>JAOXXN010000395.1:18974436-18984980 GCA_026770055.1 Myrmophylax atrothorax | reverse complement strand
CGCTGCCCCGGGGCTGCTCCCGGAGGGACACGGGGGAGCTGCTGCCGCCGCCAGCGCCACCACCACCACCTCCACCTCCACCTCCACCAGCGCCGCCGCCAGCGCCACCACCACCACCTCCACCACCACCTCCACCTCCACCAGCGCCGCCGCCGCCACCTGGCTGAGCCTGCGGTGCTCAGGGCGCTCGCCGGGCAGCGGGGGCCAGGCATGGGCCTGATCTTCGCGAAGCTGTGGAGCCTCTTCGGTAGCCAAGGTGGGCGCGCGGACCCGGGCCGGCTGCGGGCCAGGGCACGGGCGGCGAGGGCCGCGGCAGCCGGGGGGGCTCGGGGCAGGCTCCTCTCGCCAGCCTTCCCCTGGGGGCCCGCCCAGCCAAAAGTTGGGCTTTTCTTTGTGCGGCGCAGTGACCGCTGGTCCCGCTGCGCCTCATGCTCGGGGTCGCTTTGTTTCAGTTCCCGAGGTGGTCCCTCCGCCTCGGCCTCGTTAAACGCTCCGTGTGCCCCGGGCAGCCCCTCGGGCGCTGCGGCGCCGGGATCGCACCGCGGGCAGCGCTCCTGCCTCTCGGACGGGATTTTTCCACCGCTGTCGAGCCTGAAGCTTGGGTGGACGATTACGATCTTGTCTTTGCAGACCCTCCTTTTTTAAGTTGAGATCTGCTATGAAAATCATATTATTTTGGTCTTTAGTTTAAAGGGAAAAAAACCCCGCCAATCGCTTTAGGGCCTTCGAGTTAAAGATCTGTTTGTGTTTTGGCAAAGATGCTAGTTAAATGCAGTTAGTGACCCAAGAAAATCACTTCTCCAGCCAAGAATAAAAAGGTCGTAAGGGGATAGGATCGCTTTCCATACTCTCCTTTCCAGTTCAGGCAGGCCCACAGTCATGGCTCATGTTCTAGTCCAGAGCTCCGAACTTGTGGCTGCCACCACCGTTAACTCAGGTGGTTATCATAAAAACAGAAAATCATAGTTTATCTGTTAATTTCTTTGTTTTAATGAATTTTGTTTACCTAGCTTTCTTTGTTAGAAAAGAAAGTTAAGGAATTTATCACTTGTATCTCTGTCCTTGAGGGCCTGAGCTTGGAGCAGGCAAACTAATGTTAATAGTTTTCTCATCAAGTTTCAACATGCACATTTCATTACCAATTTAAAGTTACTAAAAATACAGATAAACTTTTTTGCAGTGCTCTGTTGCAAGTTTTTGGATGCATATCTACCTGGTGTCCCTTTAATACAGTCTTGTCACTGTGTTTGCATGTAACCCATTCTAATTCCATAAATAGCAGAACATACCCTAAGTGTGTGTACACATTGACATCTGTGTATCATGGGATGGGATTGGGAGGGATCTCAATCCAAGATATTTTATCTTTCTCCTGTATAGACTATCCTACCCCATCATTCCTGAAGTCTTCTAACAGTCTTCTAAATTTGTTGCTGTTGATTCCTTGCTTTTCTGAACTGTCAAATCTATTTGGTAAGATTCAAGGTTTCCCCTATTTTCCAGAAAAATATTAAGTACTGTTTTGGTTTTCATCGAGTAATGCAATCTGCAGCTCCTTTCCATCCATGAAGAACTCGCAATACTCCAAAGAGATCTATAAGCAAAGAACTGATCAGGAGATAGCTGGTGGCTTTTAGTATTGGTCTGTATTATGGTACCTTGCTATGTCATTATTTATCTTCAGGAAAACACATTGTCTTTGTTATTGTATATTATTTCCTGAAAGAAAAGTTATTCTTCATTGTGGTGGTTTGACCCTGGCTGGGTGCCAGGTGCCCACCATCTTTATTACTCCCCTCCTCAGCTGGACTGGGGAGAGAAAATAGAACAAAAGGCTTCTGGGTCGAGATAAGGACAGGGAGAGATCACTCACCAGTCACCATCATGGTCAAAACAGACTCAGTTTGTGAAATTAATTTATTACCAATCAAATCAGAACTGGGTAATGAGAAATAAAACCAAATCTGAACACCTTCTCTCTGTCCCTCCTTTTTTTCCCAGGACTGACTTCATTTCCAGTTTTCTGCCCCTTCTCTGCAGCAGCAATGGGGAATGGGGGCTGTGGTCAGTTCATCACATATTGTCTCTCCCATGGGAGATGGTCCTCCACAGGCTTTCCGCAGTCCACAGTTCTTCACTAACTGCTCCAGCATGGATCTCTTCCATGAGGTGCAGTCCTTCAGGAGCAGGCTGCTCCAGCGTCCACCCCCACAGGGTCACAGGTACTGACAGCAAATCTGTTTCTTCTGGACTCTTCTCTCCATGAGTCCATAGGTATTGCAAGGAGCCTTACCCAACATGGGCATTCCATGGGGTCACAGCATTCTTTGGGCATCCACCTGCTCTGGCATGGGGTCCTCCGCGTGCCATGGGTGGGTATCTGCTCCCTTGTGATCCCCCATGGGCTGCAGGGGTACAGCTGCCCTCACCATGGTCTTCCCCACAGGCTGCAGGGGGATCTCTGCTCTGGCACCTGCAGCACCTCCTCCCCCTTCTTCTGCATTGACCCTGATATCCCCTGAGTTCTCACTCCTTTTTTCTCTGCCCACAATTGCATTAGTGCAATAACTTTTTCCCCATCTTAGATACGTTATCCCAGAGGCATTCCTCCTCTTGCTGATGGGCTTGGCCTTGGACCCGACTGGCATTGGCTCCTATAGACAGGAGAAGCTTCTAGTAGCTTCTCGCAGAAAACACCCCTGTAGTCCTGCCTGCTATCAAAACCTCACCTTACAAACCCAATACATTCATGTATTTGAAATGTTAAGGAAAATTTGTCTCCCAGTTAAGATAGATGAGATGATACAGTGAAATACTTATTCTTTGGCTTTTATCCCAGAGAGGCTTCTGGGGTGTATACTGATCTTTTGTTGTTGCTGGAATTACTTTTGGATTGTTTTTTATTGTTTTGGTTTGTTTTTCCTTCTTGTGGTGACCATAGAAAAGAAAGAGAGTTTCTTTTCATGGCCAAAATTCCATTCTAGAAAGCTTGCTTCAAACAAAAATTTCTAATGGGAAATTATGCTCTAACTAACACAACTATTTTTCTCTAAATAATATAACTAATAATGAAGGATAGTAATTTATGAGTTGTTTTTGGTTGATCTTCTAATTAAATCAAATGTAGACAATTCCTTGGAGAATTAATAGTCCTGCGAAGCTGCTTGTTGAGCAGACTAGCACAGTAGATTAGACACTGACCTTGACTGTGTAGCGGAGTATCCCAAAGATGCAAATAGACTCCAGTGTGGGAGCAGCACAGTTTCGGTTCATCATGGCTAGTGTGAGTTGCGCGGATAGTCTGCAGCACTTGATACTGGCAAAATGAAAGGTTAAACAAAGCAAATATTTGGCAAGTGCTGTGTTCCATCAGGTAGAGCATGGAGAAGATGTGTGTACGTGCTGGAGGATACAGATCAGGGAATCATCGGCAATTCATTTGAGTATTAATTATGCATTGCAGTTTTGCCTTACATAAATGTGAATAATAGCTGAGCTGAAGATGGCAAATTCAAAAGGTACTTGATCAATGATGTCTGGACAACTTTAAAGAAATACCTCCTGGTGACCTGAAGCTGTCAACTTGCCGGAAGAAAGTACATGTGTAGTTTTCTGAAAAAATACACACCTCAGTCCAACATCTTAAGATAAGCCCCCTGCATTTTTGTGCCTTAGGGTTCAGTGCAGTCACAGCGACAACATGATATGCATAAAGTTGAATTCATTCGTAGTGACTTCTGCTTGGCAGGAAAATCTTGTAATGAAGGTACCTTGGATCCTACTAAAGCTCTGAATGTCTTATTAATTTACACTTCTTTACTACTTTTGCAGTTTGATTCTCTTACCTTCCTTTCCAATGGTAAGAGTAAGATACTACAAGCAAGGTCAAGAGACTGGACCTAATGTGTCTCTAAAGACGTTCTGTGCTAAGTATCTGTTGGCTAGTGTATGTATTGACCTATTCCCACAGCATTACTTGTATTCAGCTGGTTTAGCCCTATGTCTTGGGTATCATCTGACTGTGCCTACCGGGGAGTTGAATCTGTCTGTTCTGTTTCAACTTGCTGTACATGCAGCAGAAGTTGGTCCAGTTGGTTCAGCCCATTTTGATTATGGTTACTTCATTTTGCCAAACCAAAGTGGCTCATGGTAAGAAAATGCAACAGTTAAAATGATGTTATGTGGCCAGTGCACGTTCTACTCTTCCAAATCTGGTGTGTGGGATTATGAAACAAGAAAAGCTGCAGTACAAAGCAGTTTAAGGAAACTGGGTGTTGCCTATGCTGATCCAGGAGTCAGTGACTAATGAAAAGAGAGGAAGGTTAACAGTCTCTGCCCTGAGCAGAGTCTGTCAAGGATATCTATTTATCTCTGTAGGTACATTTGGAAGGGTTAATTTCCAGTTTAAGTTTGGCAGTAGCCTTAGACAGTGGCTGTTTTTGTTTGGGTGGTGGTGGTATATTTAATATGGCTCTATTTAATCCTGTTTTCAGGTCTTTGGGCCTTTTTAGTACAGAGGTTAAAGCCTGAAGGAGGGAGGTCTGTAAGCATTCCTGTGTCCTTCAGCTTTTAATATATATTGTATCATAATCAAGTAGTAACTCAGTGATGAAAGTGAATAGAGATATTTCTACTCGTAGGAGAATCAGACCTTTTTCTACGTGACTTTCTAATGGCTTCCTGATTCTTTTTCCCTATTTTTGACATTGACAAAAAACATTGCCTCAAGTATTGTTTTCGTTTAAAATACTATGCCCGACAGCCATTTAAGTTTAATTATTGTGACATAAGATTGAACTTATTATAAAAATAACTTAATTCTAGAAGTTTAAAGAAAAAAATCACTTCCGAAGTGACGTGCTGAAGCGATGCTGCAGTACTCAAGTGGCACAGTCTTCTAAGCAACACGTAGTAATTTGAATAATTGGAGCAACCAAGTTACTACGTGTCTTAACACGTGGCTGAGTAAGCCTTGTGTGACGTAATCTGTCAATATTATCAAGATTGCTCGTAATGAAACTATAAGGAAAAAGGCAGAAGTGAATGCCAGCAACCCCAGTAAAGGTAACTGACAGTTGGCAGCACCTTATTTTTTCGTGTGCGTCTGATAGAGTTCATTAAGAAGCTCGCAAATCTGGATTTTAATTATTTTTAGAATCATTGTTGTTCAAAGTCTTCCAAGTTGCTCTGAATAATTGCTACCATTGTAAAAATTGCTTTAAGGAAAATAATGGTAAGGTGTAATTCAAGGCAGTTGGATTGGAACTCCACAGGTCACTTCACTTAGGTTTGCTGACAGTACCCAGACTGTACAGAGAGGTTGGAAGAGACCATTATCTGTAGAACCAAATGGATTTTGGTTCTGCTGACTACTAAATGTTAATTGACAGTTTCTCTAAGGTAGCTTTTAGTGTGCAGACTGTGTATTTGTATTGAAAACCCCCTGACCTTTAGAGATACTCTATTTCTCCTGCCTCCACTTCAGCAAACATCTGTCTGCATTCCATCTTCAACTTTGAAGCCTCCAAGATTGTTACTGCTTGGAACTGAATGCGTTTGTTTTGTCTGGAAAGTATTGGTACCCTTTCCAATACCCGTTTCTTCTTTCAAATATGTTGGAAGAGCCTCAGCATTAAAGTATTTATAATTTTTTTCATTTTTATTTTTAATTTTTGCAAAGTAGAGGAGAAAGTTGTGGGAGTTGAATCTTCAGTTTGGGGCCCTTTTACCACAGAGAAATATAGATGAATAAGTGAAGAAAAGAGCATATTATGTCTTTCTTTAAACATCTGCAAGAAGATAATTCTCACTGTCCTGTGGTTTTGTAATACTAGACTAGCAGAAATTTTTTTAACAATACAACTTTTTTTCTTTTTAGTTTTTAACAGTGTGCTGGGAATGGTTGATATAACAGAGTTCTTTGGATTCTTTTAAAGAGTAGTCTAATACTGTCTTTTTCCCCCTCTGCATATGCCTACTTTTTCTACTTTCCTCCCTGCCCCTCTTCCAACCTGATTAATAAAGACTCTTCTCTTCTGCTCTGTCAACTTTGTTGTGGTTTTTCTTCTTCTTTTGCCAAGAACATGGTGGACTGGGAAGATATTCATGAATACAACCCAAACTGAGTTTGAATACCAGCCACTGAAAGGGAGAAACTTGGGTTAGTCTGTAAGTACAGAACACAAATAAATCACTGCCTATGGTTTACCCCATAACTGTCCTTTCTTCTAAATGTAGCATCGATCTATAGTTGCTCTTGTAAACAAGTACTTGTCTTGCTAAAATTCTGTTCTCTCTTAGTTTGGCAGTTTTTAAGTTCACATGTTTTTCCTCTAATGCACATCTGTGCGTAAATGTTCTGTATTTTAACCAGACCAGACAGCAATTCAACTTTTGAATTCGTTTGTAAGTGAAGAGTGTTCCATTCCTGTAGTTCTGGAAGCAACTGACATTAATAAAAGGTGGAAACTGCTATTTCTGAGATACCAATGCTTTCATCTTATTATTTTCATCCTCAGATCACCATTAGGGTTAGGGTTGGAGTTACCCTAATTAACACCTGTTAACTTGTGACTGTTTCTTGTTGTTTGTGCTTATTCAGTTACTGTATTAAATACCATTTGACTGTGGAGTAACACAGATGACCTGTACCTTTTTTTCCAATTAATGTTGAGCTATTCGGTCTTCAGTGGCTTTCAAAAACAGTCGTCTCAATGGAGATTTTTCTTTCCATAGCTTTAAGTAGTGGGATTTAGTTTCATCCAACACTCCAATCATTCATACCTAGGATGTTGTATTGTAACATGAAGATGAGAAAGAACCATGTAATGCCTGACTGGATTTCCTTTTTTTTTCCTTGAAAATAACACAAACTGAATGTTGCAAAAGTAGAGTCATCTTCTTCCAGGCAATAGTTCACAATGTTTCATTTGAAAACAACCAAAGAATATTTCTGTGTTTGAACTTTGAAAGATATTTAACCAAATTTGGAGAAGAGATGGATAGTCATGCTACAAGGCAGTGTTATCAGCATTGAAGGCAGAGAGGATTTCATAGTATTTGTGTATTGGGAAAGATTATAAATTACTGAGGCTGCTGTTTATGGGGGGCTAGAAGTACTACTGGATTTAAAGCAAGGAAAAGTTCTTTCCTCAGAATATGTTGATGGGATGCAATACCAGGGGAACCGACACAAGAAAATACATTTCAGCATTTGTTATGACAGAATTGCATAGCAAATCTTCTAAAATTCCCAAACAAGAGAATGTTTCATTACAGTCACTTTCAGTATGAAAAGACCAAGGTTACTGTATATAAATAGATTTTAAACCAAAACAAAACCTAGAAAACAAAATACTTAAATTCTTCCTTAACCACCCACTTTTGGATGAAACCCCAATTTGATATTTATGATAGAACTTCAGATTTTCTAGTAACTTACTATAAATCTTGTAGATCAATTGTGGTATTTTACAGGAAATCTTTAAGCTGTGAATCTTGTTTTGCTTTACAGTAAGTGTACTATAATTGTAAATATTTTCTCTTCCAAAGTGAGTTTGTTTGCTAAATTTTTATGTAAGTTTTACTTCTAGTATCTATTTACAGATTTTATGCTTTCAAGTGATTTGTTTTTTAGTAATTAAGTGGATTGGTATCTTCTGACTTCACACATATAGCAAAGGAACCACCATTCTAATTGGCTGTACTGCTGGATTTGAAATTCTAAGAAGGATTAGTTGCAGGGAAGCATATAAACTCTGAAGGGCTTTTTGTTTTTTAGTTTGTTTTCTGTTTTGTTTCCCCTGTGCCTGGAAAATATAACATTGCATCAACTGAAATATCACTGTTCTGTAAGCTGGGCTTTCCAGCAGTTTGAGGGAGGTGACCTTTCCTTTCTGCTCAGCACTGGTGAGGCCTCACCTGGAGTAGTGTGTGCAGTTCTGGGCTCCTTGCTGCAAGAGAGACATGGACATAGTGGAGAGAGTCCAGTCATGGGCCACAAGGATGATTAAGGGACTGGGACATCTCACATATGAGGAAAAATGCCAAGAGGACAGAGCCCGACTTGTCTCAGTGGTGCCCATTGACAGGACCAGGCAGTGGGCACAACCTGAAACGCAGGAGGTTCCCTCTGAATGTCGGGAAACAGGGAGCACTGTCGCAGGTTGTCCAAGGGCAGTGTGGAGTTGCCATCCTTGGATACATTCAAAACCCATCTGGAGAGTGTCCTAGGCCATTGGCTCTAGGTGGCCCTGGTTGAGCAAGGGGGTTGAACCAGGTCACCTGCAGAAGTGTCTTTAAGCCTTGACCATTCTGGTACTCTGTGACTTTTCAGTTTAGAAGTTGCAGAATTGGCATTTGCAGTCTATTGAAAATGCAGCTTCCTCTTGGGTTTTACTGTATGATTGATGGTGGTCCTTTAACAAGGCTGATCACTGAGCCTTGAACACTAGGCTAATATTTTTTGCAGTCTTTGGATATGGTGATTTTCTTAAGATGATACACTGCTGTGAGTTACATTTTTTCATTATACTTTTCTTTCTAAAACTAGATTTTTTTTAATAAAGTAACCATTCCTTTATGAAGATCTCCACTGCTGACTTTTCCTGAGACTGTAGTCTCAAGAGAAGATGAGGCTTTGTGCTTTTGTTTGGCTTTTTTTTCTGTCCTGAAGTCACCACTATTCTATGTAAGCTATTGAAGTAAGACAAACAAGCAATTGCTTGAGTAAGGAGAAGTGATTAACCAGAATTATAATTGTTGCTGTTTCCAGTGATTTATTTTTGTCTTCTTTTTTCTTTGTATATGCAGAGCACAAAGTAATCATAGTGGGACTTGATAATGCTGGAAAGACTACTATTCTTTACCAGTTGTAAGTATATGAACTGCTTTGTTTTCCTGTTTGCATTTTAGAATTTGTCACTGTTTAATCATTGAAAATTCAGCTTTGTAACCTGGTGGAATCTCTAGGATTCTAGATCACAGTTTGTACATTATTGTTATTAGTTGTTCTAAACAGAGTAAATATTTAAAGGATAAGAGAAGAAACTGCCATGCTTTAAAGCTGAACTGTAAATTGAGTAACAAAATTGTACAGCCAAGCACAAAGTGAAGTGCAAATTTTTTGCCATTAAGCCTGTCTGAATTTGTAAGCGTAGAAATAATCCTATTGCCAGTGACTGCAGAGAAGAAAGTGATTTTTAAATTAATGGACGTTCTAGCCACTCTGCAAAAATCCATAAATGTTCCCAAATGTTTTCCCATTCCTCTATCTAAAATTTGTGATGGAGAATTCCTTAAAATAATATTTCATCTTGCCCAAGTTCTACCTTAAGGATTTTCAGTAGCGTCATTGCACCCACATCTTGCCAGCTTTACAAGAATATCCATGATAAATACAAGAATGTTGGCAGGACCATAATTACTATTCTAACTGTAGAAAAGGAGGATGTAGCTAAACTACTATCCATATATTTGGATACAAAAGCAGCAGAGTATGTTTTCCAAAAACACTTTTTTTTTTCTAAGCATTTTTGAGAAAGTTTCAAGGTATAACTGAGAAATTTTCAGCTATGTAACCAAACAGTCCTTTGGGACCTGTTGCAATATTGAGTTCCTGAGTAGAGTGCTCTGATAAATCTATGTTCTAATTTCTCTTTTGCACAGTTCAGTGTTCCCTATTTGGGACCTTTAGAATAGCAGTTTCTTCTTTAAGACAAAGTATCTGTTAATGTCTTTAAAAAGAGAATCCACCTAAAATCCTTATCCATTTCTTATGTCTTTTATGTGCTTATTTTTATTGTGAGTGTCTTTAAGCATGTCTACAGTCTGCTATCTATAAAAGTTCAAATGTATAGCTCTTTTAAAATATGCCTGGGTTTTAATATTTTTTTATCAATTACACATATTTACTTTTTCTACAGCAAATTTATTAAAACTGAGCTGTAACAAGCTATGTGGATTTTACTGATTGGTCCTTGGTGTGATATTGTGTCCTTTAGCTTAATGAATGAGGTGGTTCATACTTCTCCAACCATAGGAAGCAATGTAGAAGAAATAGTGGTGAAAAACACTCATTTCTTAATGTGGGATATTGGAGGACAAGAATCATTACGGTCATCATGGAATACCTATTATTCCAACACAGAGGTATGAGAAGCTGCTTTGAAATCTACAAATTGAATAAGTTTGTTAGAAATTATATTAATTTATTTGGAATATTGGTAGATTTTTATGAAGATTGCAGCTGTATTGCTTTTTAAATCTTATTGAGGAAGAAAAAACCCAAGAAATGTGAGGTATCTCTGATATGCAGCCAATTTTCTGGTAATATTTAAAATATTTTTCCTGTATACAGTAATGGTGTTTGATCTATGGTTAAACTGAAGTTAGATTTTTTCCTCAGCAATAAATAATATGTGTATACATTTCAGATCAGATTTTTTTGTGTGTTTTTTTAAAGTAAATTAAAATTTTGCAATGTCATTTGCAAATTTCCTGAGGATTTGCAATGGTCAACCTGACTTCTAGGCTGAAATGCTTTT
>JAOXXN010000395.1:18908207-18958181 GCA_026770055.1 Myrmophylax atrothorax | reverse complement strand
AGTTTGAGCATTCATATGATCACACTGAGACTCAGGAAGTCTATTTGGCTGAAAATCAACTCTTGGGTGACTTCAAGACAATTAATAACAACACTGGTGTCAACAACATCCTCTTGTGGTTTGCCTGAGAGAAGTGAGATGGAGAGATGCAGAAAAGAAACTACCACTTGGCAAGTGGAAAAATTGTCCCTTCTTCCTTCCCCCCACAATGCACACATGTGAACAATGTAGGAAACCTCTGCATTTAAGCATATGAGAAGTTTCATCAATATAAATTTTGCTTTGGAAGAATGGATAACACAAACAGGAGCTATTAAATTCATTTTACTTCCACAAACAACTCTCAAAATAAAATCTAAAAATGCATAAGTACCTTTCTCAGCAACATCTCAAATTTAGGCTCATGTAAAAATGTGGTGGGAAAACAAGCATTTGCTGTAATTTTTCAAAGCTCACTTAAAGGCTACAGTTCAAATTCTAAATCTGGATTTGGTGGGAAAAATATCTAAAATCCAAACCCTGGTGTTTAGTAAACAAACAAAAGCCTCACAAAACCTTTCTGTCTCAGATACTTCTCAGCCTTTCCATAGCCTGATATTAAGCTCAATGACAGCCAAAGTGTTCTCTGAGGTTTGTTCTTTGGTATGGAAAAACCTTTCATTTACCCCCTAGGATATTTGAACTTGGAATGAAGACCTGTCATATTCACTCTGATTCTGTGTGTCAATCTGCTAACTCTCATGCTGTTCAATACTTTTTACTGTTTATAAATAAGATTATTTTTGCTGGAGTGCATCAGGTTTCTGAAGCACATACCATAACAACAGGACAATAAACATTGCGAGGATGAAGTTTTAGCAACAGTACTTTAAATTCAACAGCCAGTTCAGAGGTCCTGTTTCTCTGTTATTTAAATCCTTGGATTTTTTCATTACAAGGACGATGTAGTCAGAGGAAATGGGTGTGAGAGAGGAGCTGGGGGAGTGTGTGGTGAAAGGGGAAGGTTTAGGTGCAGTAAAGCTATACAAGGTGGTATGTTATAGATAATATATAAAAAATGGACACAGCTCTAATTTCTGTTCTTCATCATTCTCTGAATGTTTGTTTGTTTTCTGTGGTTTCTTTGTTTCTGTGCTTTCCTTCCCAAGCTTCTAAGTGAAGCATCAACTCAGAAGATTTAGAGTTTCCTTTTCAAGATTTGTGTATTATAGTGGAGCTGAAGCTTAATGAATTGGGCTATCTGAGTAGCACAGAGTGTTATAAGTGCCTTTCTCAAGTAATGGATACTTTCTTTGTATTGCGTGCATTTTTCATTTGAAGTTTCCTCAATTTAAGATGATGCTTAGTAACCTGAGACTTGTGCAAATACAGATAATACCTGTTTTAAGTTCTTCCCACCTGCACCAGTCCTACCCACCAGCTACTGGGTGAAGTCTAAAGGTTATAGATTTGTGATGTAAAATACATTTTTCTGAAGATTTAGACTATTTTATTCAGTAATATTCAGGATTTTATTTGATTTTAGTTGTTTCCTCTAGAGATCAAAGAGTTGCTTTTTAGCAATTTATTTCATCCAGTATTCCATACTTTGTAATGACACACAGCTTCATTGGGATTTTAAATTTCAAAGTCTTAGAGATGTTTGGTAAATATATTTTAATTCACCTTATTTTTCCAACTTTTTAATTGCTGTCAAAATATAGGAAGTGTTAACATCTATTATAAACTGCTTACCTGGAAGAAGAGTCCTCGCTGTACTGTCACAGAGCAATTGTCCTCTTACACTGAGTGGTTCAAACCATATTCTATACATAAATATCTGGCTGAAAATTGCCACAGTAAAATAGATATTTTGATTCCAGACTTGTGAAATACTATATTCATGAAAATAAAACCCTCAAGTTGCTGTTCTCATTCATGACTTCAAGATAAAAAATATCAATGTTATTGGAAATGCAGCTCAAATTGAAGTTAACTTTAAATGCAAGTATTGATGACAGCAGAATTTGCTTTGAAAGCAAGGCAAAATTTAGGTTCTACAAAGATATTAAAGGAAGACCCTTCTAATGGATAGCAATTTAGACACTATACGTGATTTCAACTCAAATTGGAAGCTGTCAAACTTGGAGATAGAGTATCTTGAAGGCAATAAAAGTTAAAAGCTAGAAGAATAACACTGACTGCCACAAACCATGAAAATTACAGGTGTCAAGCATCTCTAAAAAGTATTCACACTGTTGTAGAGCAAGAATTGCAGGAGTGGTTGGTATGCTGACTCAGCTCCTCTTTCAATTCACAATAAATTCATCATTCAGCAGATACCTTGACACCTTCTGCCCTTGTGTAATGCAATTTCTGACAGAATTTGCTGTTTATTCTATGTGCATGTGGTGTTTCAAATTATAATCTAATATTCTTCAATTCTGACAACCCTTCCACTGAAGCTATAGATTCTTACCTGTCTTACTGGTCAGGGGTCTTTCATGATAATCAGCGAATTACTTTGGCAGCTGATCATATTATGTACTGTATAGTGGATTATTCAAACTGCAGAGGTTTGACATAAGATGGTCTGCTTATCACCATTGATGTAAAGCAACAGGAATGAACAGGAAACATAAAATACAGTAAAATTCATGAAGGAAGTGCAATGTATTTTTCTGTGACTTGCTGAAAAACTTAGGTCATGTTTGAGATACAAATAACTTCTGAAAATTTAATGTGCTGTATTCCTTCCAGGATCTTAACTATACTTTACTGAGCTAGAGAGTAAGTTTATCAGCAGCTATCAACCCTCTTAAAGCTCTCAAGATGCTGCTAAACACAGACAAGTGCTAAATAACATTTCTTTTGTGTTTTGACTTTAAGTCACCAGAAGTATTCCATCTGACTTAGTGCGTGGAACCTGAGTGCCATTTAAACTGTCCAAACAAAGAGCATGCATTTTTAAACACTAAGTAGATGTTAAATAATAAAATCTGTTTTATTTTCATTGTATTCACCACCTAATGTATAATGAATAGCTTTAAAGGCTGTTCTCTAGTGAGTTTGCTTAATGGAGCTGCATTCTGTATAAAGAGCTTTGTCTGAAATGTGTACTGGCTTGAGCTATGTGCAGCTGTGTTGAGCTTCTTGGGATTGCAGAATTTGCTATTTGTAGGGAAAATGTCTTAAAAATGCATAATGCATACAATTTAAATTGTGTTAAAATATGAACAAAATTATGAAGAGACACAGCTGTGTTTGAATGTGTATTCTTTGTCACATCTCACCCTGTAGGTTTATGTCTGTCTTCGCTCCCGTAACAAAAGAGGAGGAGGAGATAGTTGCAAAGAAATTATTTTAGTTGCTTGTTTAAAACATATTAACAGTTCCACTAGTTTCAGTGAGAAAATTAAGACTTTCGGTCTTTGTCAGCCCCAGAAAAAAGCATGTGATCTAACATAAAAAGTTTAAAGTAACTAAAAGGAAGCTAGTAGGTCTAGTGATGCTGAAAGTATTGCACTGAAATGTCTCTAAAACTGCTTGAATAGTTCCTATAAGTTTACATTGGAGCCAGGTTATTAGTATATGTATTGCTAATTATGTTTTGATTCTGCACAGGCATATTCAAGATGTGTTTCATTAAGATATTAACAGATAATTGCTTCTCTGAGGGGAGAACCATCTTCTTAATGTAACTGATAACTGGTAAGTGACAATTCAGACAAGGAGTAGTAGGCTAGACTAGTGATGTTGTAATCCTTACGCAAGAAGTTCGGTGTGACTGTGATGGCTCAGTTAATTTTCTTTTGCCACTTTGGCTATCTACTCTCCCACTCAATTCTCACAGTGAAATGTTTATTCAACTATTTCCTTGTACTAGGGAATGTTGCATGAAAGGATGTGAAGAAAATGCCATGTTAAAGGGCATATAGCTCATGCATCAGAAAGCTTTAGAGTAGTTTGGAGTTATTTGCAGGCACAATCGAGGCTTAGAAGACAAGACCTCCCTGATAGGACTGAAATGAACTGTTCTGATAAGAGTAGGGCAGAATTGCATATGAAGAGCTCCCCCAGCCCAGTGTATTCAGGTACC
The DNA here is from genome assembly GCA_026770055.1 of Myrmophylax atrothorax. Taxonomy (NCBI): domain Eukaryota; kingdom Metazoa; phylum Chordata; class Aves; order Passeriformes; family Thamnophilidae; genus Myrmophylax; species Myrmophylax atrothorax. The sequence continues at coordinate 18,954,103 of JAOXXN010000395.1, read as the reverse complement.
AGTTTGAATTCAAATCTGGCATGGGTCACAAGTTAAAATGAGTTTGTACTCTTGTGCCCAGGGAACATTTATCTACACACCAATATCGTCTTGCAATTTAGCACAGTAGTAGTGTGAAAAAGCTTTCTTAGGGACTGCCTGCTCTGTGTGTCCTTCTCTTGCTATGAAAGCAGTTCTGAGTCAATCAGTCTCATTCATCATGAGGATAAAAAATTAAGAACAAGCAAACAAACAAAAAAATAAAATCAAGTGTTGCCAAAGAAGAATTGTAGGGTTTTGTACAGAATCATTTAATGATTTCAATACACAGGTGATGTTATTTTTTTTTGTCTTTATTAAGGACATATTATATAAAATTGTGAAGTAGAAAACAGATTCCTCCTGATGGTAGACTTCTCTTTCAGGTATAATCAAAAACCAGCTGGGTTTCATAGATCTCTTTACATACCTAGTACAGGTATCATTTAAAATGTCCCTTTAGCTGTCTCTGTAGACTTTGTTCAGTTATGTTTAGGTTGTTATCTTTGCCAAGTAGATGAACTTCAGGTGCAAAATAACATGGCAGAAAATAACTAGAGCTGGTGCTGTCTTATGCAGAAGTAGCTACTGTGGCTGGAGTATATCCATTTGCAATGCTCAGATTAGGGACAGATTCTTATGCTTTCTCCAAGTGGGGTATCTGCATCGTGTCACAATGCAGTTGTCTGAGACCAGAAAACTGCTTCCCTTCACTGAGCCAAGTGGGGATGGATATCAGGGATATCTAGCCCTCAGAGATTCAGGCATGCTGACATGTCCACAATATGCTCATAAAAACTGCTTTATTCAGTACCTCACTCCCCAGCCTTCATCATTTTTCTGCTGCTGGCTCCACACTCCCTCTCAGAAGTGCCTGTTTCTTCCTTGCCAGTGAAGCAGCCATCACCTTCCTGCTTAGGAGGGCCAGAAAACAGCAAATGCAGCCAGGAATGAAGAGAAGGTGCCAAGGGCATTGCCTGAATATTGGACTGCCAAGGAAGAGATGAGGCAATTATAAGTGCAGTAGAGCAGGACACCTACAGTGAAGTTCCAACAAAACACATTTTCATCATTCTGAATCCTCCCACAGCCAAACCTGTGCATTTGTCTCCTAGATGCTAGTGTAACAGCCTTTTTTTCTTTTCCAGATTATCCAGCTTTTCTTGATCACCTGAAACTTCAAACATCCCTGTTTTTCGTAAGTGTTGGCTGTTGGCTTCCAAAAATTGTTATGTATATCCTAGCCAAGAGTCCAGCTTCTTAATGAGGGTTGTGTGGTTTGAGGGTTCTTGTTTGTTTGATTTTTTGGGTTTTTTGTTGTTTTTTTTAAAGTATTTCTCTAGAGTGAATGAAATTAGGAACTTTTTTTAAAAAAAATATCACTTTGTAAAAGGCCAAGGTTGTGGGACATGGCAGATTTCAAAAGGTAGCATGCACCAACACTTTTTAATTTGCCCTTTTTACTACTGGGGAATCATCACCTTGAAACACTTTCTAAAGATATTGTTATTTCTTTCCTAAATGTTTCTTGCCATACAGGTAATTTTGATGTATCAAATAATAATGGGATTTTTTTTTACTGTTACTTGTTTTAGTGTACAGAGGTGCTTTCACCTGCCTAACTTCTCTCTCACAGGCTGATGACTGAAATTTCTGAAAATATAGCATAAGGGATTGGTTGGTTAAAGAAAATACAACTATATGGGGAACTGAGGGTAGAAAAAAAGAAGAAAAGGAAATTAATTATTTAACAAATAATTTGACAAAATTTAAAATGTGAACATTTCATGATACAGCCTTTCTGATACATGGTTACTTGGAACTGTAGTCAAAGCTCCATTCAAAATCACTTTTTCTCATTGGAGTCATTGCTGCCTGAGGTGGGAATGGTACATTATTTTCTATGTGTTGAATTTAGCATTGTAGGATAATTTTCTAGGAGAATTTCATTGCTTCCATTATTTTATGGAGCACTGGTTAGGCATAGCAGAGGTGCTCTTTGCTGTGAAAGAGCTACAGACTTTGAAACAAAAAGCTGGAAATGGGTGCTGGAGTTCTGGGCTGTGGCAAGATGACTTCATGAAATCAAAGGTGTAGGAGAAACAGCTGATGATTGCATCCTTTGAACTGTCTGGGGGAGGTTTTAGCGGGTGTCTGAATGATGGAGGGAGCTGTGTCAATGAGGACAGGTATGTCACTTGGAGAGCAGGGTGAAGAGATAAAGGTGGAGGCTGCTGAGCAGTTTGTAGAAGGCTTAGCCCCTGTACACCACAAAGAAGCTTGGCTTTACTTTTGCTTCCTGGAAAGAAAGATAGAAAACAGACTGGTATGGGCTGGCAGTGTGGAAATAATCATGCAGCCTGGCCTCAAATCTGCAAGCACACTAAAAGTAAAGGTCTCCCCACGTAGTGCCCTCACCTGCTCCCCCATTCCAGCACATCCTACTCAGTGGGACTTCAAACGGTGAGAGAGCCTGTCCAGGAGGGCACTGTGGTGACAGCCCAGTTGCTCTGCCCTGCTCAACTCCTCTCTCATATACCACCTCTTCAGACAGACTGCCACAGGTCATGAGCAGTTTTCCATAAATTAAGGGCAGTATGCAGACCAATGATTGTCAGTAATTACATGTTTATATTAAAATTGTAAATCAAAGTGATGTTTAGAAAACTCATATTACTGTGAGAAATGCTCACATTTACCAATAAAATTTAGAGGGGACAAAGTCGTTGAAGCAAAACTAAACTTGTATTTAACAAATTCAGCTGAATCAGGTGTGTCCCTCTGGCCTGGGAGGCAGACAGAGAAGAAAAAGAAAGAACTTTTTATGCCCTCCCCCAGCCAGAAAAGTTCCTGCCCCCATTCCTGTTGGCTGGGACCTGGGTACTCACAGACTGGCCTGGTTCACTTACATGTCCAATACCCCTCACCCCCCTGCAAAGGTGCAAAAAACCATTAGAAACCCCCCTCCTGCCCCTATTCTCTTCTTTAACAATACAGTTCCTTTAGCTTCAGCAAAACTCTTAATTCTGTTCCTAACATTACTGTTTTGCCATATAGCTACATCACAGTGAGGGAAATCAGAAATTTGTTTTTAGTTTGAAGCTTGCACTCAAATTACTAAAGGCTAAGTGATTCCTGTAAGAGCCAAGTAATTTTCTGAATCAGAATGCAAGGTCAGATTGCTGAACTGTTGCTTCCTAACATGTCACATTGAAGACTTTACACTTTGCATGTTCTAAGAAATTGCTGTTACTACCTATTGAAGAATAGGTGTTGAGATGGTAGAAATAAATATTAAAAAAAAAATCCTGTTTTTGTTCCCCTTTGGGCTAGCAAGTAACTCTTCCACATCAAGAAAATAGGTAAGATAAATACTTTAATTAAGGGGTAAACAGTTTCTTCATCACTTGTAAAAAATCAAATAATTAGAAAAAGTATTACAGTAATGACTGAATTTAAAATCCTCATATTAGTGACAGTACTTATTGCCAATAGTGTTAATGACTTGGTCTGTCAGTGTTGCTTCACCTCTCTGGTCTATTTCCCTATCTGAAAAATGGAAATAATGATAGTTTTAGAAACTGCTGAGAGAACACAGGCTGACAGGATTTTAAGTCCCCTGCTGAGGGGATTTTAAATCTAATCTGTGTGTTCCTTCCTAAGACATCGCTATCCAGGAGATGTTGCTCTCTCCGCCTCTCTGTCTCCACTTTGTGCATGTTGTGACTGTAAATTCACGTTTTCTGGAAAAAAAAAGGAAAAGTCCATATTCCAAGCAAGAATCTAGCTGAATCTATTGCATCGTTGTCCTGTGTGAGAAATGCTGCTGAGATATCCCAGAAATCCTGTAACCTATCTTGGAATTCCTGACAAAACAGGTAACTGGTGGCACATGTTTAGTGAAACTGTGACATTGTGATAAACCAGATTTGTATCTGACTGGGCTGTTTGATTTATGGGTCAAATCAACCTTCCTGCGTGTGTGTGTGGCAGGGGGGTAAGGGGTGGGCCTAGGCCTGCAGGCACATGGCTTGCCCTCAGAGAGCACACGGCAGAGCCAGAAGCCTTGCACGGTCTGTGTCCAAGGTGGCTGCAGGGAGCGTGTGCAGCCGGAGCCGCGGGCTGGGCTGTCCATCTGCACGGCCACATGGCAGCCTGCCCAGACCACACCCCACACCTCTGCTTGGCTGTGGAGCTCCCACTCCGGCCGGGAGGGCACTGAGTGGTCAGTGGACAGGATGTCCCACCTGGGGGATGTGGCTGCGGGAGCCAAACTCAAATCAACGAGGGCGCGCGAGGGCTCTGTGTGGTCTGGCCTCCTCTCCTTGGAACCTGCCAACGTGTGATCCCTTGGCTGTAACTATTTCTCTTTTTATCCTCTATACTCTTAATCTCTTTTCTTCCTTTTTTCTTCCTCTTGTGGGTAACTTAAAACCATTGAACAGTATTTCACTGAAATTTTTCAGGGTTGGTGTTTGCTGAGTGCAGAGAAGGTTCCTACTCCACAGTGATGCCTGTTGTCTTGTAAAACCCTTGGGGAGTGTGGAGGCAGAGCTCTGAATGCTGCCTGGAGCGAAGCAGGGCAGTTCTTTTGTTCCTAGTAGCCTGATATTTGGTGTAATGGTTTTGTGGAATCTTTTCCTTGGTTGTATGTTACTCATGTAACTCTTTTGCCAAAACACCTATTTTCTTACTAAATTAAAAGATATTCTCTTAGGGAAAGTGTGGCACTGTTTTCTCTGGATGAAAATTCAGAATATCAAAGAACTAAAACTTTGCAAAAGTTTTGTGTAGGAACTATTGGGAGACTGAATCTAAGTAAACTCCTGGTAAAGTTTGTGGCCAAGCTTGTGGCCTGGGCATAACAGACATTTGGAAGCTATGCCAGACTGTAACATCTCACCATCTAAGGAAGATGGGTTTGGTCTAGATCATTCGTGCTGCTGTAGGTCCCATGCTATTTGTTTATCTTTTCCATTTGCTTTCAATCAGCATTTTATGCAACTCTGATCTTTCCCAGCAGCCTCTTCTTCCATATCACACTGGCAATAGTGTGTCAGTCCATGAGGCACTGCGGTTTTAGAATTTGCACTTTACCTCTGTGTAGGTAGGAAGTGGTTAAAAACTTCCCGTGTATCTACTGACCTATTCCAGAATCAGTGATCTGCCTGGATGTGGTACTTTAGGCCTTAGTTTTAGTCAGGCCTAGATGTAGGCCTTAATTTTAGTAGGCCCTGATAATGTTACGTAGATTAGGAGGGACAGGGGTCACCTGATTTAAGCAACCAAAGAAATATTTCATAGCAGATGATGCAAACTGAGATATAAATACAGTGGAGGAGGAGAAGCTTGCTCCTTCCCTGATGGCTGGGGTGCAGGTGGACGTGCTCTGTGCTGCTCTGCTGATCAGGCCCAGCACCACCTCACTGCTGGGTTAGTTACAGGAAAGTAAATGTTCATTCTTAGTTTTCTCTCTGCTTGGGTCTGTTCCTCGGGGGATTGAGTTCTCTTGTAGCTAAATGGTGAGATTTATGTTCAATGGGGAGTGGGGAGTTACTGTTTGCTTTTTCTAACTTTTGTGGGTGTGTGTTATATTGTAGTCTACTTTTAATTTTCCCAGTTTCTTTTCAAGCTTATGTGTCCAGGTGTTTTTTCTCCCTTTTCTCAGTGGGGCAGGGAGCTTTGTCCTTTGGTTTATGCTTGACATTTTGCCAAAACACTGGATAAAACTGTTAAATTATTAACATTAAAATAGCAATTGCCATATTCTCTACTGGAGAGAAAGCTGACTGCTCTTATTGCTCAAGTGTGTAATGAAAACCTTGGGGGAAAAAAGGATTATTGCACTTACCCATTCAGTCTTCCCCAGGCTACAAATTGTTTTTTATTTCTGAGAATCTATTACTGAAACCCCTACATCACCGCTGCTGTTAATAAAACTTAGTCATAATTTGAGTGGGCAGTGAAGAGGCTTTTAATTTTCATTCTGTTCATTTATAAACAAATTAATTTCAGTCCTCCTGTTTGCAATTAAAGATGTAACATTGGTCAAATCTCAAATAGTTTACTTAAGTCCATCTCCAAAAGAAGTTCCCAAAAGTTTGATGTGGGAGCTTCTACAGTCTTGAGAAGATGCTTGTTTCAAGACTTTCCTGGACACTACAGAGTTGAAACTAAAATTTCCTAGAAGGATTTTATTTCTTTCCTCCTCTACTGCAATATGGACAGGACAGGTTTGTTTTATTGGAAAGTGAGCCACTGGATAAGAAATAAAACCCCATTCTCTGTCATACCAGCTTAGCCCTTCACTTTCCTGCTTGAACCTGCCTGGGAAGCAGTGAAAGGTCCAACCTGCTCCCTGTGGTATCCAAATCCTGCTAATGCTTAGGCAAAAGCAGCCAGAATGAGCCAGACAGAAGCACTGAGCACTCATCCATCTCCTCTCAGAGCCAGAGGTGACACAACAGGAACATTCCTCATCTTTGCAGGTTAGATGCTATCCTGGTCCTCAGGTGTTCAGGACATCCAGTAACATAACTCAGTAGCGTAATGTTTCTCTCTCTTCAATCTTCAGGTCATGACACAAAATCCATGAGAGTATTGATCACAAAGCTGCTGCTGTTAAAAGCTGCTGCTTTTTGTTTATTTATTTTCTGCATAAAGAGAGAGAGGTGTCCATGAGTGTTCTTATTACCTCAATGAACTGCAGAAAAGTTTCAACCATCATGACACTAAAATTACTTTTTCTTCATGTCAGGAAGTAATAATTCGTAACAGCATATGCTGCTATAATTGCTTGTATCTTGAGCTTACACTGCAGGTACTTTACCAAAAATGGCATCAGCTATGTATGAGAAAAAGAGAAACTCAAGGTAGATAACGAAACAAGTTTCCCATACTTACCAAATGTCAGTTTTCTTGTCAATTTTTAGTAATCACTTTTGCGTGAGATTAGTCACAGGCACCACAGGAAGGCACAAAGAACTGAAAGAATTTTCAGGTGCTGATATTAAACTATGATACAGGTTTTACACTGTTATCTCTATTGCAAGCAAAGAGAAAGATCAAAGCTTTTTGAAAACAGAGGAGAAATAAATAGGGAAATGTTATTTCTTAAATATATTACCACAAAATATTAATGTATGTTGCCTAAATGACAAGAAATGTAAAAAAAAATTAATTAGAGCCAATATTTTCTTTTATTATATGATTCCAATTGAATTGATAAACTTGTTTCTTTTATTAATAGGAAAGTTACTGTGAACAAAATAATAATAAAAAAAAATTACTGACAAAATGCATGTCAGCCACTCCTCTTTGACCAATATATACCCTGTTATCTCTTAAAGTAATAAATTACAGAAAAAGAAATGTGTGGTTGATGTGTTACAGAGAGAAATGTCTCACTTAGAAACAATGGAATTGGGACATACACTATGTAAAGAAATAAAATGATATGTGTTTCTCCTGATGTCTGCTTAGATCACACCTGCCTTAAAATACAGAGTTGTAGCCTTACCCTATTTTCTGTTACACAATAGAGAATGTCAGGCAATAATATATGCTGTGAGAACCAAAGCCCAGATATTATCTTGATAAACCTTAATTTATCAGAGCCTTCTGAAAAATTCTTCTTGCCTATTCAAATAGAAAGTACTTCATCTTTACTTAGAATTGACGTATTTCTTATGTGGGTGATTGTACTTTCCTCATTGGGCTCGAGCAATCCTTTGAGTGAGTTCAGCCCTGTGTGGAAGAGAAGGTGAACCCCAGCTTGGAGTGGGCTTGGCAGGACTAAATCTGCCTCCTGAGGAAACGAGTGAACCTTATTTTTGGTAGTCATGAACTACATTAATTTAAGCTTTTTTTCCTCCCCTAAGAACTATCCCAAACCACTTCCCTTGGAGCTGTAATGGCAGCACTCTCCCCAGTGTGCTGCTGATGGATCACTGGAAGACTGGTGTTTGCACAATGACTGGGCACTAGTTGTCCCTGAGAGTGTTCAGAAAAACAGAAAACAATTAAATTTATTACTTCACCCAGAAGCTTGAATAATGGGGAAGAATACAGTGTTTTTCATAAATATTTGCTATTGCTTGTTTTAGCCTTGTTTTAGTGGGTTTAGGAACATACTTAGGGCAACTGTTTCATCAGAACAGCAATAACCACACACACACAAATTGAAGTATCATCTTGACTGAAAATTTGACAGTTAAAAACACAATCAAAAAGTTTCAATTGATACATCTGTGTGTCCTGGTAACTGCTTTTTTTTCTTCATTGCAAGCCTTTAAACTGACCTCATATAAAGGACTCTTACTTATGGAAATATATATGATTTTTCTTTTCCTTTTTGTTTTTGTTCCCTGGTTTCTAATAACTATAACTTGAAGCAAATTCCAGTTTTAAAGATCCCCCCCGAGTGCTGTGATTCAAAGAATAGTTTAAACATCTATTTCAGCAAAACACAAAGATCTCACTGCAGGTAATAGTAATGTTCTATCTGAAATCCAGAGGGCAATATCTGCAGTTTTATCTATCTTTCATCCCACATTTTCAGACATATAGACCTAGTTATGAGGGGTTAGCAAACTTCCACAGAAATGGGAACTGTCAAGCAGTGATGATTTGTGACCAGCATGAGGTTTAAAATAACTGGAATTTTCACACTCAGTTTTGCTTGAACCACGTTCTTTGGGCATTAGCAACTCTCCAAAAAAAAAGCGGTAAAGTGAATCCAAACAAACAGAAAAAATGTCTGGTAGACACTGTGGATGAGAGTCATCAATCCCAAATTTAGACTGTTTTACTGTTTTAAATAGTCAAGGTATTTACACCATGCTCCTTCTGCAGTCCTCTAAAAGAAGTAGCATGTGGTTGGTTCACTTGTCCGGTGTTCGATGTCCGCATTGGGATGGCATGGCTGTTGCTCTGCCCTCCTCTGGCTACAGCTACTGCCTGTCGCTTGAAGGTGGTTGTGTGTGATTAGCTCAAGGGGAGACTTTATACTAATAGAGATTGCTCACACCCTATAGCATCATTATCTTTTTGAGATAAATATGCCATTGAAATTAATGCTTTTTTGATGGTTTTGTTTCAGTTTATCAATAAATAGGCTTGCTTATATATTAGATCAAAAGGCTTGTCAATCCAGTTTAGAAAAACTGCAATGATAATTATAAAACTGAATATATGAAAAGAAGAGTTAAAGGTCTGAAACTGGGAAGATACACGTCATTGGTATGGTGTTTGATACTGTTGTCCAGCTCTGCTCTGTTGTCTTCACTTATGAATGGCATTGAACAAAATGATAAACATTCATCTTGAATGCATTTCTAAAGCTTAATATCTCCCTTAATATTGCCTCAACCTACCAATGTGTGACTCACTATCTCAGAAGCCATAGTGCTGTGGAAAGCTGTTGTTGCACTGTGTCATTTGTCCCCTGAGGGCTCAGGTGATGTTTTGAAGACAGAGAACTTGCTGCTTACTACATTATCCAAAATAAATACAAAACAAAGGCCCATGAAGATGCTACAATAAAGTAATACCTGTTGCAGTTTCTCATAAGATGTTTAGCAGTAAATGACCAACTCCTTAAAGAATATCCAACAAATTAATATCTTGTACATCTGTAGCTAAAAAATCTTCTTCAAGTTCTGGTTCACCAGTTGGCAACGGTGAGGTTTGTGTTTGCCTGGCAATTATCTTCTACTTTTGTTGTTTTCTTCTGCAGCAATTTGCAGCTGACTATCTTTTTTTACTCTTCTTTTACTATTTCTTACTTACAAATAATTTCTCTGCATTTTGCATGGGCATAGAAGAAATGAGCTGGTTTTTTTCTTACATTAAGGGGTAGAATGATCTCTCTGATTCTTTTGACTCATGGAGACTTCTGTTCACAGCACATTTTAATAATTCTTTTGAAGCCTCTGAACTTCCATATTGTATAAAGTCTAGTCGATTTTTTATTTCACACCATCATGCTTAATCTTTTTACTGCTAAAAATTGTTCCAGTTTGGTAATGGGAATGTCAGCCTTCATCACACCAATACGTATTAACTCTCATCTCCTGTGCTCTCATGATTGACTTATCATAGTTTCTTCTTTTTATCCTATAAGCAATCTTCCTTTCCCACTTTTTATCATATATAAAGGCATTTGGCTGTTTTTATCTTGAATTAAATCAATGGATGTGATAGCTGGAAAATAATGATAGCTGAGTTTTTCACTTGGTAATGTTGCATTTTAGAGCACAGAAGAATGAAAAATAATGTTTGTTGTTCTCCATAGAAATGTAACCATATAAAAAAGAGAAAGTGGGCTGAAACCTAGACAGAACAGTGTCTAGGTACATGGAAATGTATCCAAAAATGTAAAAAAAAAAAAGTGTAATAAAATAAACTGTTGATTGTCCTGTTCTTTTTACACCATTCGTCTAAAAAAGAAAGTAAAAATCTGATGAGCCATACAAAAAAGAAGCTATCATTTTCAGTACCTTAACACTTCCCATTTGGCTTCTAGCTGCAACTTCAAATGGGGACAGAGTCCAAGGGGTGCTGTGTCCCATCTTATAGTCCAGTGGCTGGTGTGGGTTCTCGAGGGGTAAATATGGCACTGGACACCAGTATTTAAGCAGCTGAATCCCCTATCTTCTCTTCACCTGTCAGTCCTTGCCTAATAACTTCAAAGTTGATTTTTTTCCCCCAACAATTAGGCAGAGGAATGAAAACCCAGTAAGTACTATCTTTTGCATGACTTCAGTGAAAACTGACATCCATGTAGAGGAGAGACCCCTTGGCCAGGGAAAAGCAAACTTTGAGGGTCAGCTTTGGTCAGCATGTGGGCATGGGATGGCCTGGCAGCACCCAGGTGCCCTAATTGGCTCACGTTGATGGACGGCGGGGACATGGGCAGGAGCTGGAGAAGGTTTGCAAGATTTCAGATCAAATCCTGCTTCTACTGAAGCCAGCAAGAGATCAGCTCAGATCAGGACATCTTACTGAATTCAAGGACTATGTTTTGTCTGAAAAGGAATAAAACTGTCCTTAAAGAACTCTTCCCCAAGATATGTGGTTAGCATTGTTTTCCCATGTTTAAATTGTCTTTCTCTTCAAACATTATATGAGAGGGTAACTGCAGCACACAGAACATGTCCAAATGTGAACTTAAATTTCAGTCTGATCACAATATATGCATGTACATTTTTCTTTTTCATATATTTTCTTTGTATATATCTACTTCTCATTTTATTTCATTTTCTTTTAAAGATTTTTCCCTAGTGCATGTTCATGCTCTCTATTGCTTTTCCTAAATGGAATGTCTAAATCTGCTTACTGCAGTTTACATAATTCTCTGAGGTACCAAAGCATTATTTGGTCAGCTCTGCTTCAGGGTTTTTCTGCCCTCTGCTCTGGGGCTGGTATCAGTTTATACTAAGAGGCTCATTGTGAAATGCTTTAGCACCTGGGGGTCCTGAGACTCAGGTAGCTCACAAGAATACTTTTTTACCCCTTGTGGACAGTTTCAATGTTCTCAGACTTACACTCAATATCATACTGATGGTAATGCCTTGCGTTGTGGAACACTTGCAATTACTCTCTATATAACAAATATTTCTTATGCAACTATTTGCAATAATTTTTTGTTACTATTCTTTTACTACAGAGAGAGTTATGTATTCCACAGGTCAAGGTTTTGAGGGACTTTAATACTTATCCTGAAAGCTATTTTCAACACATACATTTGCATATTTGATCCCATTGTACAATATGCCGTAAGTACTGATTTAAGCAGCTTGTTGTTTGTACTGAACACTGGGGGAGAAGTGAACAGCAATGAGAACAACTGTTTGGTCTTTCTTCCACTTTAACTTGAGCACGTACTGTGTTTCATTAGCTGCTCACAGTGAAGAAGCTTAGTTTTAGGCGTTTGACTGTAAAGTTCTATAGATGTAAAATTCTTGAATATAGCCCTTTTTAAATCTGTAAAATAATCAGGGAACATTTTCGTTGGATTTAAAGTGACTTAGGCAACATTACAAGTTTATCCATTTAGTAATTTCTTACGTAGTTTCACTCTAACAATAAATATACATTATGCCTTAGAAAATATTGGAATTAATGCACAAACGAGTACACCTTTCTGTAATGATATTGGAAATGTAAAAGGGCAATATAGTGAAACCATTCTGGTCAGCCAGCTAAGGCTTCTTGCACACTTTGCTGGAAGTCGAAGGGTTATGGGACTATGAGTAGGCAGATTAATTGGGCATGCACTTCTTGGATTTTTTGTAAACTTATTGCAGACTTTTGTCCTTTACAACAATTGAAGTGCCTGGTAGATATTTGGGTTACATTCCTAACAGAATTCCTATACAGAAACGTGCAGAAAGGCGGCACAAAGATTTGCATGTTCAACTTTGGCATAGAAGTTTTTTATATTTCAGTGTTGAAGTTATTAGACAAAAAGCTTTTTGCTAATTAGATAATGAGGCAATAAATTATTTGTTTGCACTTTCAGAGAATAATGGTAGCATTCTGACACTAACCCTGTTTGCATATTGCCCAGTGTGTCTGCCATTTGGAACAAGGTCTTTGTGTTATCACCCAACAGTGGCAGGATATTATCTTTAGCAGTAAAGAAGAAGTAGGAAGTTCAAAAAGATTTAATGGCATTTTATGGGTTTCTATGTTGGTGTTTATAATGTGAAATGAAAATAGAGTTTTATTTCAATAAAAGTCTTTACGTTTTCTTACTAGAAAAACATGTTTTGCTCAAAAAGAAAGGTTATCGTACCAAAAAAAAATTAATAGCTGTCTGTTGTCTGACAACTGACTTGCATTCAATGGGGCCTTGGGGAAATTCTTGGGTGCAGAATGTCACTTAGGTGGCTTTGCTCATGTTATTAAACAATTTTTACAAAAGCATAATATTTTCTACCTATCTCTACTAGCTTTACTTACTATGAACTGGATTCTCACAGTACTACAGGATCTTGCCTGTAATTGCTTAGATAAATTTTAGCACAGCTCTCACATATGCTTTGTCTTTTTATTCAATGACAAAAATGCATCTAATTTTTCAAAGAAAGAAAAGAAGGGCAGCCTACAAGTGCTTCTTGTTAAAGAGGATATTTCTTTTGCTCTGTTTGTTCAAGTGTATCTCCTGACAGGCTTAAAAATTGATGCTGATGATTGTGATTTAAACATGTCCTATCCAAATGAAACCAGAATACAGTTTCTGGCTTTGAAGCCACTTATTACCCCAAGGTCTGAGTTCAGTGTTCACATTGTTTGAGGTAGTAGGTTGCATTAGATGACCAACCTATTGTCTTACCCTATAGGAGGGTAATTGGCTGAATACAATTAGACCAAAAATTGTAACAAGTATCCTCTTTGTCATGAGGAATTGTAGCACACACCTGTGAAGGAGACAGAAAGCTGAGATAATATTAAGTGGCTTTTCCCTCCTATGCTTCTCCAGTTTCCAGTGACGTTCAGGTCTTTTAAAATTGTGCTTTCCAGTATGTTTCAGCCTAGGTTATTAAAGTTTCCACAGAACGACATATGAGAAGCAAATGTTGACCAGCAATGTTTGACTCTCTTGACTTCATTCTTAAAACTGTTTCAGACAGTGTCTACTCTTCTTTTCTACAATCCTGAGCGTCTTTGTTGCTCCTCAGTTACAAGCATTTCCCAGCAGCAGAGATGAAATGAACTTCAGGCCCCATACTGAGCTGAAAAAAAACCCTGTAAGACAGATAAAGTACAGGCAGTTTTTGAATAAGCATGAGAAAGAAAAGCTTACTGGAAAAAGAAGCTTCAGAAAGGTCAGAGAAAAGAAGGGATAAGTCTCCTTGTCCTGTGTTATATGGGGAGTCCTATACAACCATTTTAAAGGAGAATAGATCAGATTAGTGACTTAACTGTGGTTTAAGTAAGGGTAAAGACTTACAAATACTGGAGATGATAAACAATTTTATTCCCTCATGGGTCAAATACTAGAATTATTGTAGTAAGAGAAGCATAAGTTTAATATCAAATTAATAGTTACTAATCATAATTTATTAATATATTAAAATAGATAATCCATCTCTCATCTATCCCCTTCTACTCAAACTTGTACTGCACTTTCTTCCCTGCTGCTTTCCTCTTTTTAACAATCTTTGTTCACAAAAAGGACTGAGGAAATGCTTCCATGCTTCTCTTCTCAGTTGACTAGTTTTATTTTGTGGTGGAGAAGGCATTTGACTCACACAGAAAGCTTTCTGATGTCTTCTAGTAAGAGAACTTATTCTGGACTTTGACTTTCCTTAAATCATGTTAAATAGACCTTTTAAAAGAGTCTCAGTTTAAAATAGTTTTCCCAAATCTGGACTGCTTTTTGCAATTCTTTTCTGACTGTTCCTCAATTTGTCAATGTCCATGCTAAAGCATCAGGATGTGGCATCCCCAGGGAAAGGTTCATTAGTGCTTCAATAACAATCTAAGTTTCTTCCTCTTTCTAGTCTTTCAATAGTAGATACTATACAAAATATAGTATATACAACTTAAGTATTTTTAATTGAAATGGCTTGCACAGCTAGACAGCAAAATATACGTAGTTAATTAGTCTACTTGAATTAATTTTGGGGGTAATGGACAGTGTCAGTGAGGCACTACCTTGGAACCCTTTTGCTTTCTGGGTTTTTGAGAAATCTCACTGTTATTTTAAGGAGGAATATCAGACACATAAATTGTTTTCCAGTAGAAATGTAGCTTGTATCACCTTTACAAAAATTACCTAAACACTTGTCTAGACAGACAAGTATTTTTCAGTAACACATCAAGCAGCCAAATGTCCTTACCACCATATTTCCATATCCATAGTAGCTGATTTTTCTACTGGAAGGTCATGAAAACACTTTGGGGTTCTATTTCCTTTTAGGAGTTACTTTATTCCATGATATAAGAGGAAAATTAGTTCCCTCTGACACTTGTGCATATTCATATTTTACATTGCTTTTCATTGTGCTTCATTATATACATTGTCACATGTATTGTCTTCAGTGGGAAGTCTCCAGATATCGCCATGGAGGGGTGACGTGTCTGGTCTCACAGCCTGTTGTCTCTGGGATGCAGACGCTGGTGGGGATGCTTAACCATATACAGAGGAGAACTTTGGGAATTCCAGAGGCACTAACTTAGCCAAATTAAAAATATACATCCATAGTAATTTTATGCTTATGGCACCTTTTTCACCCCAACAAAGTTGCAGATTATGTACATAGAAATTGATGCCCCTACACTGACACAAGACACGCTTTAGGGCTGTAAACATTATGTCTAATTAACACAGGAAGGGGGATTCAGTTAGTCACATGTAATTTGGAGCTGTTTTAATTTTGTTTCAGTTAAGTTGAAATATGTGCTGTCTGCAGAAGCAAGATCACAGCAGATAAAACAGTGGTGATAGATTGCTTACATTACTGGAAATGTTTCTAAGGTTATCCTTAATCAGATCTTATCAGAAAGGCTTATTTAATTCCTGCACCTACTGTGTTTATACTAGTTTGCCTGTACAATCTAACTCTTGTTTATTTTAAAACTTATTAAGGTAAACATACTTCCTTGAGATCTATAAATGTTCTTTTTTTATCTAGTTCTAAATTAGCTTTTCCCCCCATCTCAGGAATCTTACGTAACCAGAGCTCTGATTTTCTTGGAGACTCCTAAACTTAAGGTTCTGTTGGTTATCTGTCTTGTTTGTAGTTTATTTTTTTATAACCAGTTAGTCTTTCAGCTGAGGTTAAGGCATTTAGTAACAGGTAGTAACGAGTTTGAGATAAGTGATTCCTTATTAACCACTTGACTCTTTTTTTACTCATTATCTGTTAGAATAACATGGTAATGGCAAAAACTTTTCATTTATCAAAAATCATAAATATTGCTTACCACAAGGAAAAGAATGGGTTAAGCTGGTCGTGCTGACTGCAAAGTCTTGACTGAATACTGATTAGTATATTACTTCATAGTTTTGTCCAAGTATTGGGTATCCAAGAGGCTTTATTCACAAACAGGTCATATGATATTCTCCTTGTCTCTGTTATAAATGTCCTTGTCACACTTTTCATATGAGTTTCCTGGGATAAATATAGGGTTAGAAATGAAAATGGCTCTTCATGGCTGTTCCAACAATTTTTAATCAATGTTTCAGTGCCTATTCTGGGAATCAAGCAGGTGGTTCTAGTACCAACGAAGGCTGTGCATTTGAGACAAAGGCTCTTAAATTGCACTATTCTTTGGAGACTCATGTAAACAGTGGAGTGGTAGTCTGGTGTGTTTGTGGTGACCTCTGACACTTCATAGACTGCTACAGTATTTAGGACTGGTTGCTGCTGGTTTTAGACATTCTTAGCTATGAGCTACAGTCATGGTGACTACAGCTGAATATCATTAGTGTCTGAAACATACTTGTATGTATCTAAAATGGTGAAGACAGCTTTCTGCCCAGATGCAGATAACCATAATGGGAATGCAAAGTAATAAAGACTTAGAATGAATCCTAAGTTTGAAGTTCTCCCTTGTGTTGAAGGTAAAAAAAAGGAAAAAAAAAAGAAAAGAAACATTTTTTGTTTTATTTCTGCCTGTCTTTCTTGATATTTCTTCTTCTATCAGAAGTTAAACAGTGAGGCTTGGGGTGGCGATGGGCTGGGGTATGCTGTCCCTCAAATTTAATATAATTAGACATATGGATGATTTTCATGTGCATTTCTGTTGGCTTAGTACTTTCCTTGAAGAAGGTCTTGAATATGAAAGGTTAAATAGTCACACTCTGGATTCAGTTTGCAGTGATTATTCACCATTACTTTTTATCTCCAAAGCAGTTTAACCGGTTGTCTGCTACTAGCAATAGTGGTGAATTCTGGTTGTGTGTTCCACCATGGATAAAGGAGAGATGACCTGTGGGTTCATGATCTGCATCTGTCAGTGTGTTGTTCAGTAAAATAAGTGTCCAGATAATGTAGCAGACTTTTTAAAAACTTCTCAATTCGGTTTTGTTCTGAAAATGAATCGAGGTTGTGAGGAGCGGCATCAGTAGTGTGATGGCTTCTTGGGCGTCGTTGCTTGTCAGTGCGTGGGTATTCACTCATAGATTTCTCCCTTTGAATCATGGGTGTTTTCTCTGATAAGGGTCCTAGCTGTGGTCAGAAGGAAAGAAAGACGACTTGCAAGCATTCAGGCTGCCTACAAACTCACTTTTCCCAGTTTGCTGCGGCTTCCATTTAATCTGCAAATTTATGGTTCTTTTCCATGGAAACACACATATGAATGAGGGACTAGTGTTTGTTAATTCTACCCTGATGTGGACTGGGTGTATGGCTAGAGCAAACTGCAGGAACCTGAAGACATGCTTGAGCCTGACAGAGTAGGTGAGGCTCCAATAACAGATGTATTCTGATGTGATCCTACAATGGATATTATGGAGGATAACTAAATTATTTTTTGTGTTTACTATCTGTGATATCTCCTAATGCATTTTGTGGAGGTGAAGCAGAAGTTCTTGAAGGAAAATTATGATTTCTTAGAGAACTAAGAGATTAAAATAAACTGAACCCACAAAGAACAATATCTGTTTGAGCTCTTAAGGGTAGCAACCTCCATATATGAAATAGTTTCAGGGTAATATTCTTCTATTGTTCATTTTTCCAAGACTTTTCAGAACTGTCATTATCTGTTCACATGGCTGTCAAGAAAATAATAGTTTGGTGTCACGTTCCCGATATTCAAAGAACTACTGTTAGGTTTTCTGAGTTCTTTGACTTTCTGATTACTTGCCTTGATTCAGTATTATGATTTTATATTGATACGTTCCAAGTAATTTTAAGGGCTTCCAACTTCTTGACAATGCTGGTTTTGCAAATGAACCAGAGAATGGTTTGACAATTGATTTTATTTATGTGTGGAGCAGGGAATAGCTGGCTGAGTGTATCTCTGGAGAATGGAGGTGGCAGTACACATTCTTTCCTTGGAGCATAGATTTGAGTCTTGGAAAGCTACAATTTTTTTTGTATATGTTAGAGTGTTTGATCAATACTTAAGGATCTATAACACAGGATAAGTCAGATTAACTAACCCAGTTATTCTATTTTGCTGTATTTTCTCGGAAATCTGTGAAGAATTTATATCAGAAAACTATGTGCTGGCTTGTTTTTATATGGCAGAAATTCTATTTAATTGTTAATTTGTTTATTGTTGGGGGAGTTTTTTAGTTTTGGTTTTGGTTTTTTATGGCCTTTGTTTTGGGGGTTTTCTTCTGTGTTTTTTGTTTTTTTCTGTCGGGGAGAAATTTTCCTGCAAATTAGAGATTTCAAACTGTAATTGCTTTCTACTACCAGATACACATACACAGATATTTCTACTCTAATTCTGGGAAAAACTGTCCATTTTTACATTTTAATCTTAACAGAATTATACAATTTTGGCTTCGTAAGGGCATTTTTGTATACAGGGAACATAATGATGTGCCACGAGATGGAGCATTCACTCTGGAATTCACATATCCTCATACACCCTTCAGTAGCTGGAGACATAGCTTATGTCTTTGAAATGTGAGAGTGAAAGCAACACAGCACAGTTTCAATTACTTGCTTCTGTGCTCAGCTAGTTAGGCAACGTGGGAGACTGGGAAGGGAAGTTAGCCAGAAGTGATATTGCTTTATGTTGGAAATTTTTTATCTGTTCTGTTCATTTTGTAGTCAGTTTTAAGTAAAAATGGATAGCTGAACATATCTTTATTCCTTCCTAATAGAATATAATGCAGAGCAAAACACTTAGTAACACCAATTATATAGTGAGGCTCTAGCACAGTTCATCGGTTACCTGTGGTGACTCCACAGGCTCCAGGACAGAAGTCAGCAGGAAGTTTGGCTCAGACTGGCTGTTCCCAGCAAAAACCTGCTGGACTCCTCACTTTCCTAGGTCTAGACATTGTTACTGTACTGCCACTGCAGAGGATGCCATGGCTTTTGGTCCTTTCTTCACTTGCAAAATAAATGTGCTGGCTTTGCAAAGCATCTGCCTGAGGTCTGACCTTGCCTTGCTGTGTCGCTGGGGGCTCGTGCTGGTCTTGTTGAACTGCAGAGCTGCTCTGGCTCCCCACCACTGCTGGCAGCAAAGGAAGACTGTAATCAGGATTCACTAAGGTAGACTTCAGCTATCACAAGATATACTTCAACTAGGAATTGAAGCAGACATGGATAAGAGGCCAAGGGAACATGCAGAGCTGTCTGGGGCTCTACAGGTTGCAGCTGAAGCTTCCTACATCTGTAGAACTTGGCTCTTTGAAGTTTTCTGCTTTGCTGCTCCCAGCATCTGAGGGCAAAAGATTAGGTCAGAAGCCACACAGCAGAAAGTAATACAAATTTCTGTATGAGAAGAAAGTGCACAGGCCACAAATGTACATGGTATGATTAACAACCATTGACAACCCTTTGGCTGGTAACTCAGTCCATTTCAATCTGTGCCTGGCATAAATTACCTGAGTCTTTCTAAATGGACTTTAATGTGTGTAATGCCAAAAATTCATCATTCTCCCTTTCTCAGCATCTCACCATTTGTGTTGGCACAGTTTTGAGTGCAATGGTTTGAGGCTCTGCCATTTACTGTTTACCGGTCTTGAAGCCTTGGCCATATTGACTGCCATCAGTTGTCCACTCTGGGCTCCAGCTGGGATTCATGGAGACACACCATTCACGACGCTGCTGCTTCCTTTGAGAACACACACAGTCAATCTCGAGGAGAAAAGACAACGCAGAAAGAACCGTTCCTCGCCAATGTTGCCAAAGGAGACGTTCTGCTGTGCCTCTTGCAACCAGACTTGCCTATCCCGTATCGGCCTTTTTAGCCAACAGCACCACTTGCAGCAAGCGTGGGTAGTGCCCTTCCCAAATCTTCGTTTGTGAAGCCTAGACATGAGTGAGATAAGTGAGTCTTGAGGGGAATAGGGCTCTTACAGTGACCTGTTGCTTGTCTGCATTCCCCTCCACCACCACTGACTGAATATTAGTAAGAGTTTTGCTAGGAATCACTCATGTTCACAAGGCTTTTTCTGCCACAAATAGTAGAAACTCTTCCTTGGTGAGGTTCAGCTCTGTAGGTTTGTTCTGGTGAGATTTGTATAATCCTTTTCCAAGGGCAAATTTTTAAGCTACATTTTAAAACTCTAATTTTTCTAAGAGTGCATTGACTGAAATGGATTAAGTAATGGCAAAGGGAATAACAGATAAAAAAATCTTCCTAGTGTGGGTCAGCTCTTAAGTATGCAAATAGAGATATCATTCACTTGTGTTATCTTACATGGACTTAAATTTTTTTTTTTCCCCCATTACACGTACAGACTTTTTGTTTACTTGTTTATTTGTTTTAGTACACATTTACCTTTGTGGCCATTCTTTTTTGTGTTGCTGGCAGACAGCTGTACTCAAGGCTGCAGTAGTTTGGTGTCTTTGAGGATTCATATTTTACAGAATCTTTCATGATTTTTGATATGGAAGACATAGAAATTTCTAACATTGGTCATCCATCTTTGTTGGATGCATGATAATCATAAACATATCTGAGATGTCTGACAGGTATGTAAGTATGCCTGCCATTTTAGAAAAATGAGGTGTGATTTCTATGTAGCTTGTCTATAAGAAATAAGCATTCAACATTATAATGTAAAGGTGGAAGCAGCTGATATGGTTATTTTGTTTTCTTATCTGTTTCAGTAGCACAGATCCAAATCTTTTACAGTATCAGAAGAGTTGTTATATTAGCACTATACTACTCAGAGCTTTCCACTCCATGTAACTTTAATTTTAAAAGTGCTGAGTGAGACATAGTGCAGTAATTAAGAAGACATAATTTTTAATCATGGAGAAGCTGATAACAGTAGCACAATAACATCAGCTTCATAAAACTTGTCTGTTACTTTCATACTTCTTTTTTTTTTTTTTTTTTTCCTGTGGCGTCACATCTTGCTGTTTTCCATGATCCAGACTTTTCTGGAATCTGAAGAGGAACAAGTCAGATAATTCCACCTCTGAAGCACAGATGTCACTTTTTTTCCTTCTTTGGATAATAAATAACTTATTGCAGAAGTTAGCAGTTTGCTTTGATTGCGGTTTTGCTCCACGCAACTTTTACCTTTATTTTTCATCTCAATAGTCACAATCTGAGCCCTGAGTCCTAATTTTTTCTCTCTTGTCCAGAGAAAATATGGAAGCTGATAGAAATGGTTTCAACTTTGTGTTACAGTATAAGATGGTGATAGGACCTAATGTCTTAAATTACACAAGTACTATTTCAAGGAACTGGGCACAATTTGGATGGCTTTCAAATCTTTAGGGCACCTGGGACTCATGTTACTTTCAATTAAAACTCTAGATATGCATCACTTTGTAGTAATTGTTTGATGGTTATGCTTTTGAAAGCCGCATTCAGGCTGTCATGTAAATCTGGCAGACTCTGGTATTGTCTTTTTTTGCCTTAGGGAAAAGTTTTCCTACAAATGGCCTGTAAAACTTACAAAGCAGTGGTAAGCAAAATCTCACATCTTTTTCTTTTGTCCTGCAAATTGCTAGTTTAATTTGAGGCATAGCAGTAGGAAAAATGAGCATGCAATAAAGTACTCTATCTGTTGCAGAAGAGCATCTGCATCCTTTAGTTCCCTAACTAGTATATTTTCTTTCTTTCTTCTGTGTGTGTAATTGCTTATGATACCATGAGGAAGAGTAATATTGATAAAAAAGGCATTAAAAAGCTTGGGGTTAGACTTTTTCATCTATAATATATAAACTGTATATATGAATAGTGCCAAATGATAAATGAGATACTGTATGAGCATGTTACATGCTGTATTCCCTATATCATATAGAGTTACATGTACATATGTAATTGCTTGGAGTAAATTGCTGGACAACTGTAAACACTAAAGAATAGTGAATGTCCTGTGATTGGCACAAGTAAGAATAGACCCCAATATGTTCTAGAACTGTGTGTGAAACCTTGTCTTGTTCAGTTTTTAAGGCTTCCTGGACTATAATCTGTCAATTATGGCTGAATGCTCTCCCTCGGACATACCAAATGTATTCTTAGTCATGGTTTCTATGATAAGCTCATAATTCTCTTGCCATATACTCACAAAGTAAATGTATCCAATTCATTGTTGTAATTGCTAATTTGGCCAGGTCTGCCTTCCACTCCTGCCACTTTCAGAATTCTCCTGTCCTGACGAGCAGCTTTTTCTGGGCAGTTCCTGGAAAAATGGGCATTTATTGCTGGGAGGACAGAGGAACTTGGTAACAAATTGTTTCATGGAAGACCTCTACACGGCTGATTTCCCATATCTGATGTACCAAATCCGTGTCTGGTTCAGATCTGTGTTGGAACACAAGATACTTACCTTAAAATGAGAGTGAGTACAGCTAGAGGTTGCACACATCAGTGGTAGCTGCACCCTCTTCTAGATGACGACTTGGCACATGACATTCTGACTTTCATAGTTCCTGGTGTCTTAATTTCACAGCAGTAGCTTGAACTTTTTCTTATAATCCCACTGCATATTTTTAATGGGCTGCAGTGGTATTAGCTATTTTGCTTCCTGGATTAGTGCAGAAACTTTGTAGTGGATTTGCTTAAGACAGAATTTGGGAATAACTGCTGAGATGCAAAGAAGAAAGTATATAACTGTTTGAGGGAAATTAGGTTAATGCGGTTAGACACCTTAATAAAATTTTTTTCTTAAATTTTAAAGTTTTATATTGGTCTTCCTTGCTGTATTGACTTTTGTGTGTGTGTGTGTTGGATAGGTTCCATTTGCAGTGTTACCTTGTTTGATATGAATTAAATGTACCACAAAGCTTTTATCTCTGGAAGGAATTCTTTTTCAGTTAGAAAAATAATTATTTTTGAGAACTGGAAAGAAAAAGAAAATTAGCTGATAGAAGATGACAAGCAAATAAAAATCTCTATGAAAGTGATGAATAGAAATTTCTTGGCTCCTTATGAGTTATAATTAGTACTTTTCTCAGAGTCCACAGAGCCATGCCAACTGTGCAACCACAAATTTAGCAGATCAGCAGGCCAAAATTAAATAGCTATTTAATGAAAACATAAATCATTTGGTAGCATCTTGTTCCAAAGACAGATTTCATTGCTGAAGGAAGAGGAACTTGTTTATTTGAAACTGTTATATTGCAAAGAATAGCAGAATTTTTCCATGTGATAGGCCACACTCTCTTTTCTTAATTCATTATATATTTTCCTCCCTAAAAAAACACCAGTTAGCTCATTGCTGTGGAAGCACAAATCCTTAACCAAAAGAATAATTTAAAATTCAATTTAATCAAAGCAAATCAAAAGGATGATTGCATATTAATTTCAGGAAGACATACAAGCTAGACCAACATTTGACCATGATAATTACTCATTCATGCAGTCTACATGACAAGCTACGAGTTAAGTTTACTTATGTCTGAGCTAAATAAGATTAAAATAAGTGGCACTGCTTCCTTTTGCTACAGGTTTGGGGTGGACAGAGTGCCACAGCCTATTTCTTGACTGGTGACTTCTTAAACAGTGTTAGCTTGACCATGTGTCTGGGTCGGGTAGTTTGAGACATGTTTTAAACTAAAATTAAATAGGCTTGCAACTAAAATGTTATTCCTTATTAGCATTTTACTGCTTTAAGCAAATGGGAACTTAAACCAAATTAAAATTAAAACTTTCCTAGAAGACTTCGTTGGCCATGCAGAACAAGGGTAAGCTCAGTCCTCTGGTATGTGGAATGTTCCCAGTTCTAGTGGCACACAAGTTCAAGGGGAAATGTTGCACACACGTCAGGTTTCAGAAAAGAGGACTGGATCCCCATGAGGTTAATGGAGCCTAAAATTGATTTAGTAAGCCAGTTCTTTAACTGGAGCCTCGATAGTGCAATTGAAAAACATCATTTGATTATAAAAGTGGGAATTGAACATCACCGAGGAGGACACTACGCCTTACATTAACAATTATTTTCTTTGTTTACATGCAAATGTATTCTAAGTATTCTGTGTGTCCTGGTATGGACTGTTCTTTAATACAAATTTGTAATACTTTTTAATATGTAGTAACATATTGGAAAAAATAAAATACTTGCAGCTTTTTCTTTTTTAGCAACTACATGTCAGCATTGTAGGAAATAAGTATCACCTGATTCTGTGAAATAAAGTGGGACTTTTCCCTTCAAAAGACCTGGAGTCATAAATAATTTCTGCTAACTGAGAGAACTATAAATTTTAAGTCATGAAAGCAGGGATAGCTAAAATGGCAAGTTAACCATCACCCATTTAATCAGAGGCAGGCATTTCCTAGGTAAAGCACAATAGGATTCAAAATAAAAAGATCTTTATAAATGAGTGACCATAACTAATCACAACTTGAAAATGTTGCATTGAGTTTAAGTGGCAAAGTTTTGGTATCAGGAGCACTGCAGGAGTGGCTTATGTGAGAGCTGCCCCCACGTCAGATAGAGCCAAGGCCAGCTGTCTCCAAGATGGATCTACCACTGGCCACAGCAGAGCCCATTGATGACATCGGTGTGATAGCATATTTAAGTTAAGAAGGGGTAAAAAGAGCTGTGCAAGAGCTTCTGGGGAAAAGGAGTGAAAAACAAGAGCAACAACTCTGCAGACACCAAAGTCAGTGAAGAAGGAGGGGAAGGAGGTGCTCCAGGCATCAGAGCAGAGATAACCCTGCAACCTGTAGTGAAGACCGTGGTGAGACAGCTGTTGCTTTGTGACTCATAGAGGGCTGTGGTGGAGCAGATATGCACCTGCAGCCCGGGGAGGACCCATACTGGATCAGGTGGATGCCTAAAGGAGGCTATGACTTCAAGGACAGTTCATGCTAGAGCAGGCTCCTGGCAGGACCTGTGGCCTTGTGGAGAGACCAGTCCACACTGGAGCAGGTTTTCTGGCAGGACTTGTGACCCTGCAGGGGATTCTTGCTGGGGAAGTCTGTTCCTGAAAGATTACACCCCATGGAAGGGGCCTACTCTGGAGCAGTTCATCAGGAACTGCAGCTCATGGGAAGGACCCAGGTTGGGGAAGTTCATGAAGGACCATATTTCATAGGAGGGACCTATACTGGAGCAGGAGGAAGAAGTGCAGAGACCACGTTATATTGACCCATAAGATTTTTGTCTTGTTTTCCTCCTCCTGTCCTGTTGAGAATGAGAAGGGATAGAGCAGCTTGGTGGGATAGAGCAGCTTGGTGGGCACCTGGTGTCTAGGCAAGGTCAGCCTGTGGGAAAACACTGAAATGCACCCACAAGGAGGACAGCACTGGCAGGCAGCGCAGACCTGACCAGCTGAATATATGACTTTGGTTATTGGAGTTTAGAAGATATGCTTCTCTGTACAGGTTTTAGTTCAGAAAGTTTTCTGTATCCCCCCCCCCCCGCAGGGTGCCACCCTTCCCTGTCTTCCCAGGAGTCATGGTTCACTGGGGACTCATCGTGGCACTCAGGCACAGGCATTGTGTCTCCCTGGGCCAGGATGGCCCTGCCCGAGGACCCCCCCAGCCCGCACTGCTGTGGCGGCAGCAGCTGGAACTTGCCAGGCTTGTCCCCGCCGGTCTGGGATGAGCTCGGACTTGCTGCCCGTCTCTGGGACCGTTCTGCCTCGTGTAGCTGGTGCAGTCTGGGGCGGCATGGCTGCCACTCCGGTCGGTTTCCACCCCTTTCCTAATCCTATTGGTTATTGCACCTATCTCCCCCCAGTTCCTGGATTTCTACTGTCTTTGATTCTCCTGTTTTCCCCATTCACCAGCTGAGCACAGAAACCACTTCTCCTTCCGGAGCCCTTGCCCAATCCTTTCCCAGTTGGAGCACCTTCCCCTCGGGACCCTATAAAAGCTGTGGGATTGCGCAATAAACAAGTTTTCGCCACATGTGCCCCGGACAGAATTGACCTCTGTCTCTGTGCTCCCTGGCTCTGGAGGAGGACCAGCAGGAACTGTCCCCTCCCTCCAATGTCACATATCAACCCACTACAAACGTGACTGTAAACTTGCTACACACAAAGGAATTCAAATCGACTTGTAACAGAATAAATCTTCACACCAATCTTTATTGAAAAGAGTCTCTACTGGGATTTTAGTGGCTAAAAGGAATCTGTTGTGCCATTAATTCTAAGCTGCAAGAACTAGAACTAGAAGGACTTTGCACTTGCACATGCAATAAGAGAAGTATTCAGAATGGCTGTGCCCAGGGGGATGGTTCAGATGTGCGTATTTGCCTCACTGCACACTCCAAAGGCACAAACATGCCCAAGAAGTTTTGTCTAAAACTAGTTAATTTCACTCATTCTCATTTTCTCATTGACTGACTTAATTTTTCATTATGTTTAATAAAATCAACAAGAACTAGGTAATTTAATTGTTAATTAATATAGCCTTCTTTTTAATATTGATGAACTTTCTATTTAGACAAATCATTGGTGTATAAAAGAAACCTGAAATAACTGCAGAAAATAATAATTTTTTCTTCACCCAGTAAATGCCTCATAACAGTTATTACTTCTGTTACATAAAATTTTAGACTAAATAATCCTAATGGTCCATTTTGTACATAAAACCTATGAAATAAGAAATATTCTTGTCTGCATCTGGCCAAGTAGCCTTGTAGTCTAACCTCATACATTCTTTTCAGGAACCTTAACAGTCTCTTTATCTTTTGAATTATGTTCTTGTATGTGTCATCCAACTATTGCTTCATACATAGTCAGTATAATCTTTATTTATGTGCTTGAATGCATATATGGAGGGGGGTTTGTGTGCTTCTTGATTAAAAAAGTAATACATTTTTAAAAAAAGACAAGTGTACAGACTTAAGGAAATATGTGAACATGACAAAAACTCACTTAAGAAGCAAAACCAGCAGCCGTGCAGAAGGCTGGATTAGATGAGCTCCTTGCATCTCTTCCATGGTACCTCCTGTTCCATTTTCCTCTTCCACTTGGTAAAGGTTTTGCTTAGAGAGTAAACCTTGAATCTTTGGCCTCAAGCATTTTTTGGTTACACAGAAACTGCAAATCTAGACTTTGAAATATCACTTAGCATGCAGGGAGTTGTATCTTGGAGAAAAGCAAGCCAATTTACTTCCAACAGGTTTAATAATGTACCACTAATACTACTGTAGTTGAATAGATATTAATAATGAGTAGTTTCCAGCTTTTTCTTCAAAAAGAGCAACTTGCAATTGTAGTAATTGATTCTGAATTTAGCCTTTCTGTTTACAACAGATTACCCTCCCTTTCCTACACTGTGTTACTCCTGCTGTCATACTCAGCTTTTGTACAGAAGCTGGTGTCCCTGCACAGTTGTATAAACGAGTGCAAAGAATTCCTTAAGGTTAAATTTTCTTGTGTGTGCTGGCCACATTTTCACTGCCTGGGGTCCCCAAACTGAAGGATCACTATTGGCTAGTGGCTTCAGGGCACCACCGACGGCCTCATGCACCTGCTTTTTTTTTTTTCCCCATGGCAATATAATAGCCATTAATAATTTATCACAAAAAAAGTACCTCAGTAAAGTACTTCCCAGTGGTAAGAAACAGACTCCCCCACTACTGATGCAGTGCTGTATTTAGTATTCCATAGTCAAAATTTCTGAGTATATAATAGCTTGTTTTATCACCATCATGACTGAAGATGGAGGAGTTCCCATTCTGGTTCAGCCTGCAGGTCTGTAACGGGTCTCATTTATGCCATTAACAATTTGAAACCTCCAGTTCCCAGCCACGGCTCATTATTGTCCAGTGTACTGATGCAGTTACTGAGTACCAACTATATTTAGTTTGCTAGCTTTCATACAAAATGGGACAGAAACATTAATCAAAGCTCCAGAGTAATCAGCAGGTAAGTTTCCAGACAAAGAAATCTATCCTTTTACATCATTGTAAGTGGCTCATAATTTATGTCAAAGGAGAAGTAATAGGAGCACCAGGCAGCAATTTCCTTCCAGTGGCCCATGCAAAGGAAAGACACATTATTTGTTTAGTGGTCTAGTGACAGGTGCTGGTGCCTCATTTCCCATCCCTACAAAAGGCAAAAAAAATAAAAAAAGTGATTGTGCAGAGCTGTAAAACACAAGATAGTGTTTTGATGTCTTTGGTATGATTTTATGGTTTGTAGTTCCTGGAATCAACTCTATTAGATTATTCATTTTTAATCTGATGCACTATGAGAAGAAAACATTTTTTTTTGTTTTCTTTTTCCCTCACTTTTTAGCTTTTCTGCTGAGGATGTCTGCTGAGGCAACTTTTAGTATTTTTTAATTTAACTGCAAAGGGCAGGTTTGCAAAGGTAAAATCAGGTCTCCACATCATTCTTGCAGATAGGGGTGTTGTTAAAATTTTTGAGAAAGTTAAAAATTTGCATTTTTCTCAAATCAGATCTCAAGGAATTTTGAGTTCTGAATCTGAACAAATCTTCCCTCCTCTTGTAAATAAATCAGCCACCTTAAGTACATGCCAAGACAGACAGTGATAGGAAGGAATGTATGGTTTTTCCTTGCTCATTTTGACCAGACATTTGTTCCTATTGACTGAAGTGCCATTTCCAGTGAAAAGTTGGGGCCCTGAGCAATCAAATTTTTACAATGGAAAAATGTCCTCATCATGAATTGCTCTGTAGTCATTATTCTTGCTTGTCACTTGGATTGAGGGACAGATTCTCTGCCATTTTCTATTTTCGGCCTTGTTGACAAGAAGACAAAAGTCTTCAACTGTAATACACTTGCTCGTACCACCTCTGAGCAGCAGCTGCTGTGACAACTGGCACTTACATGGCCTTCATGAAAGATCTGAGCCTGGAGATGAGGAGCAGAGGTGACATGGTTATCTGGGTGGCTGACATTAGTCTTCTCACACATGTACCTGTTCCAATGAAAGCGTAATTAGTTAGAGAGGTGGAGTAATTTTCCTGACTTTCTCTCTGGTTCCCTCATTGCTCTTCACCATGCCACAGTTATAATAAAATAAGAACTTCAGCCTTTGGGGTATAATAGCACTGATTCAACTTTTTGGACTCAAGAGAGAGGGTCCCTTCTCCACTTGATGCACAGCAATATTTTCTGAAGAAGTGTGTATGTTTGTTTTAGCATGGTATCAGCAATAAAGGAATAACAGTATCGGAGTTCTGCATTACTTTTGTATTCTGTAGCCTTTGTCAACAGATCAGCATTTCGTTGGCTGACCTTTTTGTTTGTCTTTTGTTTAGCCTCATTAACCTTTGAGGAATGAGGTGCATGGGACAGCAGGCAATCAGAACACAGAGAACCCGAGAAGGTCACTATCATATGTTGTGCATCTGGGCTTCACATAATAAAAGGAGGGTGCATATTTCCTCTCCTTGCTGTCACACTCTATTCAATATTTCTTAAGAGAGGAATTACAACAGGTGAGTTAAATCTGTGCTGGTCTTCCAGAAGCACTGCTCATCTCTTGAGCACATAGGGACCTGCCCTGTGAGCTGACTCTATCACTTGACATCCAGATGCTCATCAGTTCCCTTCCCCATGCTTTTGTACCAGTGGGAAGATATTTGGGCTAACAAGTCAGAAAGGAATCATAGTTTGCTCTGGCAGACATTCCACTCTGGACAATGTCAGGACCAGAGCAGTGCAGATAGCATAGAACATAGCATTGGAAACTCACTTGTCACTGTTTTTTTCTTACAGATTGAGGAAGTATCAATTTGTAGTTTGCAGCACATCCTAAAGGGGATGTTATGGGGATCAGGGGCCTTTGCAAAACTAGACAAGTCTTGTCTCCAGTGGTCTGAGAAAGATTACTCTTTGTAGTTTTTTATCATTTGTACTCTTCTGGGGGTTCAATTTAATTAATTGTGGTCAGATTATCCTTAACTCTGTGATTTCAAAGTAGAAAATCTGCCAAAACATAGCAAACTAAGGAGGCACTGATGACATGCTTGTAGAAAACTATGACAGGGAGGATAAGTTTGTGAGCAACACGAGGTAAAAGGAAAATCATGAGCAAAATAATGAGAAAAGACTCAGGCTAAGACAACATCAAATCTTCCCTTCCTTCTTTAAAAAAACCCCAATGCCTACATTCTAATCAAGAAATGAAAATACCTAAGAAATGTCAAGAGCTGTTCATTGCAAAGCCAAGCATGGCTGAGCTTTACAGAGCCAGAATTTGGTTTTTTATAGAGTGTGTGATTTAGTACCACTGAGTCTTAAACAGGTTGTCAGGCAGAAGATGAAGCAAGCATGAGCTACTTAGCCCTGTTATTGCAGCAGCTCTGTCAAAACTGATGGCAGCTCCTGTTCTGGCAACACTGAAATAGGTGTGTGAATAAGGAGGTGACCCAAGCAAAATTAGCCATTTCTCCTCCAGTAAAGATACAGTGATATAACCATCTAGTAACAGGACAAATAAAATAGTGGCTTTCTTCATTACATCATTTTCTAGTTTCTTTTTATATGTATATGGCATGTCCGAGAGAGCTCTAAACCCTAGAAAGTATCAAAACAGCTTCCTCCAAATTGAGGAAGAAGAAGCAAGAGAGGAACCAGAAAATCTGTCTACATTTAGATGTTACTAAATGGATAGGATTTGTGTCGTAAAGATAATACTTGTATGACACTTGCTTTATAGTTCCTGTCTTCCATTTGGAATTGTCATCTAGTGATGGTACTCTGTGGCTTTGCTTGAAAGACTTTTGTGCTCCATGTGTGACTGGTTTGGGCTTGAATAATTTGCCAATTTGCATCTCTCAACCTTTGAATCATGTCTAATCAGAAACTGCTGTGCTTGTGGCAGACCCCACCAAAAGTGCCAGGACTACGGTCATCTCTGTGACTGGCCTATGCTACAGAGAAGATGAGATCCAGCCTCTTAACTCTGCTGGTAAGCTTATGCTTTGAACATTTAATGACACTGGTTTTCATACTTGCACAGAGATCATACTATCCTGAAATATAAACATTTTGGGACATAATGATGCAAAGACAAGAAAGGCCCAGGCTATGTACCTTGAGTTCAGCAAGACCTGTTTAAAAACCTGGCTTGGGGGAGCCCGTGGTATCCTGTGACTTGCAGCAGTTTTTCCTGTGTCCCTGAAAGAAACAGGCACTCCATGTGCAAAGCATGTTTCAAACAACTTTTGAAGATGAAAGTTGTTGAAAAGATGAAGATGTTCAACTTTTCATGTCTATTCAAGCTCTTCCCCCTTAAAAGAAAAAAAAATGTCTTCCTGGGCTGTGGCATAGTCCATGATGGCAAGAAGCGTGAAAAAGGCAAAGATTATGCCACCTTCTGTAAAACAAAGAGACATGTGACTTTCATTTACTTACTGAGGGAGCTGAAGAAGTCTGTCTTTAAAGCTTAAAACTGTAAAAGTAAAAGAAGGAGAAAAGTTGTATAATGCTGTTATTCAGTGCTATTTGAGGACACTTCAGACTGAGATTGAATGGCATAAAGGAGACCACAGGCAAGACAGATCATTAAATCAGGCAGGGGGAAAAGACAGAAATGACTTTGTCATTTTTTTGGAGGGAAAAAGCCCACCCAACCTGTAAAATATCTATATAATGTTTACCAGTAGCTTTGCTTCAATATCTGCCTCATTCTTACTTATTTTCAAGATATATTTCCACTATGGAAAGTGGCCTTCCTCCATTTTTCCTGTCATCATAGACTTACAGCTCAACACGTGGTATTTTCGGATTTGGAAACCTGCGCTAGGAGATGGAGTGACTGATCCCTTCAGTCTCAGGCAGGAATACACATTCTTTGTTTTCAGAGTAAAACAGGCAATAATAATAAAAACACCATTTGAGAAGTTGCTTTTGTTTTTAGAAACTCAGAACAAGATACATACTCAGCCAGCTGAACTGATGCCTATCGTTGCAAAGGTCTGTTTGTTCCACCCAGCTTGAGGCTTCTAATTAAAGGAAGAAATTTTTCTTTGACTCCTAAAAAATCACTGAGTATAATATAAGGGGATATAAGACTCCCTTTGAAAGAGCCTACCTGTCCTGTAACTTCATGTTAGGTAAAGGGAACGTCTCTGATGTGATTTAAATCAGATTTGTGCGAATAAGATAGTAAATAGCTGTAAAATGAGGCTATAACAGGATGCCATATTGTGAACCATGGAGCTGTCGAAGTTGCAAAACATTGTGTATTTTGATAGGCTGCTTTAAAGAAAAAAATATATGAACTGGCTTATTTTGTGCTATTTTCTACAAAAATATAAACTCTTTACCTTAAAAACTTACAGAAAATTGTAAGGAGGTCTACTGATAGTATATCAGACAGCGAGGGACATTATTTAAACACGTTGAACATTTATGTACAGTTCTCTCCTTCCTGAGAGTACTAGAACTTGTGAGAGCTGGTTGATGACAGTGCTCCCTGAATAGACAAAGCAAACGTGATTTTGTACAGTTTCCTGAAAGTTTAGGAAATGAGGGAAAAAAGAAGTAGTAGGTCTTCAGAAATGCTTCTGGCTTTCATCTTTTCATATTGTTAATGCATGTTTAATTCCCTTTGATTTATTATTAGCCCTTATGTCATTAGCTTTTATGTGTTCAATTAGGTAATGCAGTCCATATCCTACCTTCTATTAAAAATAATACATCAGCTGTGCATCATATTTATGGATACTTGGGAGTAAATACTCTTTATCCAAAACTGAGGTTTAGAGATACGATCAAAGTTGTACCCTTTTTTTCCTTCTCTCTAGTGTTCAGAATTTATAGATAATGGCTTTGACCTCATCAGGACCTTTTGAGGTAATAGATAACCAGAAGGATGTGTACGCCTGGAGAAGACTGTGTGGGGTCAAGAAGTTCAATTTCCAAAAGATCTTTAGGGGATAAAGCTAAGGTTTTTAAAGGACACTGCTAGGCACAAGTACAGTGATATTGAATGTTAATGAATACAGCTGATCTACTGGATGGTCCCTGTCCTAGCTTATAGCTATGAATTATGGTCTAAGTAATGTTTGCTTTACCTTCTTTAGGTCATTAGGAGTTCTTTGTGCACACTGTTATTTTTAGTAGCTGTTCTATGTCGCTACATCAGAGTTCTTAATCTTTAAAAAATACCTTTTCTTTTTGTATTCATATGTATGTGTTTGTGGATATATTTGTTTGCATTGTTGATGCATTTATATTTGTATACTCATAGCACTGTTCTCATTCATAATGCACTGCAACAGATTTGTGTTAATTTAAATAGGTATATGGGCAACAGCCTTGTCTGTAAACCAGCAAAAGGTGGTGGAATCAAATAATCCAATAAAAACAAAAGTGCTCCTACTGAGCAGAAATGAAAAGGACTATACAAAATTCCTGACATATCTGAATTCTAGAATTATGGAAAATATCAAAATTAGCAGAGAGAATTTGCAGCTTCATTATTGACTGGAAATAACTGATAGTTGTATCTTTTTTGATGATATGGAGAGTGTATTTTCTACTTGTCAGGCAGGCAGTTCTCAGAATTTAATTAGTAATAAACCAGATTTTTAATTCCACCTTTTCAGTCAAGGTTATATTTGTATTTACATAGAAGCGCTGCTTAAATTCATTATGAATGCTTCAAAAAGTCCAGACTGAATTTGGCCAACAGTTAGTCCTTTGCATAAGGACTAAAAAGTTTTTAATACTAAAAAATTAGTCTTTCTATTGGGGTCAGCTGTGGTCACAGTGATTTGTTAGAAGCAACAGACCATGTTCCAGTTCATCAAAACTTCATTATATTCCAGTTCCTAAAAGTGCCAAGAAAAAATAACATTGTAATCTAAGATGTCAAGAAAATAATGTATCCAAACAGTTTATGTGCTTCTTAAGGCCTTAGCAAGGTGGTGCTGTGCTGTGCTGCACCTTCTTTTCTATTACATCTGGCAATACATTAGATCAAACTGTTACAGCAGGAATAATCCACGACTAAGAACTTATCTTTATCAGAGGTTTAGAAAGTTATCTTAATAAATGAGAGCTTCTTTAGGTTCTTGGGGCTATGTGGCATCTGCCTCCTTCATGGCTGTTCAGAGCTGAGGAAAGATAATGAAGTCTTGAAATGTGTTTGCAATGTCACATGTTCCAAGATCTATTCAACATAAGAGGGCAATGTGCACTTCATGGCACTTACCCCCTTGAACGTTCTCAAGATGGTTCGGGGTTTTGGCTGTGCTTTCTATGGAGATTAGGCAAGAGGCTTTCAGAGTTGCAGTTTTAGCTTTGTTTCATGATGGAATTCTGTTTATGTCCCCCCACCCAGTCCTCTTTTAGACCTGTTGCTGAGGTACTATAATAATGATCAACAGGAGGGAAAAAAGTGCCTCAAATGGGGCAAACTGTATTTCAGTGTGCAAAGCAGGGGATGCAGGAAAACTGAAATCCCTCTGTGTCCTACACCCTGAATTCTTTAAGTGTGTTATTACACCGGAGTCCTGCTTTTTCTGCTTCAAAGGAGGCTCTAAAGTGATCATTAATGTTCCCTTGTATAACCTTAGCATTCTGATGAAATTCTGTCTCAGATAATTGTGTTCTGCCTTCCCAGATTCCCTGTGCCATTTCAGCTGGATATGAGATTCTTTTCTCACTATTTGTTCTTAGTTGTTGTGAGCAATTGCTGTCTAGAGGCAACACTGCAGTGGGTGAGCAACCTGCTCACATTGCCTCTCCTTAATTTATTTCCTGAAGGAATGTTGATTCTTAATTTAATGAATGTTCTGAAAACACTGCAGGAGCAATTGTAGGAAATACTGGACAAAACACTGCTTTCTCTACCGTTTGAATGGATTGACACTTTGATAAAAGGTGATCGTTTCTCTGCTATTTCTGCACAGAATCACAGAATATTCTGAGTTGGAAGAGACCCACCAAGATTGAATCCAGCTCTTAAGTGAATGACCCATACAGGAATCACACCCACAGCCTTGGTTATATGAGCACCATACCCCAACCAACTGAGCTGATATCAGAATGTATAAAATAGTATAACAATTTGAAGAAATGTCTACTAAGTGTGGTAATTTTATAAGCATTGTAACTGAGATATAAATAAGTCCTATTTCTTCTGTTTCCCAGTGGTAGAAGACTTGCCTTGCTCTGTGAGGCAGAAATAGATGATCAAGTGAATGTACAGGAAGAAAGAGGAAATGAGGGTTGTACATAAAACAAGAAAACTAAACTAAATGTCATTTCCTTTCCCTTTCTGAGATGTGGTGTGAAACATAGTTGCATGACAGAATGACAATTTTTCTGCTATTGTGTCCTCTTGATCACATTAATTAACTTGTTCAACAAAAATAAAGATATTTTCTTTAAATGCAATATAGAATTTGCTTTAGTAAAATTCTAATGATATATAGCAGCAAGGGAACAATTTACTTCTTGCTGAGTTATGAACTTCCCAGTGCTGTGACAAAGGATAGTCTTT
Organism: Myrmophylax atrothorax; assembly: GCA_026770055.1. Classification (NCBI taxonomy): domain Eukaryota; kingdom Metazoa; phylum Chordata; class Aves; order Passeriformes; family Thamnophilidae; genus Myrmophylax; species Myrmophylax atrothorax. Next base: position 18,918,600 of record JAOXXN010000395.1, on the reverse strand, counting down.
GGATGTATCCCGTATTACAACATAACTTCTTTATTGAGAGAGACTCAATTAGTAATATTTTCAGATACAAGAAGGGGAATTTGGCTTTCTGTGTTAACTAGTATACATAATTTTTTGCTACAGTTCTTCTATGGAGAATGATCTTTCCTATAATTATCCTCTTTGAGGGTAAAGGCAGAAATCTGTTGAATTCTGATGTTAATATATAATGCTCTCTATTCATATTACGCTGGGGTCTTTTGCAGCTATTGAAATAAAACTTGGGCAGTTAAAGGGCCATGGAAAGCTTAATTAATGCTTTATATATTGTCACCTGCAACTGGGAAGCACTGTCAGTGTCAGGAAGGGCAACCCCTATCACAGTCTGAAATTTTATGCCTGGATTAGATTACTAGATCATAGTACACCATCCAGTCAAACCTCCTTTATACTACATGGTATTGCATTTGATACAGAACATTGATGAGAAGGCGTCAAAAACTGACCTGCAGAGTCTGTTACTGTTTTGGGGAAATCCTGTCCAGTGGTTAATCACCCTGATTATAAAATAAAATCCTTCTTCCTTGTTTCACTTGTTTCAGCTGCAGTTGTCAGATTGTTCCTATAACCTAAGTGGTCCCTGCATTTCTAGTGGTTTCTTTCAACTAAGGTGCCTAGTACTTGACTATTTTCATGGAGCTTTATTTTTATTATTTGCAAAATCTGGCAGTATTTAAAAAAATATTCTAAACCAACAGATACAGTTGAAAAATTTTAATGGAAAAATATTCCTTTTAATAAAACTAAAATTTTCAATAAAACCATTTGTAAATCAAGTATATCAGCCTGTACATAAAAATCAGTGTGGTAGGTGATAGACTTCTGACTTGAGCTTCAGATACTGTCTGTCATATGCATATCATCTGAGATTTTGTTTTGTCATGTTTTTATTTTGGTTTGCTTTCTCTTTTGTGAGATAGATTTGTGCAGAACTTTCCTTCTGTGAAGTTGTTTTCTATTTTTATTTTCACTTTAATTCATTTTTTAAAATAACAATATTATAGCTGAGAAAGATTTTGGCTTCCCACATATGGTCTTTGCAGAATTCCAGTCTTGTTTTTATGAAACAGAAGCAAAAAATCATCTCAGTTCCTTTTTTGATAGTCTTTGTTTTTGCAAGTAAAAATTTTCTTAAACCCTTTTTGCCTCACAGTGGCTCCTTGGGACCTGACTATTTATTATAAATCTCACATAATTTCTGCAGTTTTTGTTCCCACATGAAGCCTCCATTCCTTGTTCCTTGCTGTAAATATTTACATTTCGCTGTATTGAATCAAAGATTTGTGAAGACCTCTTTAACAAAGAAATCTATGTTATCTTGCATGTTGTTTTGTAAGAAAGGCCTTTATATTTCAATCTGAGCACTGGTAGTTGAGTACTACTAAATCTAGATGTTATTATAAAATTGCTGAGCCTCATAGACACTCCTTTCAAGCTTGCCTAATGGGCCAATTTTTAATCTTCTCATTATGCTCTTGCAGTGCTAATTCAAATGCCTTTATTAGTCCTAGATTCTTATACTCCTACAGTAAGAACACTTAAACAAATTTGTCATTTCATCCAATGATTAAGTCAATTTTGCTTGACAAGATCAATTTCCTGTAAGATAATTAAAAATTAAATTATTTGGTTTCGGTAACAGATTTTCCAAGAGTTTGTCTCATTTAGTATCAGTGGTTATTCCTGTCACCCTCTTTGTCTTTTGACTTTGGCACAATTCTTTAGCAATATTTTAGCATTTCCTTGGAGTTCCAGATTTATTTGAAGGAACATATGCAGACCAGAGATTGTCCAGTGGTTTGAAAGTTTGACCATCACTACTTGCTGTTGATTAACAGCCTGTTTAGCTATTTTTGTGAAGTCTTCCACATTTGTCAATTTTACATTATCCTTCTTCTTCCCAAGTGTAAAATAGAAATATTATTATACACTTTAGTCTTCTCATTAGTTGTTGCTGTTTTTATTATCATTTTCATATGATAATGAACAAAAAAGTCACTAGATTTATCTTTTCAATATACTTAAAAACCTAATTTTTCTGTCTTTTGCTCTGCCAACAATTGGTTTTCCCCAATGCACTTATTATCCTTTGTCACTGTTATATACTGCATAACTTCTAATTTATTTTGATTTCCATTTTCTCTTTTTCTCATTATTTTATTTCTAATTGTTTTCTTATTTCCATTTGCTGCCCTAACTTTTCTGCTGAAACCAGAATGGGCATTTAGATAAAGATAAATGGTTTATACATGCAATATAAAAAGTAGGGTCTTAGAGGAAAACTTAGAGGTGTAATTCAGTTGAATTCAGGAGTGTGGTCTGTACAGAATCACTTAGAATTGCTTGAAATAGAGTGAAGCTGTGTTTATCAAGATTGGAAAAAACAGAAGGCCTGAAAGGGGTACTTGTGTCTATAAATTGTGAGGAAAGCTTGTGCCTTAAAGAAACTTCTAAGGAAAAACTAGGAAGTGTGTAGACTGTCTGGATTTGAGGACAGATGTCAGGATAATACCTAGGTTATTGGGTCTGAGTAGGTAGTGGATATAAAAAGGAAGTTTTCCAAGGTAATATGGGCTGACGAGGTGAGTCTTGAAGAAAGCAGCAAGCTCTGCTTGTTTGTGTTCAAATCACACAAACAGGGGGACTAAAAGTGTCAGAAGGTCTGGCAGAGGTTTGTGTTTGAATGTAAGGAGGTAAATCTAATGGCAGAAATGAATCTGCACATCCTAACAAAGAGATTGCTGAAGATGGGCTTTCAATGGAGATCACACGTGATATAGAAGGCACAGAGGGTAAGAATGGGGTAAGAATATGGATTTGTGGTTTATAATGAACAACTGCCATTGACTTCCTTTCATTGTTTCACTGAGAGGAAGTTGGCCAAGTCCATTGCCCATCTGGTCATAGAAATTGGAACTGAGTGGGTGAATGGACATGTGACATTGTTATATCTTGTTACCTGAAGAAGTAGTCTAGGATAAATTTCAAAGACTTTCACTTTTTCCTGGAGAAATAGCATCAGAAACAGCTGGTAAACAGTTAAATGGAGAGAATTTGGCAAACATTGCTATTAGCAATTTATTTCACTCCAAAAATTATATCTATGAACACATTTTTGTCTTGATCTCAGTTTATTATGAATTTTTTCAAATTATTGTCTCATGATCAAAATGGTGCATTTTCTGATCTGCATAGGGATGGGAGGGATGCAGTCAGATTCTCCTCTGTTATCTTATGTCAGAGTCCTGAGGGAGAGATCTGTAAACACTGCTTTTTCTCCACAGGAAGATGGTCCCTGCCCTTGAAAGAAAGGAGGAAGGTCTGGTGAAAGTGGCCAGCATGGCTGACCATTTCTGTAGCCAGTAGTGCAAAATGCCTGATGTGATTAATCTTGTCTCAGTCACCTTTACCTGCTCAGGTTGTCTATTTGCAGTGGTATACAGGTAAAGTTTAATTCCTGAAGCTGTAGTGGAGTGGTTTTTGTTAATGTATCCTGCTCCATAAAGAGGACAACATGTGAATATGCAAGGGAATGGTTTTAAAGTCCATTTCCATAAGAATGTATTTTAGTAACATTTTGCTTAGAGAATATCTGCACCAATCTAATCAAAACTGTTGAAACAAATTAATTCTGTAAAGTGTCTGCTGTGATTATTATTTTCCCTAACCCAGCAGTTTCAATTAGTGATTTGGTTTGTTCCTCTTGGTGTAAGACAAACAACAGAAATAAGTTATTACTTATGGTATCCAGATTAAAACCATCAAAATCAGTAACGTTGCTACCTGGTGCTTTAACTTTGTTGAGCTAGTTCCCACTAGACCTGTTCAAACCATGCTGAGGATCTGAAGCTCACAGCAGCGGGGAGCAAAAATGCCTCTCATTCCACTGCTTTGGCATTCACCTTCAGTGAAGTAGCCATTACTACTAAAGTTTTACCTCTGTCCCAAGCACGGGACATCAGCCAAATCTCGTACAGATATGAAAACACAAGGCTGTTTTTCACTGACAAAATTATTTCTATGGTTTCTATACAAAATGTTATAACAAATGCAGTGCAACATTTTTCAGTTTAGTCTATAGGCTTTGATAAAGACTTCCATAACCTTTTCTGATATTATTTTTTCAAAAGACTAAGCATTTGACAAATATTTTACATCAAAACCTGTCAATGGAATATATAGCTCAGTATTTCAGTTTGTTGCTTTTTCTTTACATCAGCAACATTTTGTAACACCTTGGATTGATTTCCAATTCTAGTGTGCAGCATATATCAAACTAGTTCTTTCCTGAATTGTTTTGAAAAGTATTATTTGCTAATTGTGCCAACAAAATTAATGCCATCATATTAGTGCACCTTGGTATTAAAAATTGAAGATGAGGAATGTCAACTCAGACAGCATGTGTATTGCTCTCACTGTCATGTAATTTGATCTACTGAAAATAATGATATGTTGCTCTAAAGCGTAATCAAGAATGGTGCAATTCAGTCAGGCAATACTTTCCTCCAGCTGATAATGTCCTACTACTTAGAAAAAAGAGAATCTTTCCAAAGTGGTACTAATTGCTGTACACTTTGAGCTCTTTTGGGTGTTATATAAGAGAACAGCAGGATGGAATGACTTAGTCTTCATTTGTCATGATAATTAAATTGTAGAACATTGCTTTAAATTTGTCTCATTTTAGGGGTATGTTGTATAATGATAATATATCCTGATAGCCACTATTCTTCATGCAATCAGGTTGCTAATACAGTGATTATTTGATTTGAAAATATGAAGATATGTCTTCATAATTATATTATGTGGTGAAAGCAAAAGGCATTTGTTTTAGGTGAAGCATGTGAAGGATGAAAATCAGGTAATAATTACTTTTTGTAGAAACAGTGGGTTTTGTTCATGGGAAATATTCTACAGAAAAGTCTGTGACTTGATAGCATGGACTTTCAAGTAAGCTGAGAATATTTCAGTTTTAGAATCATTCCATCTACTGAAAATAAATACTATTGTGTCAGTATTTCATTGCGACTACTGAGGATAAAAATGTTTTGAATCAATTGATTTTTTGAAGTAGTTCTTGCTAGGCAAAAATTTACTATTTTTAGTCTAATATTTATACATACAGACAAGATTTTTTAATGTTGTCTGATCATTACTTATGTTAAATATTGCTTGCATTTTTTTAGTTTCGTTTAAAATTTGAATTACATTCATTAGGACCAATGTTAATGGATTCATTAACAGTTAATTACAAGCATTAAAAAAAAAAAAAGACCCTCCACCTTCTAGTTACTTGGAACACATCTGTATCTGATCCCAGAAAAGTCTCTGAAATGATGAGGTTTTGCATTTGCTTGGTCTAAGTGATAGAAAGAACAAGAAAAGGAATATGGATCTCAAACTCTTAATTTCCCAAATATCACATAATGTTGTTCTTAATATCTGATAAATTCAAAGTTCAGGTTATGACTGGATAGTCACTTTTTGCATGCCAGCTGTATATGCTGTTTCAGATATTGCATGCATAATATGCAAAGATATATTCTGAATTTTCACCAAGAACAGTACATGTGTGTGTGCATATGTGTGAACAGTAAAGTATACAGACATATACAAATATATGAAGACCATATATATATGTACAGACATACATATCTTTGGCTTGTAGGACATGACTGCTCACTTTGACTTGCATTAGAAGCTCAGGCAAATGTCTTTGTGTTTTCGCTCTATGGGCACAACAAATGCTAGCTAAAGAAAAACAGGCAACTCAAAACCAGTTCATGCCTTAGCCATTGCCCTCCCCATGTTCAATTATATTCAATTATGCCATTTCACTTAATGTCCTCTAGTGTAACTATCTTCCCTATATAAATAAGATGCTATACCACGGAATATGTTAGGAGACTACATATCAGGACATGTACCATCCTAAAGAGTATTGAGATGATACTGCCATCAACATAAAGGAAGTAATTACTTCTGAATGAAAAGTTAGTCCGTCACTGCTTGGCAGACCATACGCAATTTGAAAAATAGCTTTGAAAGAATATATTGCTAGAAGGAAGGAGAGCCATTAAATAATTAAAATATACACTAACAAAGCATCTGTGTATTTTATGGTAATATAAAGTGTGAGGGATTAGACTGAAGAGTGTTTAGATTTTGAAAAAGTGACAGCAATGCTGCCTCTTGGAAGCTCCTAGGTTTTTACTAGTACTGTAATAAATCACCTTCTCCATTAAAAAGAAGCCTTGAGAACTGCCACACCTGTAATCACTGTAGGCAGTAAAATAAAATCATTTATCTTCCTATGTAGATAAAAAATCCAATTAGGGCCAATGAGACTGTGGTGGCACATTAAAAATGCTCCAATTTTACCTCGAATCATCACAAATATGTATGTATTTAAGGTGCCAGAAAGCCAAAAGGAGAGACTTAAAGGCAACAATCAGAAGTACACCTACAGTGAAATTCCAAGGTGTGTATTTTTGTTTATATTTATTTCTTCTCATTATCATCTCAGTCTGCCCTTATTTAATATTTTTTTTGCTTGTTTCTCTTTTCTCAGGCAGACAAATGAGCCTATTATAAAGTGTTCACTGAGGAAGCTTAGGGTAGTTATGCTTCTCCTCTGAGATACTACCTTTTTTTCCCTCTAGGAAAGAAATAGCTCTGAAAGAATTATGACTTGTTTTTTATCAAGATCTATAAAGAGTGCTAACTCAGAGTTAGTCTGTTAGATTACTTTGGCATTCTTTTATTAATCAGGCGATTGGACCAGATTCAACTTTGAAATAGTGGAAGAGGTGAGAATAAAAATGGTATCCCTGTCTTGTAGATAGAGCCATCAAATACTTGACAACATAGGCTAGAGAGTGTATGAATTTATAAGATGAAGATCTCCATCAGTGGTTGGTATGAATCACACCACAACAGTGGGAGGTTCGTCAGTTTTTGCCTTTTCCACATCTGTAACTGGAATAGTTTCTAACCTTAGATCCTTGAAAATTAACCAACCAATAAAAACATATGATTTTCTGAAATTGGAAATACATTGGAAAATGTGCAGCATATAGGTATCTGCAGTGGAAAACTAGTTTTCATATATTTATAAACTTCAGAAATGCTACACTATTTTTTTTAAACAGCAGTCTGTATGCTCAGTATTTTGATTTACATTAAGTATATAATTAATTTTAAGCATCGCAGTATGCAATATTGTACTGTTCAGTTTTATCTTTCACTAATGTGATTTTAATCAAGCGGCTTTTCCTTAATGTATGCTTAGAAGTCCTGGAAAACTTCACTTCCCTTTGAAATTCTCCCCTTGTATCTTGGAAAATGGAATGAAAAGTGACCCTCTGGACTGCTGATGTTCAGTCCCCTACAATTTCAGACAACCATGCACCACAGCATCTTTCTTTAGTTGATCAAAAGTTTTGATTCCACTTTGCATAACAGAACTACACTCTTCTGTAGGTTTTAAATTTAGTTATGGATAGTTTATGTGTGCCTGACAGACTGAGTGTTCAGATACCACAGGGACAGTGTTCCTGTTCACTTCTGGCTATAAAGGGTTTTCTACATATTTCATAATTCTTTAAATATTACATAGTCAGGAAATAACTTCTCTCTGTAACAACTCTGTTATGTACACAAGGGTCTTCAGTCTTTTAAGAATGGAGAACTGAGGCAGAGAATGTAAGGCTGAAATCCAAAATAGACTGCATCAAAATATCTACAGTGAAAATTAGGCAGAGCATATGCATATTGATTCAAATCCAAAGCTTTGCGTACATAACAGAGTTGTTATAGAGAGAAACTATGTCCTGACTATGTAGTATTTAAAAAATCATGAAATACGTAGAAAACCCTTTATAGCCAGAGGCGAACAGGAGTACTGTCCCTGTGGTATCTGAACGCTCAGTCTGTCAGGCAGTTTCCCAGCTGGGGGTTTGGATCTTCATTTCCCATCTACTTCAGGCAAAGTCAGGATAATTTTTATTTTTGTTTAAATGCTCATGGCTTGCTAATCAAAAGTTTTACCTGACATTTTATTTTTACCAGAAACTTATGCTTGATGCAGATACAAATAAGTCAGAGAAGTGCAAAGGGTCTGTTCAGGCCCCACCCCTAGTACAAGGGTGAGGTAAATGCCAGACGTTTTCACTAGGCCTCAAAACGCACCATCAGGTTGATTCTTTTCTCTTGAGAAGTCAAAAAATTGCCTTGTAAAGCACCAAGAATGCTGTCTCTTGACACTCAGTCTCAAATATCAGCACAGTCCTGTCTTCAACAAAAATTTATGTAAGCATAAAGTCAGTATTTTAAAGCTGTGCTGATACACAGGACTTTGCACAACTGAGATCTGTTGCTTTATGTAAGGCTTTGCAATCTTCAGATCCAAGAGCCCATCACAACCATGTTGGTGTTATTTGGTGTATCTCCGAGGATATAATTTAATCTGGATATCATTTAGCATCTGGTATTAGTATTATTAAATATGCAGATTTATTAGTATTTCACTGCATCATTTAGTTGGATGTTTAAAAAAAGATTTTATGAATCTATTATTTAAATGAGATAAAGGATTATATGGTTCTTTATGCAGAAAATATATCTCATCTCTCTTACTTTATTATCTCATTTGGTTTTAGATGAAGGATGTCAGATTGCATAATGAGGGAACGAGATCTCATTTTCACAAAGGCTGCTCAAACTTAATGCGTGGGTTTCAAGCTCCACTGTTCTTCTAAGTAATAAGACTCCGTAAGTCAGACTTTTTTGCTTGTGAAATGTGGAGTAGCACATTGTGAAGCTTCTATTTCTAAGGTGCTCAACTGCCTGTGACATTATTAATTGAAAAGACTACTGTATATTATGGCTTTCTGGGTTACAGTTTCTTCTTTTTATTATGCATAGGATTGTTCCTTCAGGACTTTTGGAAGAAAGAAAACAATTGTGTGGTCAAAGGATATCTAACAATGATGCATCAGTGATATTCTTTGATGTACAAGGTGTGCTTTTCAAATGCTTTCTAAAAACCCAATTAGGAGTTAAAATGGATTTCAGAGGTAAAACAGAGTCAGCAACCAAACAATTTTTAACATTTTATTTGATTTAAATTTTATGCATACCACCTGTCTCTGGTGATCACCTTCCATTAGTATTGTCATCTGTGGGTTCTTCAGGCATTTTCTTGGAGCACTTAACTATTTTTCTTAACAAGCATGTGGGGAGTGCTTTGAAATGCTCAGACTGTGTTTGATGATTCATAAACCAATGGTGGCTAGGTTCATTTGAGTGTTTAAGTCTAATGAAATGGTATGAAATTATCAATGTCTAATGAAGCATAGGCCATCAGCCAAAATCTGGGATAGTGCCAAGACAGAAACTCTCATTTTCTTGCTTTACTTGCTGGGTCAGAGCTGACAAGGTCAAACCTGACATGCACAGCTAAGTGAAAATTAAAATAGCACTGTTTACAATAATTTCTGGTGACATGTTTAAGAATTTTAAATTTCCCTAGAAATATGAAGTCAAGATATTTAAAGACTATTCAGCCACAATTAATGGAATTTTAATTGGTGTAATAGTCACAGTGGGTCATAGACAGAAAAATAATTTCTGAAATGCTAAATCAGTAGAACTGCACATATTTAATATTTAAGGAAAATTCAGGCTTTCTTATTTATTCCTTCCTCCAACCTGAGGGTGAAGAAAAGCCAGGTAGGGTTTCTACAGGCATTATGGATGGTTTTGTGACCTCTGGGAAGGACATAATTTGCAGAGCTCTGGCGCTGATCAGGCTGATGTGAGAGCAGAATTGCTGGGAGGCTGAGTTCACAGGATAAATACGGGTATATCAAAGAAGTATAATTTATTGCTTAACAGACATTGGTTGGGTTTGGTCCAAGAAATCAGCAGAAATTATTCATTAATTTTTCACAGTGATGTAGAGTGTTGGGAATATCCAGGTGACTGACCATATATAATTAAGCATGAAATTCCTGAGTTAATTTATTTTGTTGATTGCAGAGACAACATTTCACTTCATATCTGTGAGAAAGTGTGAGAGCTCACACACATATTCTGTCAACATTTTGACTTTTGCATTGCCATTTTTACATAATTTAAGGTGAATATACCAAGCAACAACTTGTTCTTACTACGGCACTGCTCACTTTGCAAAAAACCCTTGAGTCACTGGTCTCCTATTCAGCAAAGTGAGTCCAAGCACTAGTGTTAGATCTTCAGAGATAATTGTAATAAAATACAAATATTTTTAAAAATCAGTGCAATGCTTTAAATCTATTAGCCCAACATTTTGGTATACATGTATAAATAAAATGTT
>JAOXXN010000395.1:18875748-18887567 GCA_026770055.1 Myrmophylax atrothorax | reverse complement strand
AGGTCAGGCTTGTAAAAATCACAATAAATCCAAGTTGTGTCATTTTTGAAATAAAAATCCCATGGATTTAAGTGGGAGTGATAAGATTTGCGTAAGAATATAGTTTAGATGGAACCAGACATCTAAATATTTATAGGCTTTTAGTTTTCTGCACAGCAGGATACAGGCAGGTTCACTAACCCACCCCAGATCTAAGAAGACTCTAGGTCACTAAAGCAGTAAATCATACGCTTTGCTTCTTAGTTGAGCTCCTGTGTAGTTAATGGCTGACATTTCTGAGAGGACTCCCAAGATTTTGCTTATGACAGACAAAAATTTCCTTCAAAATTGAAAGAAATAGGACTGTTTAGCTAAAACCTGATTAAGTAGCCATGTGGAGAAAATATAGACTTTATGGGAAGATGTTAAAGTGTATGTTCTTTATCCTGGCAACCAGCCCACCATCTCTTGTCAGAAACACACATCTCTGATTCAATAGCCCTACTACCACATTGGCAGGAATGAAGTGGCTTTTCTGAAATCCGTGTTCTGCCTCTAAAAACAAAGGGAGTTTTGCCACTTCTGAAAGTGCAAGTCATGAAAATTCAAGAGAACCAGCCACACAGAAGATCAGAGAATAAACACAGTAATACACTATGTGGTGCACTGTATTGAAGGAAATTCAGACCTTAAAGAAGAGGTACAAAGTTTGCAAGAAATGAAAGAAAAATCTTCCCAATACCATGAATCATTAGAAAGCTACTTGATAAATGTTGTCTGAAAGTAACAATCATATTAATAATGAAAAAATCCCTGGGAAAGGGGAACATTGTTCTACTTTTACAGGCTATTGAGAAGAGGAAAAAAATAATAATAGTTAAAAAGTCAGTTTTCAGTTTCTGTAGTCTTCATTTCTGAAACTAGGTCTCAATTTGTCTCAGAAGCACTCACAATATTGGCATAAAATGTATTCCCTAAAGAACACTCAGAATGTCTCTTTCACACAGGATCATTCTGGATGCTTCATGGAACTTTCGTTTAAATAGTGCTGCTCACTTGCCTTCTCATCTAAAAAAACATGTCACTTCCACTTTGCCATGTTTTTAAAGATTCAAGAACTTGAAATAAAACAAGGGAAAAGGATGTTAATTATCATTAGGCTCAGAGACTGAACTTGGTTGGGTTTATCATGGCATCAGAGAATGACGAAGTTAAATACAGAACTAGCAGCATAACTTCGAATGTTGTTGCATATTTCTTTTATGCACAAGGCAGTAGTCATAGAAGGGTAGATGCTTTGTTGATATGTGTCAAACAGAAAGCTGGGTCAAATCTATAATATTAGTTTACATATAGGTTAGCTGCTATGGCATGAAATTACTAGCTTTATTCCAATGAAACTGCAACCAGGAATTTCAGTGTGAATCATTGCATATCACAAAGAGTAAACTGGCAACAAAAGAATGTGGTCCTTTATAAAAATGAACATTTTCCTTATGTAATGACACTTTTGCCCTTCACCTTGATATTGTGTAACATCTGCATTTGAGATAAGTTTTACTTAGAGAAATGAACACAGAAACTGTGGACTTAAGACCTTTAATCAGTTCTTGTTTATTATTTTAATAGTTGCTTCAGAATGCAGCAAAATATTCAGTGACTCAGGAGTGGGGAAAAAAAACCCTGATACATTTGGTAAAAAGTATTTAGGCTTTTTATTTCTGACAACTAAAAGACAGTGTTGAGGGGATGGGATACTCTTTTAGATCTCTGTAGGAATGCTTTTATAAGGGGCAGTAGGTCAAGAAGAGCACAAATTGCTTTTCTGCTTCAGATGGAAAGACAATATGCTTCCAGCATTTTGTTGTAGAAATTCTGGCTGAGAAGTAAAGACCTTGATTACATGGTGGAGATGTGACTGTCTCCTGTACTATCTAAGGCAGGATGACTTTTTTTTTTAAGTATTGCTATAAAAAACATATTTTCTGAAAAACAAACAAAGTGGAAGTGCAAAGAAAGCCCAGTTTAAAATACATTTGTCATTAGGTTACAATTGAATGGTTGTAAATGTAAGGAAACTGAGTTAATGTGGGACTGCTTACAGCTTTTAACGTGCAAAGTAACAACTTTGACATAGTATCTTGGTTGCTGGGGCTATTTGTAAGTAAAATGAAGATACATATATTTACCGTTTTAATAGGAAATACTTAGTTGACATCAAAGTCACATCAACAGCATGATGATCAGATTCAATTCTTGCTAGGATGAGTCTATGGTTTAATTATGTGAAAGAAGTCCTTATTTTCATAGACTTTTTGATGATAAAAGGTTTTGATGAAAAAAAGTTTTCTGTGAAAAAGTGACCTTTCTTTTCTTTAATTTTTCAGGCCGTTTTGAGTGGTTGGAAACTACCAAGAATGCATTATACGAGACTACTTTTCTAAACAGCTCCATGTGCCATTGCTCCAGCAAGAATTGCCATTTGCAGTTTCATTACTCCATGGCAGACAGCAGTGTTCTCAAAGCACTGCTCTTAACTAATCAGGTAAGAAGAAACATATATTCATTTCCGAAAGGTAAAGGTATGGCAACCCAGGTGTTACCAGACAAAATACAAGCAGATACGCTTGCTACTCTGTGCCTGCCCCCTGAATTTGTGACAAACAGCACCTTGGTAGCCTTGCACTGGTCTATGCAATTGCAGAACCTGGGTATTCGCCATCTCAACTATAAAATAATTTGATGGATGAGTGTTCTGCAATAGGACTTCAAGGACAGAATTAAATACATTGGTGGTTTCAGGGGAAAAATTCCATAGTAACAGCTTTTCTAGCCTTCTTCCTGTTCTGGAAGTAAGAAAATAGGTGTTTTTGCCTATGGAGACACAAAATCCCCCAAAGTTGTTGACTCAGGATGACTGGAGAGTTTTTGATTAGACACCTGATTTGCTTTGTCCAAGTTTTAGAGCAGTAATTTTTCTATTCTTCTACCTTCTACTTATTAGTAGATAAACCAGCCATGCCAAACTGAAGCACAATTCCCAGCAATGCTATTTCCATCTTTCTTACTTCCCTTACTTCCCTGGCCTTGTGGAGGCTTATTCTCTTTTGAAAGTCTAATTTAATAGCTTAATATTGGTGCTTTGTAATGCTACTTAATGAAAGCAAGAACAGCAGAGCTGGGCTCATTAAGTTAATGGCTCTCATATCTTGATGTTGGAGCTGAATTCTTATCACCTAACACTACATTTGTATTTAAAAAGAGCCACTTCATTCACAAAGATAAGATGCTAAAAACCCCAAAGTGTAACACTGCCAAAAGGTCTAAATATGGGAACAGGTAATGAAAATAGCTTGTTCCTCTCTGACTGTGTTTTCAAGTATTCATGAAAACAACTCCAGGCTTTTGTTCATGATTCATTTATAAAAGGGAATACTTGTATTTTAATATGACCCATTACTGTATCAGGAATTGTAGCATAATCAGTATTCTGGCCAGAATGCACAGAGGTTTGTGCCATAGTACTTGCCAATAAATTCCCAGGTATGACACTCATGGCAACTTTGAGACAGAATCTGAATACTGATTTCAGTGGTTCACCTAAGTAGCATCCGTGGACCCAATTTAAGAGATTTCTTTCCCTGAAAATAGATCAAATTATATGAGCCAAAACTATAAAAAACCTGACATTTGTGTTCCCATAGTAGTGGGAGCCTAGATGGAATTAATTTATAAACAGGTCCTAACATATGCATTAGAAGAACATTTTTTGGCTGTTATTACATCAGGTCAGTCCATTCTGTTTCCACAGTTTCTCTCTTATGGTTTATTTATTGAGTTTCTCCTTCAGTCAGAAATGTATTTACTGCGCGTAGACTTCTTTAAAGCTGATGCAAAATTTGCCAGAACAATATTCAGAAACATAAGATTCTGCTGGTAGCTTCAAAACCAAAACCCTACAGACTCATATTTGAGACCTCTCAAACAGAAATTAAGGGAGAGTTGGATTTTACACATTTTGCTACTAAATCATTAGATTTATGAAAACTAAGTGAATCTTCAAAGCTAGACAATACTGAGAAACAGATGGGGGAGACCCAAGTGTTGGTTTTCACCCTGGAGGACAAGAGAGATGCTGTACTGGAGGCTGTCATTCCAAATAACCTTTCAATTGTATGTTCCATGCAGTTTGCCTGCATATGCTATTAATCTATTTATTGATCAGAACCTCTTGTCTTTGAATAACTCTTGCTAAACCCCAGCACTGATGGGCCTGATGCAAACGGAGACAGGATTATGCTTAATATACAGTTTCACTACTGTTCTTAGAGGATAAGCACTAGAGATGTTTCAAATGTATACCTGGCTTTTCTCACCCTTTGATCAGAGAGAACAAAGATGAGTGAATGTATTTTCTAATATAGACATTATGGCATCAGTTGAAAGACAGGGAATTTAAATTGCTCTTGGGTATGAAGAAGGATAGAGAAAATGGACTTCTTTTGTCAACAGAAACTATTGTTTACTTACTTTTAACTTGCAATCCATGATAATCTGCATCTTTTCCTCTTTTATTGCTGACTTGGAGAGGTTGCTCCTCATTAAACACAACTGCATTTGACCATTTTATTTTTCTTTCTTCATTGTGATTCATATGTCTTTGGCCTTTGTCTTATTGGTTTGAAACTGGTTTCTGTATACAGAGATGATTTTAAATTCTAACCATGTCCTTCAGAGTACTTGTAATTCCTCCCAATTTTGTGTTATCCACATACCTTTACAATTTATTTTTCATTCCACTCTCCACTCTCACCAGTAAGTTAGTCAGCACTATAATTTTATCAGAACCTGGAACAGACCTATTTAGAGCTCTATTATAGTTTCCTTTTAGTTTAATGGAAAACTATTGACATCCTCTTTAAAATAATCTCAGATTTCTATTTGTACACCCATTTTATAATAATTTCACCTACACTGAATCTCTGCAATTTTTTAAAAGAATCTCTTAAGGGATTAAGTTAAAAGCCTTAATAAAGGGAATTACCTTCTAATTTTTCAAGTCTGTTTATGGTGAAAAAAAAAAGATTACACTCACTGAATGCAACTCACTCTTCATCAGAAGCAGCTAATGTGGGTTCTCACATTCTAATTCTCTATCTGCTTACAAGATTGTCATTAGTAATTTGTTCCAGTGTTTTAAGAGTTGCTCAGCAACTTGGCTATAATTGCATAGTCTGTATTTTTCTCTTAACTGTCGTACATGTCCTTTGTTGTCCCAATTCTCTAGTTTTCCACACATTCTCCTTAGGTTCTCAGAGCTGGCCATTGATAGTGAGATATACCTTTCATTTAGTAACCTTTAGTTAAAACTTCCTGATTCCGTTCCAGTTTCAGGATTTATGGCTTTTTAAAACATTGTTCTTCTATTCCAGTTCATGTTTGCATTCCCATTTGGCACCATTAACTATTCAACTAGCATTAAATATTCATAGAATCATAGAATATCCTGAGTTAGAAGGTAGACACAAGGATAATTGAAGTCCAGGTCCTGGCCCTACACAGGACAGTCCCAAGAATCATACCAGGTGCCTGAGAGTGTTGTCCAAGTGCACTCTGAACTCTGTCAGGCTTGGTGCTGTGACCGCTTCCCTGGGGAGCCTGTTCCAGTGCCCAACCACCCTTGGGGTGAAGAACCTTCCACTAATATGCAACCTAAACCTCTCCTGACACAGCTTCAGGCCATTAACTCAGGTCCTGTCACAGGTCATCACAGAGAAGAGATCAGTGTCTGCCCCTCATGAGAAGTTGTAACTGCAGTGATGTCTGCCCTCAGTCTCCTCTTCTCCAGGCTGAACAGACCAGGTCATCTCAGCCAGTCCTCATACAGTTTCCCCTCTAGACTCTTCAACATCTCCATTGCCCTTCTTTGAGCACTTTTTAATAGCTTTATATTTTATTTAAAATATAGTGCCCAAAACTGCACACAATATTCAAGGTGAGGCCGTTCCAGTGCAGAGCAGAGCAGGACATTCCCCTCCCTTGCCTGGCTGGTGATGCTTTGCCTGATGTCCCCCAGGACACTGTTGACCCTCCTGGCTGCCAGGGCTCTGCTGACTCATAGTCAACTTGCCATCAACCAGGACTCCCAGGGCCCTTTCCATGGCGTTACTCTCCAGTGGCTCTTCCCACAGTCTGCACATACAATCAACAATATTGACAGTCTGACAAATTTTAAAATTTTCTCTGAAAACTGAAAACAAATAAGATATTGTTAACTTGAGTCTACCATTTGCCGTTTGCTACTTATTCATTTCTCCCATTAAGTAATGGGCTTATACTTCTTTCTTTTATCTTAATCTTTTACATCTTATATGGCTTCAAAACCAGATGGATATTAAACAATAAAAGATAACTTTAATTTATGTTTAGATGTGCAAACATATTTGTACTCTGAGGCACGAAAATTTCTCTTGTTGTTCAGCAACACTTGCAAAACCCCACATAAGTACACTCCTCCTCAGAAGGTAAGGTTGATCATTAATCATTGTGGGGGAAAAAAATAAGCCTTTGTTCCAAATCACTTTCTGAAATGAGAGAAGGAGGGATGAAATAATGGGTGCAGTTGCACAACAGTGCAAGTATCTGTAGAGAAATGTAAAAAAAAAAAAAAAGTTGTATTTTATAAATGGAGTATTTTAGAAAAAGTCAAGATTGTCCCTTCCATCCTTCAAATGTGGCTAGTGTTATCTCTGAAAAAAAACATTGCAGGGAAAAGAAAAAATTCTTGCCCATTTTAACTTTACAAAAAATTGTTTATTGATAGTAATATATCACAATAAGGGGAATAGAGTGAGGTATCTTGAACAACTGCTCCCCTGCATCACCAAAATAAATCTTGAGGGAAAGTACTGGAAAAGCAATACCTTCCACGTTTTAAAAGAAGGCTAGTGACTGAAAGGATGTGCTAGGGAGGTTAGCTCATTTATATCAAAGAAGTGGAAGAATCTGACAAACAGGATGAATACTGTGGAGAAATATTGTGAGGAAGGAAAATAATACCAACTCACTAGAGCTGTATCAAATCAGAGGGTAAAGTCTGCTCTGCGGAACAATAGTCACTTTAAAATTTTGGTGCATCTGAGGTGACTTAAAGCTTTCAGTGTAAAAAGCAGCCTAGAAGGTCAGGATACTAACATGTGCACAGAAAACTCAAGTTTACTGCTACAAGTTATTCTTATTTCAATAAATTTGAGAGAAGGATGGACATGGGGCTTGGTATCTAAGCTGTTATTTGAATGTGAACGAAATTACAGTATACAGGTGCATCCAGAAAAGTACGCAGCAAATGTAGAGTGTTCCCAAAAGGCATACAAATGTGTTTGGAGGGTTTCTATATGTAGCTGTGGGGGTGGGGGAATACAGTAACTAAAACAGACTCAACCACAGGCTATGGTTTTTACCTACTATGCAGTATGGTTCCTAGTACATCATCCTTTTCTGTGCCTTGTATGTACCTACTGTAGGCTAATAGTTTTCCTTTGGAGGCTGAACTATTTAGCAAAATGAAGCAAGTTTTACACAGAATGAAGTGTCCTCAACATTAAAAGACTTTCTCTGGATATCTGTCACATGAACAGGCTTAGTGGAGAAAGAGCAGTAATTGGCTACACATCAAAAATCTTACCATTGTTGTTCTGCTAGCACAGACCTTGCAGCCTATCAAGAAGTAGACAGCATCTTTCTCCTCTTTTTTGTATTACAAGACAGAAAAAAGGTAACTGTCCTTGTCTATAGTATTGATAAAATTTCACATACCTATCATAATCCCTTTTAGTAATCCGTAAAGTAAATTGTTTTTATACTTCCAATTTTTCTCCATACAAGAGACTTTCCCTTTCTATTACCCTGCTTTGAATCTTTTTCTGAACTGCCACTAATTCTGTAACATCCTTTGTGGTAAAGGTATGACCAGTACTTTGCTGTTTCCTGAAAACGGTCTCGATATTGATACTTATAATGGTGAATCTGTTTGTGTGTATAGCCTATATTAAATTTTCCTGTAGTTTTCTTTCTGTCTTTCTATTTTTGCTCTGTTTTAAAGCTTCTTCCTGAAAGGATTTTGTGTAGGTATATGAAGTTCAAATCGCTACCTTCTTTTCTTTATACTGGCCTCAGTTCCAGGCAGGATCATGACCAAAAGCAGAATGAGCATGAGCTGCTTTTGCCAGATTATTGAGTCAGAAGGGCTTGGAACCTATGCATAGAGGGACCCTTACCATATTTAGTACTCTTGCTGTCCTTAGGAAAATGGGAATTAAGGTAACTTGTAACATGAGTAGAAGTTGTCAGATTGTAATCGGCATGCTTGCTTTACAGATTTAAAAAAACAAAGTTTTTAGCACAATTGATTGTGTAATTCTGACAGACCTCAAATCCAGTTCTAAGAAAACTAAATCTAACACAACACAATATAAGCAGTTATTTATGAAAAGGAAACTTACGTAGAGGGTGCCATGGAAATATATTGTTAAATTCAGTAATAACATGGCTTACTTTACATATTGATTAAATTTAATTCTACCAAGTCGATTCCTGATAACTATATTAGTGTGTTTAATCACAGTAAACCTGTCTCTCCCACAGACCTCAGCACAAAGATTGCAAATGAATATGTGAAGATCTATTTTCTTACATAGAGCAACTTTATATACATTGGTTGTTTGGCTAGGATATGAAAAGATTGAGAACAAAATATGGCCCTGATGATTTCTAGAGGAACAAAAATTATCTTTATTGTAGGAGAATGGCAATCCTATAATCAGTGGAAGAGGTTTTACTGGCAATGTATTTATAGTGATGAGGACTGCCTTGAACCAGCTGGCCCTGAAGAAGATCAGTGCATTGTGATTGTTCAAGGGATTCTAATGAACATTTAATGAATGTTTTTTGTGTTATGTGTGTTTTCTCCTGTTCGGTAATGGTTATTTGAACAGCATCCTAGTCATTTGTTTTTCCTGTAGAGATCCTACCCAGGTTTTTGTTCCCCTAAACCCCCAGGGCTGCTTTCCTACCTCTGTCAGAGCCTTGAACTCTGGCTGTTGGATGTGATCCCCTATTGGTTAGTTGTTGAATCCCTATGCCTGCTATTGGCTGTTGGATGTGATCCCCTATTGGATAGTTGTTTAATTCCTGCTCCTGGTGCATTTTTCAATCCTGTTCTCCACCAATGGGCATCCAGGTCCCACCCATACTTCCAGAGACTTCCATCCTAACCCTATAAAAGAAGGTGTTTTGGCTCCAAGTCCCATCATCTTTGCAGAAGCTGGGATCACCCGTCCAACAGCTGCCACTTTATAACCTTGTTTTCTACATTTTCAGGAGGAGCATGTCCTGTGGGAAACCCATCTCATGACTAAGAAGGAATGGGTCAAAGTGCATATACAGCTACCAACAGGGCTAGAAAAATTAAAGGTATGAATGAAAAAGGCATAGGCTCAATTTTTGAAGGTGATTTACTTTATTGTTTATAGAACTTCTAGGAAAATTAAAAGAATGTTAAAATTATGTGTATCCTTGCTGTTTCTTCATTGCTTCAATATGAGTAAATATCTGGTTGTAGCTCAACAGAACATCTACATAAACATCATGTGCAAAAGCTGCTGGTCTTTCATAATGTGAAAATAAATACAAATCTCATTTGACTTGGTTAGTCATCTGAGCCCATCTCAGGTGTTACCAACTCATTTAAATACATATATTATTGAGTGAGATTATGTAAATGATCTTTGTGGGATTTCAGTGAAATTATGCAAACCCCTAATTGAAAGTATATCTTCTTTTTGTATTTACAGGAATAGAAAACTGCTAATTTGCAGCTATTATATTAATTTACAGGTTTTCATTTGAAGTTATTTTTCATTTACATTTATTTCTTTTAATTCTGTAAATAACCATCATATTTTACTGTTACATAAATCAACTGAAAATATAGTCTCTATGAAAGGACAAAGACTAAGTCCACTGCAGGAGCTGATGTTTTGACAGATATTAGAATGAATGCATTTCATCAAGCTAATAGGTTCTCAGTGTATGCTGTTGCCTATCTCCCCTTTTCACTCAAGAACAGATGTGAATAAACAAGCAGATGTGTAATTAAACTGTCTGTAGTATCTAAAAACTAAGAAACAAAATCCTGCTGAGGGTGTATGTATAAAAGTAGAAAGCCAAAACTATGTATTCTTGTACAAAGACTAATGATCACTAGTACCTAGGAAAGATGTTACCTTTAATTATGTACCTATGCCATGTTTCCGGCAGAACATTCTGCTGTTTGAACAGGTAGAGAATGGGGAATGTTAGAAGGCTTATGGCAATTTGAAGAAATTGTCTCTAGTGCAAGACAATGACATATATCATTCTTATTGTTTAGAAAGAAAAATGCCTCTTGAGATTTCACTCCAACCTAATTCCCAGGCTTTGTGGAGTGTGCTGGACCCTTCTGCTTATGTCCCAAAACACATCTGTTCTAGTTCCCCTCTGTTTTGTCAGGTGCTCTTACATTGTGCTTTCTGACTCTTGCACGTAACTACTTTCTGAGACGCATTCTGGTCATGTCCCACCCTGTCAAACCCCACAACTTCATTTTTTATTTGTTCCTCGACCTTCTGTTTCTCAGTGCTTTCTTTTATTGCAATCTTCATTTTTTTGATGTCCTGCTTGCTGCTTTAACTCAGGTAAAACAAACCTGGAGAGCATAAGTGGGGTAATCTGATTGCTTTGAGACCCAGCGGGCTGAGCCCAGCTGGGTTCCACTGTGGCCAGGAGCAAGAGAGGTTCTTCCAAAATTTCATTGCTATAAATCAGCTTGTGCTAAATTTGCTCAGAGCAAGGGAACTCTGACAGAAAGAAAAATGCTCCTTGAATCTCTATGTCAATAGCAGTAAAATAAGCAGGGTGAGGGCACAGGCCTAAGACTGGTGAGTGATACCCAATATGATTAAAACATTATCATGGTCCCTAGCAAGGTTTTGACCAAGGCCATCTCTCAGACAGTGCCCAGAACAGCTCCAGGATTATAAGCAGGAAGGGACCAACCCCACTGGAGAGACCAGGTGCATCCATTTTATCTTAATTGATGAAACAGGTGTAAGTTGTTAGGCTCTGCTATGCTGATTGGTGCCTGGGGACAGTCCTCAGCTCATTTTATGCACCTGTGAGTGCAACTGAAATTCTTTTCTCTTGGGCATCTGCAAATGAAGTTTTGAAGAGGCTACAGAAAGAAAGATGGGGTCTTTAGAATAATTGCCTTTCAGAACACCTTTATAAAGCACAGGGACAGTACAACTTTTTAGTAAAATGTTCACTTAAAACTCCTTCATGTAAGTAAAATTCAGTTTCTTGCTGTTGTCTGTTAATGCAAACTTTTTAACTGTAACACTCCACAGCTTGTGTTTAAAGGAACAGTCCAGAGCAGGGCAGGTTTCATCTGTCTGAATAACATCCAGCTCTTCGACCCTGCACCATCAGAGCCACCAGGTCCCTGCTCCTTAGAAGAATTCACTTGCAGGGATGGGCAGTCTGTGGCACCTGGATCAGCCTGTGACTCTTATCCAGATTGTTCTGATGGCAGTGATGAGGACCCAGCAGCCTGCTGTAAGTGAATCTCATAGCTTTATAAGGACACTCTGCTGAAGAATATTGCAAAACATAAGCAGTTCTAGTCAACAAGTCACTGGAAAAAATATTGTTGTTTTTTCCCAAGAACATTTAATGATGTTCATGTTCAGGTTAGTCAAAATGTTCATAGCCTTTTCTGTCATGCATTTTTCTTCTTCCCATTT
>JAOXXN010000395.1:18858673-18874479 GCA_026770055.1 Myrmophylax atrothorax | reverse complement strand
ATCACCATACAAATGGGCTACAGTTCAGAAGCTACATCTTATTCACTGTATCTTCAGTTGAAGGTAACTTTCCTTAGAAGCCACAGTTTCTACTGTACAAACAAGAGTAAAAGAAAACAATTAAAATTGCTGGGAAAGGTCTATAATATTTCTGAATTATTTTAGACCTCCATGTGAAAGCATCTTTAGAGACCCTATCCCTTCTAAAATTAATATTATAGGGTCTACATTTCTATGTATGTTTGCCTGTGGTAATAACACTTAAAGTGTGTTGCAGATAAAAACTGTGAATATATTTAAGATATTGGTGATAATATGTGTTGCTACTGGGATACCAACTAAAATTTTGTGTATTACTCAAGATAGCCAGATAAAAAACATTGATAATGTTTTATTTTCAGTTGATGAGACTTTAGGAACTATTTGTGACTATGAGCTTTTTTTAACTGGCAGTCTGAGTCTTCAATTTTTTTTCAATTATTTAAGTAATCCTGTGGGAGCCATCTCCGAAACAATATGTGCAAATGCTGAAATAATATTTTAAATAGGAAGGTATATACTGTTTTACCTCTGGGTAAAATCTAAGCAAACATTAAACTCTACAGGGGCTCTCTCTATGACACATGCTTTCCTT
Organism: Myrmophylax atrothorax; assembly: GCA_026770055.1. NCBI lineage: Eukaryota > Metazoa > Chordata > Aves > Passeriformes > Thamnophilidae > Myrmophylax > Myrmophylax atrothorax. The sequence continues at coordinate 18,873,845 of JAOXXN010000395.1, read as the reverse complement.
TTTCATAAGACTTGACCCTATGCTGGTAGCTGTGTGTTTTTGCTGGTAGGAGCATGGAGAGTCCTCTTATGTTCTTTAGGAGGAATGGAATGAAAGGGAATTGTACTTTAAAAATTGGACTGTATTTCTCCGCAATTTAGCCATCCCACTTCATATTGATGGGAGAGAATTGTGGTAAATAAGGATGACCAATATAAAAGAATAATTTTATGGTTTAAAAAGAGGATGAAAAATAATTCTGGCAATAGAAGGGTACTGTTAACTGTACTAAAAAAGTGAAAATAAACACTTACAGGTACACCCCTGTGCCTCAGGCACTGGACATTGGCACTGGGTAACCGAAAGATTAAGAAATTACCTAGATATAGTAAGAAAGATCACGGTGGGACTCCTGGGTATATTTCTTCCATCATGCTGATGTGAACAGGTCAAGAAAACTAGAGAGTGAGCAGAAGAAAGAAAGTCAAAATGGCCTGGGAGTCTCAGCACTGTCCTGTGTGGAAATTCCAGAACTTGGGTGCTGGGGCAAGGATTGATGAGAGGCACAGTCAGTGCAAAACCCTCTTTAATTGCTGTGCAAAGTGCTCTGCTCTTTGTTGCTGCCTCTCCAGTTAACTTTGGTTTACCTATTGGACTAATTCTCCACTAACTCCCTTCAATTTAAAGAAAATATGACACTCAGTAGAACCTGAGATAGAGATTATTTGCTTCACTTTGTGTTGGGATAGTCACAGTTGAAAAGGTATCGTTATTATGGAGCAGTGCACAAAAGTATACTCATCCTCTCAAAAAAGGGTGAAAAAATGTTATTTCTAAAGTGTAAGCAACACATAGTGGTTGCTTATTGCTCTGACTACTGGCTGAGAAGAGAGAAAAGTTAAAAATTAACAGTCTTTAAAATAACCTGTTGTTAAAATTGGCCTATTGTAATGGGTAACATTGTCTTGGGTACTTCACACACTCCTTTCAGGAACAAGGACCCTAATGGTGGCATTTAGCTATTAAAAGTTTGGTCAGTTTAGAAAATTCTTCTTTCTGACATCTTACACAATTTTGAACAAAAAAGATGCAAAGAAAAAATTCTCCTTTATTTTTTGTCCTTTGTTCTTTTGTTCAAATTACATCAATTTTTCATAAGATATTGAAATTGTCCTCCATGATCTTTAGAGTGCACTATACATATTCACATCCAATTTCAGTAAAATGTCTATCTGTTCCAATAATGCATATTTTAGCCTTTATAAGGTATTTTAGCATCTCTCCTTGGATACATGCTCAGTAGTTTCCTTTGATGAAGTACTCATGTACTGAAGAGCTGATAAATCTCCATACTGAATGAAAACAAAGGCTGACAGCTGTTACTTAACGTGAAGGTTTTCCTCTTCTTCTAAGAATGTCTGTTTCATTATAAGTTAAAAATAATGTTTCTCTTTGGTCATGCTCACTTGGCATGAATGCTATGTTAATGATACAATTTATTACAAGACCAAATATATATATATGTTTTGTAATGCTTCTTAATCTTTCTGTTTAATCTCCGTTCATTTATATAAATATGTATTTAAGTATGTGAGACTTCAGTATCTCAAAAATTAGGAACTTCTCCAGGAAACACTGATGCACATGAGTAACTACTTTCATTTGAGTAAATTTATTGAAATCAGTGAATCTAATGAAGAGTCAAATTGTGAAATTAATGTTTTTAGTATTAAATTTTAAATTTTCATTATGCCTCTTTTGATATCAGTTATTTATGATCACTTCTAAGTTTCTTGTTTCACAGTGACTGATAACAAATTATCAAAACCTAGTTAATATATTCAGAACAGAAAGTGCCTAGATCATTTAAAGGAGTATAAAGATCTCTTTCATGCTGATGCCTTTTCTTTACTTCCTACCTAATATAAAGGAAGTTTTGACTAAATACCATGAGAAATAACTGATATTTCAAACACTATACTTACTATTATTTTACATTATTTATATATAACATCTACAGTACATCATGAGTTAATCAATAGCTAGCAATCCTAGCAACTTGGAAAGAAGTCTAGGAAGCATGTTATTTACAAGTAATATCACATTTTAATATAGTAGTGTTTCTGGAAATTGCCTACTCACCAGCATTCGTTAAATTCAAAATTATTGTGGGGTGGGGACTTCCTACATCTGATGCTGAAAGAGCATCACCTTCCATTTAACCTAATTAGAAGCTATCTTAAAACACCTGTATTTACCTCTTCTACTTTTAATTTAACATCTCTAGTATTATCATAAATATTCTCTGTTTTTTGTAGAACTTGTATAATTTATGAATATAAAATATGTGGAATGGAGGAAATTTGTATTATTTTAAAGCCATATACCTTTTACTGCATTTTATTTACAGAACAGAAATCTACAATTGCAAATCCTTGAAACCTTCCACAGCAGATGAACATCCTTTTATTACCATTGATCTTTAAAGTAGAAAGAGTACTTTTTAGTCTGAAACATTTGTTTTACTAAATATATATGTGTTTTCTGTAGTGTAATTTGTCTGAAATGGTCAATATCTGTTCATCAATCTTGTGTGTGCCTGGGGAGAAGCAGCTACACCCATATTATTTTCACAGACTTTTTTCTTGCTGACAAGCACTGTGTAGCATTGCCCTTGTGTTTCACCAGAACAGTTAGCTCAGAGCGTAACCTCTGCAGGCCAAGGGCTGACATGAGATTGTCTTAACACCAGATGTCTCTTAACCCTAAGCAAGTTAACTGAGTAGTTTCAGAAGGAGATGAGGCCAATTCACCTCAGGAAGATATGATTCATCTGTCTAATGATTTATGACATATGGAAGTTCACGCTAGGTGACCTATGGCCATCTGTGATGTTTCTGTATGAATCCTTTTACGAATTCTAGATAAATAAAATGGTAGGGAAAGTGCACAGGTAGTCAGGAAGAAGGTATATGTATTATCTTTCCCTTTCCCAAAATGATGTTAAATGTTAGCCATAAATGACAAAATATTAATGACAAAGTAAGCACCAGAGGTTCTTTGGTTGCTGTTCATGCAGATGGTTTATACAACAAATTCCAAAGCAATTGAGGTGCTGCTGCTCTGCAGCCCTCCTCATTCCATAGTATTTGTCAGGGAAACACCAGCCTGATGGAGAGACCAACTGAGTGCCCCAGTTGTGTTCATTTGATTGAACTGCCAGATTAGGATTGACAAACTTCATGCAGTTGCAGGCTAGCAAAGCTGAAACAATATTAATTGGCTGGTAACCCAGTCTAGTTAACAGAACTGCTTTGTTTTTCCCCCAGGGAGGATCATGAGGAGAAGGGATAGACTAAGCTAGTCAAAGGAAAAAACACTCCCATTTAACCTCCCATTGCTCTTGGAATATGTGCTTTGCTTCTTGTTTCCACTTTTTTTTCTTTTTAATATGTGGGAACATGATTCGTATTAATTGAAAAATCTTTCCAGTGTATTTTATGGCTTTAGGAAGCTGCACGTATTTCTTGAAATTCAAGGGTTAAGTGAGCAGTTTTTTCCCTGGTTGCACTATTGGTGTTTTTTGTAGAACTAATAAAGTAATTTGCTCCTTGATTAGTTGAGATATACTGATGGAAATGAAAAATAAAACTCAAATTTGCCTTGTTATTAAAATGAAAGAAGGATGTTACTTCCATTCTATTTTCCTTTCTGTTTTGCTGAATTATGAATAGAAGAATGTACAAACCAGAGAATTGACTTGTTTTCCATTAAAAATGTTGAAAACTTTTCTGCAGTTTGAATCCAGTGAAATCCTCCTACTGAAATAAGACACATAAGCTCTGGTGAGGGTTAGGGAAGGGACATAATATATCAGAAAAGAGGTTCATGTTGGAACATACTTAACTGTGGCACTGAAAAACTATAGGTTGTGCAATCATGTATTTTCCAACTATGGATAGTGAAACATCACCTATAATAACTTGAAATTTCAGATTAAAATGTAGAAACCAGGCTTGAATAATAAGTATTATGCACTGGTTTGATGGGAAAGACACATTTATTAAGGTTTGCTAGTGTTTGAGCAATGAAAAAACACACTGAGAAACTGTCTCACGTGGATTTGGGTTTTAGCCAAAGCACAAACCTTTTCTTTCAAGCTTGATTAAATGTTTACAAACACCCTTTGAATTTTTAGAATTAAGTAGGGTTAAAGTCAAACTGTTAACTTGGACACCTGGGTTTCGCTCACATTTGGAGCTGTTCTCCAACATATTTATACTTTTAAAAATGAAGTATCACTTCCAGGAACTACATAGCGTGGAACATTTAGGTTTGGTAAGTGAGTGTGGCCCAGTATTTCTGCATTACTGGATGCTTGCATAGAGCTATTAAATGTCAAGTGATGAGTGTAATGAAAAGTATCATCTAAAATGTGATCAACATCATCATATTTTGTTTCCTACCCACCCCCCTGCCAAACAACCGTCATAATCAATGACAACAAAAACCAAAAGTGCAGCACCATAAATGTTCTTCCTACCTTTATAATTGTGTTCATATTAGAAAAAGTTTGAAGAAATGACTGAACAAAACCAATTTGATTTGAGATTTTCTCTGTGTGCATGTTTTTTTATTTTTTTCCCCCCACTGCTTATATATTCAGCTCAAAATTTGATGTTTAGACATTTTGTTCTACACCTATAGTGTTAGAAGAAATTGCGCTAGTGACTAGCAATGTTCTTGTTGAACACCAAGTTAAAAGTGAATAATAATTAAATGATTAATTAAAAGAACATCATAATTACAATACTTTCATGCTAAACAGCTTATTGAGCTTATCTTTAGAACCATCTGGATTTCTCCTTCACATTTACCATTATTTTAACTTTTTATCTTTTTTTTTGTTCCTACATGGTTACTTATTGATGTCTTTTTGGATATTACTATGCAGACACTGCAGTCAGCTGCTTATGCAGAAGGTATTTCACAGGGTTTAGGAAGGCCAGAAGAAAGAGATGTTTAAGCAAAAATGTTTTCCTTTTTATGTCACATTGGTTCTCTCAAGACTGCTTAGCTAAGGAAAGCACAGTGCCTAGACATCGTACTAATTACCAAACAGCAAAACAGCTTAGTCTTGGATATCAATTTGCATATTCGACCTTAATGTACTAGCAACTGAAGTCTAATTAAAAAGGTACTTAGTCAAAAGCATGAGAATTCTGTAATCAAATAAGTTAACAAAGTTTCATGTTTAGCTAAATACTCTGAATGAAACAAAAAAGCATGCACCATTGAATTTTAATGTATGGAGTGAAGACCGATAAGAGATACTGATACTTATGATTTATTTTGTACCTTAAGACATAACTGCTCAAAAACCTTTTTTATTCCAGGGAGACTTTTACCACAAAGCTTTGCTATCATGGTGCTCAAAGAAAGATGCACTTCATTTTGGTTTTGTACAATGAGAAAATTGGAGTAATACATATGATCAAGACTGAGTCTGATATGATCAGATAAATGTACCACTAAAGTGGAAAGTGACAAATACAATTTTAAAGTAATGCTTGCAATTTCAATAAGTGACCCAGAGAGTTAAGTGTAGGGCTTTGGGAAGCTCTTCTGGACCAGTAAAGAAAACTCTTAGAGTACACAATTTTCTTAACAAAAAAATTGTTTGTACTCAATAAATGAAAGAGTGTGTGAAATTGTTATACAATTTAGGTTGGTATAATCCATACTAACCAAGAAAATGGTCTTTTACTTTGTAATAAAAATTTCTAGGAGATCTGAATAATTCCTAAATTTAAATCTCCTTTTCAAAAATAAATTAAGGGAAAGCTTAATTTGTCTTTACTTTCTATGTATTTAAAGCTCTAAATATGTTTGGTTTTTTCACACATTCATAATTCATGTTCCAGTAAAATTCATCTTTAAAAAATATGTAGTGTTACTTTCACAATCTATCAAAAGCCTACGTTCAGGTCTTGTCTTTACTATGGTATAGTTTGTTCTCTTATAGGTAGTTTGCCTCATGGTTCTGAACTTGCTTAAGGAAGGAAGGGCCTGCCTTGTCTGTTACCTATATTTTAGAACTTTTGTCCATCTGAATAATCTGAAAGTGAAATGTACCAGTGCTCCTTTAAGACTTAGTACATTTAAATATGAAATAGGCATAGTTGTAGCATTATACTGCTGCATCAAATTCAATTAATTGATCTGTTGTTCTTACAACAGCTAATTACACCTTATGTGATTTTGAGACTGACCTTTGTGGATGGAAGCCACTGAGCAGAGGTGATGCTGACTGGAACATAATGAAAGAACAGGCTCCCCCTGGCAGGAAACTCCCTGGCAGAGGTCATACAACTAATATGGGACATGGTGAGATTTCTTTTCTTATTATTTTCCTCCTTCTGTCATGAAAATTTCTACTTGTAAATGGTCACAGACAGATAATTAAAACTGATGGATGCTATATGATATGTATATAACATAGCTAAGGTGTTACAGAAAGCTAGTCTGTTAAGGATAATCTTTCTTAGCTGGGATGTGGTTACTATGTCTTCAAAATCTCCATTTTTGGCTGGCACAATCAATGAGGTAGGAGATGCAACTTTTGAGATACTGGCCTTTGAACTGAAAGCTGCCTTGGTGCATATCATAAGCATTTTTTACCTTATATTCACACAGATGCCATTTTTGGAAGTATTATTTGAATAGACTATGACTGTGGCTTTTTGTAGAGTGCAGTTACAATAAATCCACATTGTCTGGGAAAAAGAGGGTGACTATAATATCCTTTAAAGAATTTTTCTTCCTTCACCCATGTTTGCCATACAATGCATTCAGCTGGAAAATTTATTCCAGTAAAACAATTTATTCCAGTAGAGGGCTGCTTTAAAGTATACAAAGTGAAAATGTTATTATGTCACTCTGCATAAAAGCAAAACTATCTAGCACGTTTTTCATTGTCAAATAATGTTGGTAAGTATTCTGTGACTTTAATTTTATTGTAATTTAACTATTACACTGCTTATAGGGAAAATTATATTACTTTAAAATCTGGGTTACTGTTCAATGGCTCATCAGATTTAATGATGTATATTATCTAAAGCCAGACCTCCCCACTTCTTTCCCATGTTCATATTAAATGAATGTGAAATATCAAGTATTCCACTTCAAGCATTCAAAGGTAGAGCAACTCCAGGATTAAAATTTACCTGAGCAAATAGTAGTGGGTGTAAGGATGTGTATGTATGCTATAGATTGGCTCTAACTGCACAATCATGTACCTGTTTTTCCAATGGTCCCCATGTTATGAAGAGCACCAAAGGCTACTCACTTTTCTTAGCAGCTGTTTGATATTTCATTTTATTGTCTCAGTAGAGTGGCACTGGATCTGCATTACTGCATTGTCTGTAAACCCTACTGTATTAGAGCTTCCAAACTCAAAACCCAGAGGAGAGCATTGATCTGCCCATGTCTTTCTCTGTTCTAGGTACTGGTGAGATCTGAGGTGTAATGTTGTCATAGTGAAGGCGACTGGCAGAGATATCTCTTCTGCAGCCTAAGTAGCATGTTAAAATTTCCCATATGGAACTATGAGCTGCTACTCTTAAGCTGCTTTGATACCTGAATCATTGCAGCTTTGGTTCAGTGTTACTACAGGTTGAAGCCTCAAACAGATCTTGAGGTTATCATGCCCCAGTCATGTTGCATTCCCCATATAAATTAAACAGTATTTCTGAGGTGTTTTTTTTACCAGTCTATCACTGCTCCTGCTACAGCCTCAGTTTAGAATTAGGATTCCTGAATCTGAGCAAGTTTTTTGCCAACATTAAGTCATAATCCTTCAGTTTGCAACAGTTCCTTGTAGGACCCAGGAGCGTTCATCTCTCTCCTCTCCTGGGGAGGGCAACAGCAAAGTTTGAATAATGAATATCTTAACAAGGTTACTGTAGAGCCTCAGCTGCAAATTAAAAGAGGGTCCTTTGAAGTACCCTTGCATTCCAATGAGGGGAACTTCCCTGGCACTGCAGAGCACAGCTCGCCTGTTTCTGCAGGGAGCTGTAATGGTCCCCTCTTTGTGCCAGCCTTGCTAAAGCGCTGCCATTATTCACGTGGGTCTGGACCTAAACCCTCTGCTTTATTATGTATCCATGGGAAATAAATGGCTAGGGAGTATGACTGCAGCAGCACAATAGCTGATCTTCCAAGATGTAAGGCAATATGTGTAATATCCATGCGCAAAAAAGGCTGAGCCTTTAGTGTTGTTTTGCATAGACTTTCATGAAAAAGTCTCAGTATTCAGCAAAGGCAGCACTGCTGGCATTCAAAATATGCTGCTTTAGGGCCCCTTGAAAATGTTTTTCCTTCCCTAGCTTTGTCTGAAGCACATCTGCTGTAGTTCAAATCCAAACACAGTTCATTTGCCAGAGTTCAGATTAGATCTTTAATTAAGCTTTCATCCCCACTAGCACAGACAACAATGTCAAGTTTGTGGATCCCATGAGAAAATATAGCTTATTCCACTGGCTTCTGTGGTCTGCAACATTGTTAGCATGCTTAAAACTGGCTGTGCTGTGCTGAGAGTAAATACTGTACCCTAAAGGAAATGATTTGGGTTTAAAATTCTGTTTGGAATGTTATTTAAGCCAATTAAAATGTCTCCTTCAGGGATCTCTGCTTGAGCACTATGCTGTTTGATCTCCAGGGTGCTCTGGGTTGTGGCTCCTTTGCTCTCCCCAGTCCATGCAGAGAGCAAAGGTGATGCAAAGTAGCTGTAGTATTTGGAGGTTGGGGATCTGAAGGTTTTTGCTTGGAAAGAGCAGATAAAAAATAATTCCAGTGGGTCTGCACAATAAAGCCCTCAGAGAAGCAACATCTGAACTCCCTTTGCAGTGCACCATATTCACTTCCTCAGATTTAAGTGCTGGTGGGCACCACAACAGGGTAACCTTGGCAGTGGCTGCCAAAATAGCCTTATTTCCTTCTCCCTCTCTCCTTGTCTTTGGACTCAGTCATGGTAACTTTTCAAGAGGGAAGAGACAGGCATTCTGTTTTGCCTTTGCCCACATAGACACTTTGTTGCAGCCTGTTACAACATCCCCCCTCATTATACACAGAGACTGAACCAATAGCAAAGCTGTTCCATTTGTTTTCATCTATTAACAAGCTTTATGTACCTCATGGAGCATATAGTTACCTCTCTGAGGTAGCTATTTGCCATTGAAGCGTGACATATTTCTCCTACTTTTTCAAAAAAATTTGTTTGTAGGTGCATTCATTTACTTCAGTGGATCACATCAGATGAACTCAAAAATGGCCGTGTCTCACCTAGGGAGCCCTTTGCTTGTCAAGCCGGCCCCTGGGCACTCCTGCTGTCAGGTAACAGTTTGATGCTGACTGTCCCCACCTTTGTATGTCATGGTGTGCATCTGCTGTGCAGATGGGGTACTCCTCATGCTGTAAGTGTCGCTGCTGAGGGCTCTCTTTCGAGACCAGTGGAAGGAGCTACAGACTAATTCCTCGGTAGGAGGGTGATGCAGCCAACTTTTTACTGCTTTCCTGCCAAATTTTTATATCTGATTATTTTTTCTAAAAGCACTCAGCAGGTGACTCAGATTTAAGGATACACTTCAGGGTTTTGTATGCTGTGGCAAACCTATCTGGACAGCAGTAACAGGGCCATATCAAATAGCCACTCCTGGAGGCAGGAAAGGCACATAACCACATAACCAGTGTTCTGTAACAGGAAACCAATGGTTTGATGTCACTATGCACATTAGCTATGCTGGTGTGATCAGAGAGAATTAACTACCACACTCCAGACTTTCTAAATTTTAACTGATGGTTTGAGGAGGATGATTTTTAAGCTGGTCCGTGCAGTACTTGAGAGTTACCTTGAAATGTTTTTTTTTTTGTCAAAGGTCTTATGGCTCTGTAGAGGAATGCAAAAACACATCAGCCAGGATGGCTATTGATTTAAGAAACTGAAAGATAACTGGAAAAAAATGGTGAAGGAGGGCCAGAAACCAGAAAAGTATTAGATGAAAAATGAAAATAGAGTTTTATAATTAGTGTTGTAATTTTAAACAAAATGTATTTTTAAAGGAGAACTTGAAGAAGTAGATTAACTATATACAGCACTACAAGCAAACATTCCCAATTGGATTGGCCACTGAATAAAGTGAATAGATACTGTAAAGTTTTACATTTTTTTTTCCTAAGGCTTTTTCTGTTTTGTTTTGTTTTCTGTTCTATAACTTTTCAAAGCTTATACCATGCTGGGGAGAAGCTAAGTTGTGTAGTTACAATGTTATTTTTTTTCTTCTACTGCATAATGACATCTGATTTAAAAAGTCACAGAGAAGAAAGGGAAAAGACAGAAAGCTTGCCAAAATAATTTGCTTTTGCTCAATGGTAAAAAGAGGTTTTAGAGAAACAAAAGAAAATTTAGACTGGTTTAATTTTTCAGACTCAGTGTAGAACAGAATTTGTAATTGCACTTAGGAAAAAGTATTTCAAAAATAAAAGTAACAGAAAAGAAGGAACTGCACTTAGAAGGCCCAACAAGTAGCAGAATTTTTTTCCAGCAGGGTCTAGGCTTCTTAGGTTTTATCTTGTGTAAGGGACCTGAAGTAAGTGCTGGCTTAGCTAAATCTGGTTTACCTGACACTGTAGCTGACTTGGACTACATACATCAATGAGTTAGGAGATCTCAGCTGAGTAGTTGCAACTTGCAGGTGGGGAGTAGAATTTTCTTAAAAAATTTTAGAAGAGTTCCTTGCTGTTGTTTAATGCACTCTCTCAGTTCTTATTCTTCACATGGCTTTTTAGTGTTGTAAAGCATCAGAAATCAAACAGACGCAGGATAAAATCAAGTAGAAAGCTGGTGCAGGGAACTCTTAAAGCCTCACAGCATCCCATCAAAGCCCTGCCTGTTGCATTACTCCTGGAATACCAACACTCTGCATTTGTTTAGGTAGTTTCATCTTTCTTTTGTAGGCTTCAGTGCTGAATAGATAACTTAATCTGAACCTTAAAGGTGCTTATTTTAGAAACTCTTAAGGCAAACTGGGCACAACTGATATGTGAATCAATGAATTATTCTGGTTAGATCTCTTGCAGGGTTTGGTCTGCATTCAAAATAAACACAAATGCAGTGGCAATGCACATATTTTCTCTACTTCAAAGAGAGAAAAGAAACAATTTTTATTATAAGTATGCATATATTGAATGTATTTAAAGTTCTCAAATTCAACAAAATCTAGAGCAAGTTCTTACCTAATATACATGTCTGAAAAGACAACGTTTTTGAAGACTGGAAGCCTGGCTTTCTGCCACATTTTCCCTGCAGTCTTTTTTTTTCTGGGAAAGAGCAAGGAGTAGGGGTTACTGATTAGGATGTGTGTTGGTGTGCTATGTTCTCTGCGTATAAATGTGAGATGATGCCCTCTGTTGGATGTCCCACTGAGAGAATAAAAGGATCCACATTAAGAGATCTATGTTTATTAATAGCTTTACAAGTTCTTCAGCTCCAGTTCTTAAAGAAAAAAAGGAAAGAAAAAAGGAGTTGAAGGATAACAGATTTATATTGTGCCTTTCTAGTTAATTGAAGCTTAGAAGTAACTTCTTTCTGCAACTTTTTGTAGCTGAGCCTTTTTGTAGATGTCAGCTAAGAAACGCCTTCATTTAGCTGAAGGGTTTGGAGTTGTAGAAGCAAATTTCTAGTCCCAGCCCTGTGTTGACGACTTTTAATGGGCACAGTAGTCATTGTATAGTAGAACATGTAGACATAGACAAGGAGGGTAACTTTGTTCCTTACATAATGAAAACAAATTTGTTTGAAAAACTGCTTGGTAGACAAAAGCCACCTAAATGGTTTAGAGTCTAGTCCTTCAAACAGCTCATTTTGAAAAGTGTTTGTATACCTGCTGCTTTCTATTTCTTAAGCTTTTTGGTGGGGAAAAAATTAAATGAAAGTATTTCATTTTAATAATAAGTCTCAAGATTACTTTATAAAAGACATGTTTTTCATGAGGGGGGGAAAAAGAAACTCCAAGGGAAATTGAGACACTGAGTCCACCAGCCACAAAGCCAGAAGATACTAAATCATAGCAGTGTGCTCTAACAGGAATATTTCCTAACCACTGATCCACTGATTATTTTACCTCCATGAAGAATCAAATATTATGAAGGCTTTTGCAGGGAAATAATGATACTGCACTTGAAGAAAGTTGAGTCTATCATTATGTGAAAAAACAGGAAGGACTCAGGGGAAGGAAGAAAATTAGTCTTTGGAAAGCTTATTTCTTCTCTGCAGTTACTAGCTGAATTTTTGCCTTGGTAGTATTTAAAAAAAATGAAAAAAAAATCAGTGTATCAGGTTTACTCTGTATTGCAGGGGAGACAGTGAACTGTGATTCTCACTGTTTTCTGATCTTTTCTGCTTCACAAGCAGTTTTTTGTAGCCTCATCCACCTACAGTCATTGTTTTTTTTCTTCCCATATGTTAGTCAATCTACTTGCATTAGGAGATGAATAGATGATTTTAAACATCTGTCTGCAGTTCATTTTCATTTATGTTGACTGTGGAAATAAAATATCATAAGGTTTCTTTCAAAGGAGTACCTCAACGACTGCACTTCTGAGATTAACATGTTTATGAAGCTCATATATGCAGCATATATGACAGAAATGTGTTCTTTGAGAAGTTTCTAAGGGCTTACTAATCTAAAAGGAATTAGAGGGTCATATCATAGAATCTGAACCAGTCAATAGATACAAGTTAAAAGTTGTAAAAATAAGCTTTGCTTTTAAACATGGTTTTATCTTTAGTCATGATACTGCTCTTCAACATGCTGTAATTTCATACATCCCCTTCTTTTTTGCCAAGTCTGTATTTAGACCTGTCATGTCATTCTTTGTTATAATGTACATATATATGACTTGATACTGACCTCTTTCAACAGGTAAGATTTTGGTACAAGTTATCTCAGGGTTCCCAGCTCTCTGTCTTTAAGAGAACTGCATTGGATGGAAGTTTGGAAAAATTACATGATGCTTCAGGATTGCCCGAGATGAAGTGGACAAAAGCAAATATAACTGTAGAAAGTGCAGCTGAGGAATTACCTTTTCAGGTAATTAGAAATTACATTTACATTGCTCTCAAAAAGTTACTCCAATTTGGCCTTTAAAATTAACTAACTTTTATGATGAAATGCAAAAAGAAAATTTCGATTCTTTAATGCTCATATAAAAAAAAGTTTCATTCCGGTTTCTCCATAGGCCCACCTGTTAAGAACATGGCCATTGTTTCAGTATTCTATGCATTAGAATAACCTTTTGTAGTAAACATCAAGTAGAAATAGTGCAGCAGCTTTTAAAAATGAACTTGCTGTAAAAACTGCTGATCAGAGTGAGGGCCTAATTATGCTTCCTACAGGCAGAAGAATCATAGAATCATGGAATGACTTGTGTTGGAAGGAACCTTAAAGATCATTAAATTCCAACCCCCATTGCCAGGGACACCTTTCACTAAACCAGGTTGCTCAGAGTCCCATCCAGCCTGGCTTTGAACACCTCCAGGGATGGGGCATCCACAGCTTCTCTGGGCAAGCTGTCCCAGTGCCTCACCACTCTGACAGTAAAGAGTTTCTTCCTAATGTCTAATCTACATCTACCCTCTTTCAGTTTAAAGCCACACACCCTTGTCCTGTCACTACATGCTCTTGTAAATAGTCTCTCTATCTTTCTTGTAGGCTTCCCTTGCAGAAGGCTGCATTAGGTTACCCTGAAGCCCTCTCTTTTCCAGGCTAAAAAGATCCCAATTCTCAGCCTTTACTCATGGGAGAGGTGCTCCATCCCTCTGATCAACTTTGTGGACCTCCTTGAACTCCGACCAACAGCTCCATGTTCTTTCTGTGCTGGGGACCCCAGAGCTGAACACAGTACTCTATGTGGGGTCTCACAAGAGCAGAGAAGAGGTGCGGAATCATCTTCCTCAAACTGCTGCTCAGATTCTTTTGATGCAGCCCAGGACATCGTTGGCTTTTTGGGCTGCAGCTTGCACAGCTGGCTTATGTCCAGCCTGTCATCCACTTGCACTGCCAGGCCCTTCTCTGCAGGGCTGTTCTTGATCTGTTCATCCCCCAGCCTGTATTGATAGAGGGGTTGCCCTGACTCAGGTGTAGCTCCTTGCACTTGGTCTTGTTAAACCTCATGAGATTTGCATGGGCCCACCTCTCAAGCTTGTCTAAGTCCCTCTGGCATCCCATCCCTCAGCTATGTCAGCCACACCAACTCAGCTTGGAGTCCTCTGCAAATTGCTCTTGATTGTTTTGTCTATGTCATTAATGAAGATACTAAATAACACTGGTCCAACTACAGATCTCTGAGGGACACCACTCGTCACTAACAGTCATCAGCTCTCTGAGCTGTTGACCACTACCCTTGGGATGTGACCTTCCAACCGATTATTTATCCACCTAACAGTCTACTCACTGAATCTAACTCTCTCCAATTTAGAGAAAAGCCCATGTTGTGGGACCATGTTAAAGATTTTACAGAAGTCCAGATAAACGACATTCACAGCCCTTCCCTGATGTAGTTACTGCATCATAGAAGGCCACTAGGTTGTCCAGACAGGACTTGCCCTTGGCGTAGCTGTGCTGGCTGTCTTGAATCACCTCCCTGTCCTTTTGCCTTAGCATAATGTTAGCAGGATCTGTTCCATGATCTTCACAAGCACAGAAGTGAAGCTGATACTTCAATTTGCAGCATTGATCACAGAAACAATTAGCAGCTTCCAAATTTAATTTTATTTTTACATAATCTCAGGCTAACACTGTATTTAAACTTAGAATGGACCTGTTAGGGAAACCAGCAACTCAAATATAAGGATTCAGCAAACTAAAATTCCAGTTTTGGTCTCTTCATTTTATGTCCACCTATAAAATGGTCAAAAAAGAAAGGACATTATTGGTAATTTATTAATTACTTTTACTCCCTTTTATGATCTCCTGAGTGTTTCCTTGTACTTACAAATGCATCCTTACAGTCCCTACATTTACGATACTGCATATTGTTGACTTCAGCAGGCACAATACAGATGAACACGATTAAATGGAGTTGTAAATCATTATATTTAGTAACCTTGAATAGCTAATTTAAGCAGTTATAAAAT
>JAOXXN010000395.1:18835180-18855697 GCA_026770055.1 Myrmophylax atrothorax | reverse complement strand
GAGATTATGTAGCTCAGAGTCCCTCTCCCCTGTACAGTCAGCAGGGAGCTTACATATGTTTCAGGGTCTCTAATATGTAGCTTCAAAAGTCTTTTTGATTCATTCAGTTGCCTGCTCTGAATAAGAAATCACAGTTATACTTTGTACTTTTGAACATTTGTCTTTTCCTTTGAACTATCAACTTTGCTATAAAAGTCATGATACATTTTCAAAGGGAGTTGCCATGAGCAATACTTAATACAAGTTTCCTTTTAAAAATTACAGCATGATGGTTTTCCCAAAAATAACAGAAATACTGTAGATAAGATCCTCAAATTATTTTCTGTGCTGTGTTATGCATCACAAAACATAAACTTCCTCACAGATACTAATACAATCTAAATTCACTGCTTATATTTTATGGTTTTTATTAGGATGCTTGAGAGCTTTTGATCAGTGAAACAAAAATCTATTGGACTATTAGTAGGTAAAAAAAATAATTACAGCTTCTGTTTGTATTAATGCAATTTCTCTACAGTTTTAGTATCCTATCTTTCTTGTCTAGAGCACTCATGTCAAGTGTTTTAGGTGTTTAGAAAGATTGGTATCCAAAATATAGAAAGCCTCAGGATATGAAACTTCATTTTGGTTTATTAGATAACTGTTTGGTTAGTTAAAACCAGAAAAAAAAAAATGGTGCTAAGCAGAATATCTTTCCTCTTGTGGACCAGAGTAAATTCTGATGTTACCATAGGGCAGTTGAGGTTGGAAGGGATGTCTGAAGATCATCCAGTTAAACTCCACACTGCTGAAAGCAGAGTCCACCAGAGCAGGATGCCCAGAACCTTACCCAGTTTGATTCTGATTATCTATGAGGATGGAGACCACACAGCCAGTTGGAACATCCTGTTCCACTGTTTGATCACCTTTTCAGTACAAGTCCCTGTTGCTGCTTCTTGTTTCACTGGGCAATACTGAGAAGACCTATCATTTCTTTGCTCCCTCCCTGCCCACGCTACTCATATTAAAACTCTGGTAACACTCCATTGCTATTTGATTTACTTGATGGTTTTTCTGCTTTACTTCAAAATGTGCTAATACATCTCATGCAACATTGGGTTATGATAGTCTGGATTGTTCTTCCATTACCCTTTTCAAACTCAGGTAGTGGGTATTTGTTCTCTGACAAAATAATAACACTTCCAAACCAATAACTTAATTAAAGTGTTCTAAATAGATTTGGGGTTGGGGTTGGGGTTGGGTTTAGGGTGAACTGGTAGCTTTTAACCAAGAATATTAAGGTCTACTGGGGTTTTTTGGCCTTTATATTTCTTTTTAGCTATTCAGCCTGTATCTCCATTTCCATATTATACATAAAGGTGAAGACAAATGTCCATTTATGTGTTTAACCAGTTCTAGACTACCCTTAATTACATGTTGCCTATATGACAATGATTTCCTCTTTCTTTTTCTTCTAATTGTATGACTGAGGACACTTTATTATACAAAAGTCTCAGTTGCCCAGACAATACATTAACAATGACATGGTAAAGGTTACACTTTGGAACCATTTTATTTCTGGTGATCTTTGCTCTAAGTGTGTTGCTGAATTATTAATCACTGGTATTGCTGAGGTGGCTCAGTGTGTGCTGGCACTACAGCTTGTAAAGAGAGAAGCAGAATGTAGTATACAAAGAGCCCTGCAAGTAGTCTGGCAAGCTGGACATTTCCAAGTGATAAATTTGCCTTTCAGCATATTAGCCTCATAGTCTACAACACTCTTACAATAGCTTTTATGATTCTTCTCAAATGGTACCTCTCCATCTTCATACTTACACAGTGAATCATTACTTTCTATAAATATTATGTATATCTTTGCAATTGGATGCAATCATTTAATTTTTCTCATATAGTTTTCCTAATTTCTGATCTTGACTAAGCACAGATTTTTGTTGACTTCACCTTTTGCACCTACATTGTTCTTTTCATCAATATTAACATTTTTTTCCATGATGTTCAAGCTAATAGTGATTGTATGCACCTTAATCTTGTTAAATGTTTTTGCTCTTCATATGAGAACCAGGCAAGGAAATTGCATGGTCTTAAAATATCTTTCGATATATATTTCATTTAAATCTTGTTATCTGAAATTCTAGCAAGATGATTTACTTAGATTCTTGGATCCACTGCATCCATTCATGAGCAGGGTCTCCACAAAATTTTCGTAACTCACAACATCAATTCTTCAAGACATCTCTTTATTTTCACCACCCCTCAAATAAATTCTTTTCTGTCAGGCCTGGAAGAATTCAGCTGAAGATTTCCACTTCCTGTACTGTCTTTTTTAACCTAAAAGTAGATTTCTGAGCTCCCAGTTTTTGCAAGAAACTTTCTCTTCATATGTAAGGCTGTCTGTGAATTTGTATTCTCTGCTTTGACCTTTTTGCCTTAGAAACATATTCATGTTCTTGGTACTGACACATGATGAGATTATTCTTTCTTCCAGGTTTCTTAGTTGCATTTTACAAAAATACATGTCCTGAACTGAACAAATAGTTCAAATTTATTCTGATTAGTTGTGAAAAGTATAAAAAAAACCAACAAAAAGAAAAGCTATATAATGTTTTCTTTTTTTGAGTGCTACTTCCCTTGACTAGTAGATCATAGCTTTTCTTCTAAGGGTGAAGAATTTACTATGGCCATAAAGTTATTATACAAGGCTTTCATGCATTGAAGCAGAAGACAAAAGTGGCAGCCTTTTTCAAACTGCCGATTTACAGAAGCGAATAACATACCTGTCACACTGCCTGTTTGTGCTCTGGAAGATGAATGAATAGAATGATTTCTGAGGTCTAAATGCTATGCACTTGGTGGATTCTAAATGCTCACTTTTCGAATATAAGAACTGTGAAGATGGAATAGGAATAAGATCAGGTTGGAAAATAATCTGGTAACATGAATGTATTCTGGATAGTCTGTCTGACCTTTGCTAATTCCTCCCTTAGGTCTTCTGTGTTTTGTTGTTGTTGTTTGGTTTTTTTTGTCTGTCTACTTATGGTGTGGACTACCAGGAATAATTATATGGGTTTATATATAAAATAAATGTGAAATAACTTACATTTTGATAAAAATATAACATATGTTCATGAGTTTATCCATGGTCACATGCTTTGAGGTGCTCCAACATGACCCTATGCACAGTTACTGATACTTCAAGGTGTACCTATTGCGGCACTGATTTATCCAAAGCCATAGACACTTTGAGGTGTGCTTTCTCCAGTGTGGACTCACCCTTGAGAGTTACACCTGTTGCACAGGCATAACTATGGCCACAGATGCTTCAGGATGTATCTGGCATGAGCTTATTCCTGGCCACAGGCCATGCTCTGGGGTGTCCTGATCCCATATGGCCTCATCCTCAACTCACAGCCCCTTTGACTTGAGTTCACACTGGAGTTCAGCCTGTTTCTTCCAGTACAGCTGCATTGATGACCTGGTCATCTGCCACCAGGTACACACCTGTGTTGTTATCAGAAAGTTTCCAGGCACAGTAGAGTAAGGTGATAAGCAGTACAGCAAGCAATTAAAGCATAAAGCAGCTACTAATGAGCACTAGGCTCTAATAAACAGTCAGGAAAGTAAGCCCCATGGCAAGCACAGGAGTGTGCCAATTAGTATCTAAGCATCACTAAAAGCTATGAATTCGATCCAGCACATTTCAATCAAACCTTTCATTATCTCAAACCCTTCAAGCCCATGTGCCAGAAAGGACTGCCATGGTTTAACCCCAGCTGGCAGCTCAGCCCCACATAGCTGCTCATCACTCCCCTGGTGGGATAGGGGAGAAGCAGAAAAGTAAAAGTCAGGAAAGTCATGAGTTGAGATAAAGACAGTTTATTAGGAAAAGCAAAAGCGGCACACACAAGCAAAGCAAAACAAGGAATTAATTCACTACTTCCCATGAGCAGGAAGGTGTTCAGCTATTCCCAGAAGATTAAGGCTCAATTCTGCATTACAGTGACTTGGGAAGAAAAACACCATGACTCCAAACATCCCCACTAGTTTTTTGCTGAGCATGACACCATATTGTATAGAATATCCCTTTGGTCAGCTGTCCAGACTGTCTCTCTTCTCAAATTTTTGTGCATCCCCAAGCTCCACAATAGTGAGGCAGGGAGAGGAGCAGGAAAGGCCTTTATTCTTTGTAAGCACTGCTCAGCAATAATTAAAGCATCTTTCAGTAATCAACACTGTTTCCAGTATAAATCCAATATAAAGCCCTATACCAGCTACTGTGAAGAAAATTAACTCTCCCCCAGCCTCAACCAGCATACATATATGCATGCATATACACATATGTTTTTTATTTATGTCTAAATGAGACATGCATTTAATAGTTATTCTTCTATGGTGTACAAACTAGGGCAGCACAAGCATGTTAAGGCTAGTCTTAAATTGAGTAGCTCATAAACTGGACATAATCTACATATTTTTATAGAGTTTTATGTACCTTAATTTGAGTTAGAAGGAAAGTAAAGAGAATGATGCATGTGTTGTTTCTTTAAAAACTATGTTTGTAGTGTAATTGTTTAATGATAAGCAGTATTTGGTTTCTATTGGCTTTGTATAAGTAATAAAAAACTTCTTAGTATTATGAGAAACATTCCCCGTATTTCCAATTACTAATCTTGCAAAGCATAAAACTTCTGCTGTTGTTATAAGTTAACTCTTGCTAAATCTCAGCTTTAGAATAAAATCTTGCATGCTGTATAAATTTATACAAGCTGATAGACAAGGAGAGATTTTGGGAATTGTAGAAATTGATGAACTTGCAGTCTTAACAAAATGCTAATGTCTTAGACATTTGTTTTTAAAATACCATTTTCAGCAAGACCATTTGTTAAAATCCCATTAGGCATCATTCATCTTACAGAGAAGCTGCACGTCTGATTGTGAAAGTTTTTAAGTAAAACTCCCCAAAAACCAGGAAAGGACAAAGCATTTTGCATAAGAATCCAAAATCAGAAATCTAGTCTTGTGGTAACAAGTCAGCTCAGAGAAAACTAAGTCTGCTGTAAAGGCAGCTCTCTCCAAGTATCCACAAAGTCCACTACTCTTAAATGCTATGCTCACAATATCTCTCTGATTCCTTCATGACTATTGAGAGAGCTTGTTAAAAAAGGTGCTAAAAAAGGCAGCAAAGAAAAATGTGTCCATACAGGTGGCATGGATACTACTAGAGATTAAAAAGCATCAAACAGATACATGAAGTATTGTTTAAATGAAAAAGGTAGAAAATATGACAAATTTTGAAGGGTTAAGTGTAAAAACTCAGTAACAAGATGGCAAGAAGTTTAAGAAACACTAAAGATAAATTCATCAAACACATGAACGTAGACAGCCTGGTGGAGGCCATAGAGTCATGTGATAGTGTATAAATAGAGCATTTAAAAAATAAGAAATAGGAGAAACCCCAAAACTGAAGTATTAGGAGAAAAGGCAGATTAGTTTCCGAGTTCGCGGTGAAAGAAACTATAGAAGTATCCGAGCAACAAGCTTTTTTTCTGGACAATCCATCTGAAATGGAAGTACCAGTAAAAGAAGTTATGGACAAGACAATTAGGTAATTCAAGTGTTATCAAGCATCAAGATCCAAGTGCATTTCACCCAGGCTCTACCAGCTTGCCCTATTCTTGTATTTTCCCTAGCTGTTAAATAGTTGGTCTGAGATTCAGTCAAAGGTTTCAGGGTTATTTTATCTCAATGTATTCATCCACGCTGAAACTAAATGGTCTGGTGCATCCTTTCTTTTGTGTTTTGTCTGTGTTACAAGTTACAGATGCAAGAAATCTGGGCTCAGACTTAACAGTTTTGTCTTGTTTATTTGCCTCATTTGGTGTAACCATCTGTGTCCAAGATCTGTCATATTCTTTGTTGCTGTTCTGCTGGGAATATGGAATGGTTTCTTCTATCCAGCAGAAAGCAAATCAAAAATAGCTGTTCATATTCTTTTTTAATTATGTTCTGTCAGGGGATTTTCAGTCATTTCTCTCACGCCTAGGTCCTTGAATGTTTGTAGGTATATTTTGTCTTCATTTTATTCTATCAAAACATTCTGTCAAAATATGTCTTACTCCCATTTTTTAGTTACATTTGATCTACATCTTTTTATCATTAATATTTCTGACTCATATACACCATATATATAGCAAAATTTTATTTTCTTTGATCTCTTAAACATTATTTGGTTTTTTTCATATTTTTGGAATGATTCTTTCAAGCTAACTTTGAATTTCTACATGTTTTGCTTAGTAAATAATCCACAAAACCTTGTATTTTTAGAAGCCATAGCCAGCAATAATACTAATGTATTTAATTATTAATTTTTCATTCTTTACGAAAAGCATATATAACTTGATGTGACACAGTTTGTAAGAGGAAAAAAAAATCAAAACAAACCCAAATCCAACAAATAAAAAGTCCTCCTATATCTTCCATAAATAAACACTGATATAATTCTGTTCTCCACAAGACTTCATGTTATTCTGGAATGTGCATATTCTATACCATAATATGACTACTGTAAGTTGTAATAAGAGCTGTAATATAATAATAGAATTCTGACAGTCATGCCTATTTGTTTTATTTATTTAATGTATATGGTTAAGAAAATATTGCTTAAAAATCTGTAAGTCATTTCCTTAATATTTTCCATTAAAAGCCTGCTATGATTGCAGGACTTGGAAATACAATTTTGTGATTTAATGAGCATTTCTTACAAAATGCAGAAGAGGAAAACCTGATGTATAGAGGAAATTCTTTACTGTGAGGGTGCTGAGGCACTGGAACAGGTTGCCCAGGGAAGTTGTGGATGCTCCATCTCTGGAAATGTTCAAAGCCAGGTTGGATGGGGCTTTTCATATTGCAAAGCTTGTTTAGTAATGTGGTATAAAACATCTCTTTCTTCATTTCAGCTGCTGTATGTGACTTTGAAAGAGACAGCTGTGGCTGGCTTGAAACTGTAAATGCAGATGAATTTGACTGGGTCAGAAGTTCCAGTAGTGCTCTTCCACCTGCATTTCAGAAGCAAGCTCCTTCACGGGATCATACCTGCAACACACCTGAAGGTAAGAGAAGCCAGGCCTAGAAACACAGAAATGGAGTAGATAAACCTGCTCTTTAACCAGGGTTTAAGTGGAAGCCATGAATGTTTTAAAAGCCTTT
The DNA here is from genome assembly GCA_026770055.1 of Myrmophylax atrothorax. NCBI lineage: Eukaryota > Metazoa > Chordata > Aves > Passeriformes > Thamnophilidae > Myrmophylax > Myrmophylax atrothorax. Next base: position 18,848,494 of record JAOXXN010000395.1, on the reverse strand, counting down.
AGAAATTCATTATATCTTCATTCTGAAAAGTTGCTTTTGGTTTTATTTTAATAGGTCATTTTATGTTCATTCTGAAGAACAGCAGCAGCGTCTCACAAATAGCTCGGCTGCGAAGCCCAAAGTTCAGGCAAAGTGGATCAAATTGCACACTGTCCTTTTGGTATGAAATAATTTAGATATAAAATTCCTGGATCATCTCACATTGCTTCTCTTGGACTGAAATTGAAGTTATAGTTTGCAATATACACACCTTCCTCTGAAGTATTTATTTAATTTTATTCTGTAAGCACATAGTCTTCATGAATAATAAGCTGACATAAGCTCAAGAACTCGGAGAACAGAACTGAAACAAGGGGTAGTCTTGTTGTCAGGCTCTGAGCAAAATTATAGTAAAGGCTTGTGCCTGCATATACATGGGCAAATACTACAGTCTTTTTGCGAACAATTCTTTAGTTAAATAAATTTGCAAATGTGGAATTTTGTTCAAGAGCTGGAAAGGATTGAAAAAATCTCGTAGTTCCTTGAGTAACCTACAGTATCCAAAATTAGATTTGATCATCTTTAAGCAAAAGCTCCAGAGTGAGAATTGTTGCTTTGCTTCCAATTCTTTTTTTATTTACACAATGAAAAATGCAAACAAAACCATCAACCTCCCACCCCGCAAAAAAATAAATCAATAACCAAATTCAAACAGTTATTTTCTTGTCTCAGACTTTCTGCAATCTCTTTCAAAGATGAACAGAAAAACTTAACTGCAATAATTTGTTTACTAAGGTCAAATCGGTGCTACTGTTTAAATAAATGTTTGGCCTGACCTTGATGTTAAGTGCAGTGTGTCTCAGTAAAGTCAAATATATCTGCCATAGGAAGAGAAAATGTCTTTTTATCCAAGTCTTAGTATTTGAGTTTGGAGGATAGGTCTGGAAATTGCAGGTTGCTTATATTTCTGCTTTCAGTTTTGTTGTACAATTGCCAGGCTAAGTATTGATTATTTTTAAATGCTTTGAGATCTTCCAAAAATGCTGTAAAAGGCAACATGTGAACAGTAACTAACATAGATACAAGGTGTACTTTTGCATTCATTTTCTGGTTTTCATTCTTGAAACTTTACAATTATGTACTGAATTAAATTTAGAAAAAAAAAATCACGCTTTTGAGTGAGCAGTGCTTGTTGCTTAATATGAAACCAAACATGTCTCTTCAGTTATGGGGTTTAATTTATTGAAGTATGATTCTTCTCTCAAAATCTTCAGTTCTTGAAATGAGGCCTAGACTGATATAGCATCCTATCCTATCTTCATTCAGAAAATGGATTACATTACAGGTAAACTGGAAATAGGCACTATGGACTTCCTATATGTCATGCACATGTAACATAAAAGATACTGGTTATTGTACCTGATGTGGTCCATTTTCATCATTTGCCCATTTAACATTCTTTTTTTATCATTTTAGGTATTACAATTATGGGCAGTCAGTTGGGGCAGCAGAGCTGCAATTGCTTGTGGATGGGCTGAAACAGCCTACTGTGCTCTGGAGGATATATTACAATGAGGGAAGTCAATGGTTGAAGGCAGTCATTCAGCTTGGACGCCTTCCACATCCGTTCCAATTTTCACTTGATAAAATCAGTCTGGGTGTTTATGATGGCATCTCAGCTATTGATGATATTAGATTTGAAAACTGTGCTCTTCCACCTCCAGCATTAAGTTGTGAAGGTCCAAATCACTTCTGGTGCAGAGAGACAAAAGCATGTATTGACAGTTTATTGGTCTGTGATCTTATGGATGACTGTGGGGATGGATCAGATGAAGAGAACTGCAGTAAGTACTTTCCATTATTCCTTATTTTACATCACTCAAAAATTTACTTGCCAATTCATCCCTGGAGTAAAAAAGCACAGACCTGTTACAGCCTATCAATGTCATAGCCATTGAATGTAGTTACTGATGAAACAGAATGATAATTTTAAACCTAAGTGTGTATGAGTTACAACTGAGAGTAAATGGAATTCAGTTTCCTTTATTCAAACCAGTTGTATTTCTTTAACTCATGTAAAACACAAACATACATTTCAAGCTTATTTTAAAAGATAGGATTTGTGGTCTGCCAACTGATTTTGGCCAACATGCTATTTTTGATTATACCGATGGAAGTGCAGTGTAAGATGTACTGATGAGCTGAGGGGAGTGTATGTCCTATCTCTTCTTATGACCTATACTCTACCTATCAAAAAAATGTTAAAATATCTGTACTGAAGATAGTAGTTATACTGGACATAACTGTCCCTTCCAAGGAAGGAACTTGTAAGTACTGAAGAAAGCCATGAGTCATTCATGTTTTTTGACCTTGTAGGTCTGAAGGGTGCTGTTATGGTTTTCTCCCTGAAACATGCATTCATCAGTTTTAAGAACTCAACAACATTAATATAAAATAAAATTAACTAGCAGTTCTTTATCACATCTTGAGGTAACTAATTTATGCAAATCGCAATCAGTTTGAGAAATAGGGGACACCCTACTTGCTTGAGGGTATATCAGTCTGTGGTGATATTTGCTGAATATCAACTTAAAATTGCTCTGAATTTAAAAGAAAGTCAAGGCTTTTCAGCCTATCTTCGTTTTCCCCCTTGTGGAATGTTGATCTTCTCTGGAAACCACTTTGAGGTCTACAGTAAGATATGAGTTGCAGTTTTAAACATTAAATGTAACAGCTTAATTAAAAAAAGAAGAATTGGCTATCATTTCAGTTTCGGTTTATGAAGAGCAGATGCAAAGCTGGAATGCAAACTCACCACCTCTGACACCTTTTATTGTTTTACATTAGATGTAATTGGGCTAATAAATATATTTTTGCCTTGGTGTCAAATAAAAAAGTGCAGTTATGTTATAAAGACCTCTCTTGAATTTAGCCTTGTAAAAGCTATTGTGCTACTATTAGTGAGGATAATAAAGATCTAAATCACAAACCCCATTTTTAGGACTACATCTGCCATGCAGAAATATATATATCAGACCACTTATTACACATACCTACAAGGCAGTATCCTGTGGTTTATTTTATTCAATTAACCCCAGCTTTAACTCCTTTACTCAGTTCAGTTTCAGTTAAAGAACTCTTCATGCTTTAATTGTAATAATACATGCAATTAATAACATGGTAGTAAGATGTTTTTCAGTTTTATATTCATTAAATTATGTACAGTTTGACCAATATATTTTGAAAGAGAAGGTAATTCTTCCTCCTTTGGAGAGGACTGTTTTCACGATACGGTCTTTCTCTGTAAATTAGAAAGAAATTTTTAATTTTTGCAAGGATAAAAAAGATATTAAAGCGTTATCCTCTTTTGATACTGTGTATTTTGTTGTTCTGGTTTTGGGTTTTTTTTGACTGTTCTGTTTTCATTTCAGATCCTGACCTACAGTGTAACTTTGAAAATGGGCTGTGCAATTGGGAGCAGAGTGTAAAGGATGACTTTGACTGGGTCAGAATACACGGTCCAACCCCCACAGTCAATACAGGCCCATTAAAGGATCACACAACAGGCACAGCCAGGGGACACTACATTTACATGGAATCCTCTGAGCCACGCCAATTCCAAGATAAAGCAGTTTTGCTTAGTCCTCTCTTCAGCCCTTCTGTCAATGGAACCTGTGTTTTCCGCTTTCATTATCATATGTTTGGAAAACAAGTTTACAAACTGTCAGTCTTCCAAAGAACTGTGAGCAATGCTCTGGGATGGCCACTGTGGTACAAGTTTGGAAACCAAGGAAACAGGTGGATCAGACAGACACTCTACATCAGCAGTACTAAGCCATTTCAGGTATGATCTTTGTAGGCTGTGAAGTGGTTATTTCTTGCATTGTAAATATAAATGACTGGACAATTTCAAAGCTATTTGTAACTGTCTGATTAATTTTGCTTTGAAATACATTTGTAGGTTTTTTTGAGGAAATATGTAAAATATTTCTCTTGGTTTTGTTGCATTAACTTTTCCTCCTAAAGCACTTCATTTTAAAGTTTTGAACAGCAACACGTGTTATTTAAAGTAGATGTTATTTTTGTTTTTCAAGGATTTGGTGAAAAAAAGCTTATCCAAATCTACTGCAAAACAACTTGGCAAAAATTTTGAATCATTAACGTAAAGATGGTTAAAAGTAATATCATCTGCTCTGCCTTATTTCTGCAGAATTACAAATTGATCTTTAATTCTGTAATGCCAGAAAAGATACCACTTCAAAATATTTGGCTGCCAGGCTAAGCTAACAATCAAATATCATTTGGAGACAGATATGATTGGAATAAGTTATAGCTATCAATTGTGACATATTTTCTCACCTTTTAAATATTTTATATATTATTTACCTTTTGCTATGTGTGAACAGTTTATTCTGGTAGGGGCATTCTGCAGGGCTACTAGAGGACTAGGTCACTTGATTGTCACATGGTCATAAAATTAACTTAACAGCCCCTTGCCCTTCCACCCCCATATTATAGAAGACATCTTCCATCTTCCTTTTAAATCTGATATAATGCAATATTTTCTTTAGATTGTTCACATTTATTTCCTAAAAGATTATTTTAGGTAGAGGAAAGTTCTATCCCATATGGAAGAAAAAGGCATTAGCCCTACTGTGGTTGCAAAGAGGCACCTTCCTGCCTGCCTGCCTTCCCTTCGTCATATCCTGTGTCTAGTAATTTCTCTAAGGAGCTGTAAACCAGTGTGTACTGTATTTGACCTCCTGAGGATTAGGAAGGTCTATTCAGTAACTGAAAATATTTTTCATGTGTTGGTGTCATAGGGTTTTCTGCTGTACTTGCCCAGTTCTGTGCAGGGAATTTCAAAGATCTTATATTCTTTTGATGTAGTTTTAGTTTTCATAGTCATTTTTTAGGGGCATGAGATGTAAGGTATAGTTTGTTCTGAAGAAAGAGATAAAGATTTGATGTCCATTGTTGTATATTTTGTATCTTATAATGGAGCTTGCTGTGTTACAACCTATGACCCTTCAAAACTCAGTTGTTGAAAAGAGAAAATTTTGTTCTATTTTTCCACTAAGTCTGACAAGTGCTGATGTCTTTCCAATCTTTTTTTAAGTGTACTGTGTTTGGATACTTCCAGACCTATAGACATGTGGGAGAAAGTTCTTCACGCTGCTACTGCTTTTTCTCTGATGTATTTCTACTGAGATATGGACTAGTGCAGCCTCTCAGTTAGTTTGGGGCTGTCTACTGGCTAGGTATTAAAGCTGTATTATGTTGTATTCCCCACACCCTATAGAGTCAGGGGTTCGCTGCTTTCACACCATGTGCTTAAAGTCTTGTAGGTCACCTCAATATTTCAAAGGAAATGTTTAGATTCACTTGAGAATGGATTTTTTTTTCCATGGAAGTTTAAAAATAAGATATAACATTTGAATAATTTTCTGGTCAAATTACGTGTCTTTGCTTCATAATCTTCTCCATCTCAAACCAGAGCATCTTGTCAGGATTTTCAGAGAGTCCTAGTAACTAAAAAATGTAAGATTTTGGAAACAAGGATGGTCCAAGTCTGTGTAACAGGCCTTCATTTTGCTTTTCCTCTTCTAAATGTATGAGATAATCATAGATCTATGATACCTCCTCTTCCTCTTTCCTCCCTGTCTAAGTAGGTAGCACATTCCAAGAATCACTATGAATAGTAAATTCCTCAAATTCACATTTTCAGTTTATTTTGCCAAGCACAGGAAGCCAACTTTGGGAGCCTGTAAACAATTTTGCCTACATATTAACTGCTAGGAAAAGAAGGGGTTGTTAGCCCAAAATTCAAAACAGCAGAGAAAGGCACTTGAGAAACTTTTGAAAGCCAAATTCCCTTCTGAAAGTTTTGAACTCTATAGATATGAAACTGCAGGCCCTTTAATTAAATGCTCTGGCAGAAACCCCAAGGGAACAGCATATGCAGACTCCCTGGGCTCACAGCAGCTCCCAATAAACCTCAGAATCTTAATTTTGTCAGGAAACCTTTGTTCTAGCTGCCATTAAGCCATGGCTGACATTTGTTGCCATTCTGTCAGATGTTTTACATCAGAGTGTTAAATGTGACATCAATGAGAGGAACAGGAGTAGCTGGACGAGGAAAAGGTAAGTTGAGAACTAATTTATTTAAATGAAAGGAATGCTGGTTTTTGAGCCAGAATTAAGCATCCCTGTCCAATACTAATACTGACAAGTAAAAAAAAATGGTCCAAAATACATATGCTTGTAAAAATGTTGCAGCTTTATCGATCTAGAGCTTCCCTTCCTCTGCAACAGATTTAATCTTTGAGAAACTATGCTGTTTTTTTTTTTAATTGGGAAAGTTCAAGTTAAAAAAAAATCCTTATAAATTATTCTTTTTATTATATGGGACACCTATTTAAACATGGAAAAAACCCACTGTTAAGTGCCCTGGTCTCTTTACTTGATCTGCCTTTATTTTCTTCTCCCTGAGAAGTTTACTTACATGTATTTCCTTAAAAGAGCACTTGAAAAGGTAGTAAAAAAAGATTCTGTCTGTGGTAGCCTACTTATATTGATGATGAATAGTGTTTGCTTTTATCTTGGAATAATCCTAACACTTGAAATAGTTTCTACTCAGAATAAAGTGCAAAGATTCTATTTTAACATCTTAGATAGGTGTTTCTGTCTTAGATTGCTCTATTCACTCAAGTTTCTTTGGATCCAAACAAAAAAAAAAAAGGAAATTACAATATATGAACAATGGAAAAATTCTGTATCTCAATCCTTTTAGTTGTGATATAAATCCCAAACCTCTCGTGTCAATCTTAAGAGACTCAGGGCAACTCTGCTTTATTGCAAAACATATTATAAAAAGAACTAATAATTACCTTTAACCCAATGCAATTATTCACATTTTGCTCATCTGCAACCTACATCACTGTAAATAAAGATGATTTAAGATCTTAGATATTTCAAAATATTAGTAATGCATGAGGCAGTCAAGCATTCTCTGATGACTTTATAAAGATCAGTCTTTTTCTGTTGGCTCTTATGAAATTTAAAATGCAAATATAGTGTTTAAGTACATCATTAACCATTAATGCTGTATTTGGCATCATTACTAAAAAAATTATCATTCTGAATATAATATATAAAACCTCACTTGTCCTTTCAAACATAAAAGTTTCTCCATTTAAATGTGGAAATTAAGGACCAAAATCAGGAGAAAATAAATAATCAATTTTCATTGAAAAATATTATCTTATAAAAGTTTATAAATAAAATAAAATTGCAATTAAGTAGATACAAAATGCGTTTGGTATTTTCCTATATCACAAGTGATTAAGAAAAGTAAACAACAAAATCCACTGTAACAATTTTATTCTTTTTATCGATTATGTATTAGCTTGAAAAGTCATGGAATAATGATTGTAGAATGAGACATTTGCTATGAATATGGAATAGCACTATGTTCTATGAAGACAAATACAAACAAACCCCCTTTCTCCAACTACTATTTAGTATGTTATGCTTTTTTTATAAATATATATTTAAAATATCCTAGGAATTCTTGTATTGTGGTCTTTAGTATGCCTTTGACATATCAGTTTGGAGTCTCATGCCTATGTGGTGGATATACATAATTTACATCCAAGCTCTTGCCATTCATTTAAAAAAGAGGCAGAAAGATCTAAAACTTATATTAAAGTTCCTGCCAGCCAGATGGCTACAATCACATAGACAGTCCTACTTTTTCACACTATACTCCCTTTCTTTTTATTCCTCAGTGAGATGAGATAGAGATTGTTCCTTGGAGATTCTGATGATCTGCTATGTAATAAGTGAAACAGCATCACAAAGCTCAGTCTTCAGTTATTTCCGCAATTCTGTCTCTTGAAATTACTTTTCTGAGGAGAGAGTGGTTTGATCAACACCCCCACCCCACCAGGCATTTCTGTAATGAGAAACTCAGAATTCTAGTGGTAAATGCAATTTTTGGTATAATTTTACTTTATGAACTATTTTTTAAAAGTGGTTTTGAATTCTGTTTCAAACAAAAAGAGTCTGCTGTAGCAATTTTTGAGGTTTCAGAATGTAATGTTTTTCTTTCATACATTTCTAATGCTGATAATTATATTTCATACATGAATAATGCAGGAGGACTTGCTATAGTAGACTAAATATCCTTTGTACCAATTTAAGACAAAACAATGACTTGCTAGTCTTCCTCATTAGCTATAACATCCTTGAATTAAGAGACGCACACTGCTGAGCCCGCCGCTGGTCCGTGTGTCCTCATGCTGTGGGCAGTGTGCTGCAGACAGCTTTCAGTGCTTTGGGAGGCTCACTCTTTGTTATTCTAACTGTGAGTTCAGGTTTTCTGCAATCACTTTCACCCTTATTGAACCAGGTTACTATTGTCAAGTGCTGTTAGCCTTGTGCCTTGATTTGATTGTCTGCTTGCTTCCTTCTTCAGGGCCTCATTTGCAGTGTGTGTTGACATACCAGTAGAAGTTTGTTAATGTTTAGTTGGTCAGATATGAATTTTGCATTCAAATCTTATATTGAAGCAAGTCTGAATTTATCAAGGACTTCTCTAAGATGTTTATTTCACATCTAATACCCACTTGTGGTCATTTTCCTCATATTGCTTTTGATCCATTCCTTGGCAGCAATTTCTGCACAAAGATTTGGTCATCATGTATTTTTCACTCAAGCCACAGCTTCAATTGCTATTTTCAATTTATCATTCCTTATCTTCCTTCTCCTACTTTTCTCCTTTGTTCTTCCCCTAATAATCTGCTGAGATTAGTATTTAGGAATCTTTTTTTTTCTTTTTCTGTCCTTTAAATGTTACCATTTGCTTCTGTTGACTCTTAGTCCTCCAATACTACTTCAAATACACTGATATCCAGCCATATTTCCTGCATCTTAATGGCTTCTTTTCTAACAATTCTTGTTGGTCTCTGATTTGTTGTATAGGCTCTAGTTTGGACAATTTATTCTCAGTCTTCTTAACCCCATCCACAATCTAGGTAGGAAACAATTTACTTTTAGAGTGGTCCATGAGGGAATTAGGGCACTTGGGGGAAGGAGTGAAAAACAACCATAAGACTTTTTGCTCGGTAGTGAACGTTGTGTTGATAGTGAAGGCTATTCAATACCTACAGGATGAAGTGAAATACTGAGAATTTGTATCTTGAAAGTGTGTGTGGTGCAATGCAGTATATTTGAAAGGCAAAAAGTAGTACAAGTTTTTTAAAAAATCATTTCTAAACATCAGTATTGCCATTTCTGACAAGTGAATTTCAGAGCATAGAAAACTGTAGAAATAAGGAAATCACATGAGAAATAAGGAAAACATATATTAAAAACCTTCACAGAAAATTCCATGGATTTAGTTCAGTCCTTTGGGAAAGACCTTTTGTTTAGTGCTATCGCAGTACTTAATATTATGAAGTTATAATCCCCTCTAATAATAGAAATAATATATTCTTTGTGCTATTGTTTTATTGATACATCATGGAAGACTTGTCATGATGTCATCAAGTCCCAATGTGTGCACAAAGGGGATGAAGAATAAGAATTTTTAATCTATCTTTAATATTGCCTTTTCCAGTGAAAATAGTAGTCTTAATTTCACATCTGTCAATTCCTTACAACTTTTTTTCTTGAGAGTGGAGAGGACAAAGGGGGCAGGTGGTGGTTTTTTGCCTTTTTTCCCCTATTTATACGAAGGCTGCTCAAAGGAAATTGTGCAACATAAAAATAACCTTTCTATACACCACTGAACTGTCAAGTACTGCCCACATTTTTAATTTAGAAAACCTGAAGTAATGAAAGGTTTTCAGTAACTTTCAGAACCCACAACCCACTGAGAAACTGTGTTGAGCCATTTGAATTTGAGGGAAATCATGTAAGATACGAGTTTTGCTTTCTTGAAAATTAAGAGTAGTGTTTCAAATTTTCCTGTTGATATTACTATATTACTTATCAGCTATAGCTGAATAGGAAAATGAGACTTGGCTAACTGCAAAAAGAAGGAAAATGTTAGTAACTTTTTTCTCATTCTTTTAATGGATCTAGAAGCCACCTTGGAAAAGGTAATGGGAAGATCACAGGGAAGCTGTACTTCATTGGAGCTTTAATTAAATTTCCTTCCATAATTTTATGCTTTATATTCAGCAAAGTATTTTTAAAGTATTTTTGTATAATCTTTCTGTTTATTGAGTATGCTTATAGTAGAATTAATGAAAAATGTAGAAATTCTACTCCGCTGAAGCATATAGAAAAACTCACTATTTTTAAGGAAGACAGGATTTCTTGTAGAGTCACATGTTCTGCTGATATCTCTATGCTATTGTTTTCTTACTTTGGGAGGCTAAAGCCATATGTGTGGATGTAAGAGCAGCAATTCCATGTAACTTCATCAGGAAAAATCCTTTGGATCAAGAAATGTCCATATCTTGACAAAAGATGTAATAGTGATCCCATTGCTCACTGGCATTTGCTGCTAAACAGATAATTCACTGTGTTGCTGACACAGATGTTTCCATAAGCATTGAACAGAAAGCCATGCATGTCTCCTCTTAGGACACTCCTTAGTGTGTTGTGGAAGAATTGCCTTAGCAGTAAGCACTGAATATGTCAGATACCAGTCTGTCCATTCAGTCATATTCAGGCTTCTCTATCTCAGAATAGAGATGTAGCATTGTCTTTATGCAGCCCTTGATATCTTGACATGTTCTAGTGTACAAAAGGGAGGGACAGCAGTGCTCAAGTCATAACAAGTCATTCTGGGTGACGTGTGACTGATATTTCAGGACCACATGGCCAAGGAATGTGATATAGTAACCAGCCAGAATTCTGTTATTTATTTATTTACTAGTTTAATTCCTTCCTTCCTTATAAAGTCTGGGGGAAACAGTGGTTGGGTGAAAAGAAGGAAGACGTCTGTATATCTTTGTAGATTAATTCACAAGTAGCCACTACATTAAATACAGCTTTATAATTATAATTGCTATATAAATGTTGCTTATAAATGTATAAGTGGTCAGGCTAATCATGTTTTACAAACCTAGTATCTCGCAAATTTTTAGGCACTGACAATGTAATATAATGTAATATAAATAATGCAATTAATATAATATAATATAATTAATATAATATAATACAGGAGTTTTTCTCTTGAGTGAAATTTTGTGGCCTTAATACAGCAAAGACTTCCAGAATATGTAAACAGTTATTAATATTATGCTTGTCAGCAGTCCCACTAACACCACTGAAGAGTCTAAAACAGGGTAGAATTGTGATTCATCTCTGCACTTTAGAGAAATGCTTTGAAAAACATCATAAATCGGCATGAGGGTTCACAAGCTTATCGTGAAGGGTGATGAAATGCTTTACTGAACTAGAAATAATGTCTTTCAGTACCTTATGAAACCAAGCACTGTAAAACATCAAATATTTGCCACAAGATTTTTCATATTTGATGTGTATAACCTTAAGAACATTGGTAACAATTCATTTGGATAACTTTGTGAAAGGACTTTATTTCAACTTTTGAAGTCTTCAGATATTAATTTCTAAAGCATTTTTGATGATCACAAAAGAAAGGGGCTGATGGGCTTTGAAGAAAGGCAGTGCCGTCTCAAGCTTTTCTATGTGTATCATTAAAATGTTGTGGTGACCCAATGCTGATAATTTTCCAAAAGCTTATGGAGTGTCTCCACTTCTGCTTGCTTTTGGGGCACAAGGGCTCCCTGCAACACATAATAGTGTTTGGTCATTTGCCTCATGAGGGGGAAAGCTGCACCCTGCTATGACAAAGCTGCCCAACCACCCAGGGTTTTTGCTGAAGAGAAACCATATTACAGAAGGTCCAGAGGAAACGATCAGTGCTATGTATTCAGGATGCAACTACTTGACATCTAAATGAGAGATTTAGGAAATAGTCTCAGAGCCTGCAGTGCCTACTCCTTTGCAGCTGAGGAAGCAGAGAAACAAAACCAGGGAGGAATAAAATACCGCGTTTGCACTTATCAAAGTCCACTTACCAAAGAAGTCAGTAAGTCTTATTTTAGATGAACTAATAACTACTCAAAAAGTCAAAATTAAATCTAAATGTCTCAGATTTTTTTTAAACTGAAAATGTTTCTGAAAAAATTATGTTTGCTTGGTAAATAGTCTCCTTTTCATGTACTTCTTGTAATATTATTATAGGAATAGGACTGTGTTCGCATGTTCTTGAAAAAATCATGCTGCAGTGAAGACTTATTGTGACATAGTCATGGGGGGAAGATATCCTGATAAAAAGGAGCTTTGAAGCTTGATTCTATGGCTTGTCCTTTGTCTATAATTACAAAGGGTCCATCATTTCACAAGGAATTTGTTACATTTCTTGATGAAATTTATTGGAAATTTTTCTTTATTTATCCCTAGCATTAAAACATAGGAGTAGTTTACTTCAGATATATGCAGTGAAAAGTATATGAATTTCAATCCTGCATTTGCTTTCAGTAAGTTACAACAAAAGGTTTTGATGGCAAACTGTTTTGTCAGTGATTGAACTATTATCCTTTTGTCTGGTTGTCCTTTCCTCCTCAAACCAAATCACATGATTTCTTGCCAGAAATAATCATAGCAAACCTAACCAAAATTAGCATGCTCAAACTACTAATAAAATTTTTAAGTAACCCTGTTGACATTTTCTCTGACAAACCTGAGATATTGTTTGGCAAAATTACTAGTTTAAAATACATTAGAACTAATCTCACTAATTCCTAGACATTTAGAAATCTTTAGAAATTTGAATACATCACAGTTTTTGAAATTCCATTCCATCTTAAGCTATTTTTGTATGGAAATTAAGAATTTATTTTGCTAACCCTCAGTGGGAATTGGCTAGTGACAGAAATTAGCACTGCTGTAAAAACTGAACATTAGTGCAGAACAATATTACCCCTTGTGATTTCTTTATTAACACTTGTCAAAATGTTACTTCACCCTTCAAAAGCCTATTTTCTTCAAAATCTTAAGGGATCCTTTTATATATACAGATTGTCATTCTAATACAGTTTGCTTTTCATGGAATTCTTTTCCCCTCTTTTATATGTAGAATACCTTTTGCTACCTTTATAGTTTTCATTGAGACTGGATCTCTAGAGTTCTGAAAACGAGAAATTGGGAACTATTTATTCTCATTCAAATAATAAATGAGATGTGAAATGAGCTTTGTGGTGGATGAATTCCCTGGAGATTGTTTAATAATAGCTTATGAAATTTGCAGAATTACAGCTGGCAAATTAATTTAAGTGGTTAATGTTTAACCAC
>JAOXXN010000395.1:18809220-18828375 GCA_026770055.1 Myrmophylax atrothorax | reverse complement strand
TAAAAAGGGGAATAAATGCTTAGTGATATACCACTCATAATTCTCAGAAAACATCACAATCTTTATATAGGCGACTCACAGTATTACACTGGCTTTAGTTTGCTTCCTTACTGGGGATATATAAGCTTTAAATCAAAACTCCCTCTCTCTTTTGTCGACCATTTTTAGCCTCCAATGAAGGAAGCATCAGGCACATTCTCTGAACAAACTATGATTTCTTGATGGAACATTTAACCTTCATGGGTTATAATACATTCTCATTTCCCTTGCATAATTCTCACAGCAGTCGCTTAGACTTCAGTATAATAATCTGTTCCAAAGTTCTAGAGAGTGACTAGACTCAACTTGGATCATGTACACAATGCACAGTGATTTGCTTATGTCATCAGTCTACAGGACTGAAGAAAGAACCACATGGCAGCTCACAGGTTTGCAGCTGATTAATTTAACACATGTTTCCATGTATAGCACATGACAGGTTTTTAGAATGATCTGAATTCTGGTCAGAACACATATGAAGGTAGATATTGAGGTGCAAATGAATTGGCATATTCCCAAAATTAGAATCTGACAAATAGAGAACACAGAAAATTGTCTTTTTATCTATTGAGAAAAAACTATGCATATTACTGTGCAAGTATTCCTGAATACTATACATTGAATCATTTTTGTTTCCATATTGCTTACTCTATCATAACATTAGCTAATGATTTTCAATTTTTATATAAACATGAAGTGTTAACTGTTCGTCTCTAAAGTTATGGAAGTCTGTGACTTTGAAGACAAAACCCAATGTGGATGGCATCAACCAGCCTTGGAACAAATGTCAGAAAGTTATTCCATACATGCCACAAACATATTCAAGTGGAAACTTGGAAGAGGGGCAAATCTGTACCCTGATCAAGAGCAACACAGCCCGCTAACTGATCATACTACGTGAGTACAATTTTTCAGGTACTTGAATCTTTCCTAGAATGTGAGCTTAGGCACCACAAATTATCAGAGGGGAAAACTTCACAATATTGAAGCAGTTTACTCATTTTCTAATGACATGTAATTAACTGACAATCAGTGAAGTAGATATGCAAGATCAACAGCATCAATCCAACAGGTGAAACAAAATACAAAACATTAATAAACAGGTACATATTTCTAAACAACCTTCTGTAAGTCATTCCCAAAAGTTTAAGTACCTGCCCATTCAGAGAAACACACAGGACATGTTCCACCTTACGGGAAAACAAGTTTGCAAGAAATGGCTGCTCCAGCTTTATGTATACACATAAAACTGCCCAAAATCTGTTAGGCATGCTATGAGAAATCAACCCTCCTTGGGGCACCCCAAACTGTCAGCCCACCAGCTGGCTGCAGGATTTTGGCAACATCCAGTGGAGGTGCTGCTGTCTGGTCTATACAGTGGTTCTGGCACCAGCAAGATGATTTCTGGCATGTCATAACCAAGTTTTGGCTGCTGCTCTTTGCACTCCATTGTCAATCCCTGCTATTACAAATTTTCATCCTACGATTATATTTCTTTTCAAGCTGACTTCTCCTGTGAAAGCTGTCTGTAATTAATTAGGTACTGTTTAATGTAGTCAGTGGTTGTCATCTTCTGAATCAGTTTTGGGTCAATACCTTCTCAGACAGTCTTTATTCACACAGGCAATTTATGCTCACTTTTCTACCTTACTGGCTATAGTTAGTTACTGTTAGCTATAGCCAACAATTTTGTTATTGTCAGCTATTGTTATTTTTACCTATTGCTATCAACTCAGCAGTTTTACCCAAGGGTGGCCAGCAAAAGTTACCACAGCAGGTCTTGTGATTACTGCAGTCATTTAATATTTAACTAATGCAGTTCACAACTACTGTAGTTACAGCTAATTTCAGTTTAGTTGGTATTTTATTTGCCATTTATTTTTATATTACCATTTTTCTTATAAATGCTATAACTTTATATTACTAGATCCCCCAAAGATATTCCTTTGATTTGTCTCAAGAAACAGAAATTATCTTTTCTGCATGGACATTTGGGTTTTCCTGTTTGATTTTTTTTAAGTTTGTTTGGTTGGTTGGTTTGTTTTGGGGTTTGGGTTTGGTTTTTTTTTTTTTTTGGTAAGTAAGAGATGCGATTTTTTTAAAAAAATTATTTATGCAATATATTCCAGTTTAAAGTAACAATTAAGATTTATTAAAACAAAAACCCTACAGGTTTAACTAGCAAACATATTGAGTATAAACAACATTCAAAGTTATATAACTTCATCAATAAGAAAATTTCTGTACAGATTAACTATTCTGAACAGAAAAATACTTGGCTGGTTCTGGTGACACTTGTGTTTGCCCTCTGAAACAACAGCCCATAGAGTGTAAAAATTATCTTTAAATCAAGACCACTCCAACAAAGTCTTTGCTATATTGCTACCAGTTTAAAATGATATTATATTGCATTTGCTCAGCCTTAAAGAATTTCTATCACTATTAAAGAATCAGGTCAATATGTTAATTTTACTCTGTACTACATTAAAATTACTGGGGTTTTTGGTTGTTTTTTTTTTTTTTTAAACAAAGTATTGTTTGGGGGTTTGTGGGGTTTTTTTTTAAAAAAAAACAGACACAAAACCCCAAACAATATGAAAACCCCTAAACATCATTTAACAACAGCAAAGAAGGTCTCTACATTATATATGGAAAGGAAGTGTATTCCATAAAACCCAGCAATTATTTACAATAAATTAGCTGTCAAATCTTTTATTGACTGCTATTTAACTTTTACATATTAGTTGATATTAGCACTGTGTGTGTACTTAGTAAATCCTCTCTCAACGTTTCCGCTACAGATTTGCATTGGCATAGTGATACATGATATTGTATTACTGGTCTTCAACATATTTTCAGGGTTTAATGAAACAAACAGTTTATTGAAAAGGACTCATGAACAGAGAGAGTAAATGATCCATAGAGATTGCAGTTTTCAGACAAGTCTGAAATGTATTGCTGTTGCCATTTTTCACAGGAGATACTATTTGGTTGTAGTGTTTCCCCCTTCTCTCTGTTTATTGGCCTATAGAAGAGTACAGAAGCTGTACAGTGATGCTTCCAAATTACTGCAAGAGATGCAGAGCAGCAGTTTTGTTGAATTAAAATCCTGCAATATTTGGTTTTATTTTCTCATCCATTTTCCCCAGATTTCCGTGAAGTTAGGTGAGAGAAGCTGTAATACTGTAATCTTTCTGTCTGCAAATTAAAATAAAACATGCAGGATTATGTATAGAAATGTTTGCAATCATCCTGATGCAAGAGTAGGTGACAGTGCAGTTTACAATGCGTTCTTTCAGCAGAAGTACCCGTGAATAGTTGGAGAGTGAAACCATCTCCTTCCCTAGAATAAATACTTGTAGGCTGATGAATGGTGAGGTGGTGGTGTGAGTCTTTGAAGCTGTAATTATATTTAGTGAAAGGAATTAAGAAATAGAGAAGAGAACAACTTACATGTGCATATAGACAGCCAGGCTGGAGGAATAGAAGCCATTATGGGAGTCTGCAATGGCAGCCTGACAGTCCTTGGCTCAGGCTAGAAAAAGGCTGTTGCATGTTTTGCAGAGAACTGGGTGACATTGGCATTGTGCACTGAAAAGACCATTATACCTCTATGAATGCAGAGCTCTTGTGGCATGTATCTACACTTAGCAAATGGAATTCTCTATAGCAGTTAGGTTTCTGAAAGCTGTAACAATGAAAGTATCCATTTGTGTAGCCTTAAACAAGTGTATAGAATAGACATCAGCAAATGGATACCTCCATTAGTTTCCTGTTTAGAGAAAATGGTTAGTGATGTAGAAAATTCTTTAACATTATTAATGACATTTGGGTACAACTGTTATTTGTAAATTTTATAGTCACAGTCACTTAATTGATGTAACTCATACCTAAATCCATCATCAGATCTAATGAATCAGACCAAAAAAAGACGCAGAAATAAAATTCTAAGCTCTCATGATAATTATTGTTGTGTAAATAGCTCCCCTGAAAACTGTATTTCTAACAGATCTGCCTTGCTTTTGTGTCTGCTTTTCAGACAATCATTACCAGAGAAAAATTAGGCATAATTAAAGGTTTTAAGCAATATACTTAAGCCCAGCAGTTTTTTCAGCAGTCAAGAAATGTTTTAAATTTGGGAGTCTAAGAACTTCAAAACAGGAGAAAAAAATTATAATTCCACAGAACTCTGTGAAACTTTGGAAGGGAGAAAACTTGATTTAAGTACTTAGAGGTGCTTTTTTTATCATGCTGCATTTCACCTAGCTGATATAACCAAACCTTCAAAATTAAACTTCAGGTACTAAATTGCTCTTGTTTTGTGATGCTGAGTCTGACAGAGAAGAGATAATAAAATAAGCATTGAAATTGATATTGAAGTAAATTTTTGTGTATGTGGTAGATACTAAGTAGGCTCCAAAATAGTTATGTGCAGTTAAGGAATAGCTTGTGTGAATGGGTCAGAGACCTGGTCAACTAGGACCTGGAAAATGTGCAAGGAATATTGAGACAGTCTTATATGCCCAGAGCTCTATTTGGAGCATTTTATGCTAAATAAAAATGTAGTTACTGAGCAACTAACATACCATAATGAGCAGTAACATACCAATTAGCACTAAAGTGCAATGGAGAAAATTTCTAATTAAAAATTAGCCATTGTGATTAGAAATTTTGATGGCTTTTTCACCTCAAGCTTGGATATTTGAGAAGGAAATTCATTCCTCTTGTTTCCTGTTGCCTTCACTGGCACAGAATTCATGCAGATCTGGCAGAATGCTAATGAGGTGTGGCAGGTTCAGATGAACCACAGAAAGACCATGAATTAATCTCAGCCCCGTGTCAGTCAGAAGCAATCAGAATAAAATTTCCAGTGGAGAAAATCCAACTAACAAGCACTGACTGTTGTGTTATGATCCAAACAGGGATCCTTTTATCTCCGGTGCCATTTGCTTTGTGTGGTGGTTGGTGTGCTGCAATGCTTTCAAGTGCATTTGTAAATTTTGAGAGAGTTTGAACAAAAGTATTCTGAGAATAATGGTGCTGACAGAACACAGGGAAAAAAAAAGGCGATTAGATTGAGTAATAATGTACTAATCTGTGCTCTGCTCTTCAACTACAGTGGTTTATTTGTTTGCAGTTGAAGGCTTTTAGGCTTTCTTTTCAGTATCAGCTGTTCCGTTATTTTAGTGTTCTGCTGTTTCAAGGTAGCCTCAAACCAATGATACACCTTCTGCTTTTAAAGGACCCAGCACTTTCTGCACTTCTGAAGACACATCTGTGCACTTTTAAAAGTCATACCTAGTGCTTGAAGATTTAGAGATTTCCAAAATTTGCAAATGCAAGATCCATACAAAAAGGTACAACTATATTTAGAGTGTGCAACGATCGTGCTTTGTCTGAGCAACAAATAAGTTCTTTTAACCAGTTGTAGCTACTTCCAAAATGTTGCATCATCTCAGTTACTAAAAAGTGTGATTTGAAGTGCCTCATCAGACTTGTGTTTCATTAGCATTGTGCACTTTCCTCTGGATGTAAACTTTATGTCAGTGTTGCAGTTCACTTGTGATTAAAATGATGTGACTATACCTGCTTTAGTGCACTGTTAGCTACCACTGCACCCCATTGCCCCGGTACGGGAGTGTGGCACTGAGCATTGTACAGAAACTTGTTCTAAGAGTGCTAAGGAAAGATTTGGGTGGTTACGCGTTACTCATCTCTTTTCTGCTGTGATTATGCTATATCTGTAAAGCACTGGATTTATGTGATGTGCCCCATCTCTGCTCTCCAACTAAATCTGCACAGTCATTTGCAGTTTTCTCCCCACAGCTGAATAATACTACCAGATGAATCTACAGATGGATTTGGCTTTGAATGTCAGGTGACTCCACCAGCCCTTATGAGAAGTGAGCCACCATCAGTCTGAAGTCATATTAGATTTCATCTTAGTGTTATCTTTTGACTTTGTCATCATACATTTATTGGTTTGCTTATGCTGTTAGTGGCAAAATTCAGATGAATGTGTGTGGAAAAATCATCCAGCATTGCATACAGCTGTCATAGTAATAAAGATAATACACATTAGTAGCACCTGAAGCAATATGTTGCTTAAAAACTAGACACTAAAGACCACATTCAATATTTTTATAGGAGAAATCTCTGTAGTGTGTGCTTAATGAAACTGAAGAAAATATAATAATTCTTTTTAAGGTAAAAAGAACTTTGAAAAGTGCTGAAAATGTAAATTTACATTTTGCACCATCCACTTGGAGATCTAGAGTATTGTGTGTGTGTTTTTTTCCTGGCTTTGTTTTTGAGGTGTGTATTTGGTTGGTTGTTTTTTGTTTGGCTGGTTTGGGGTTTTTTGTTTGGTTGGTTTTGTTTTTTGGTTAGTTGGTTGGTTGGTTGGTTGGCAGATGTAGTGTTGAGAGAAGTGTTAGAATTTGGGTGGTTTTTGGTTGTTTTGTTGTTGTTGTTTTTACAGAAGGCTTTTTATTTATATATATTTCTATAACAATTTGTGTAATATTCCTAAATTGCTTCTATCCACCTTTTAGCAGTTTTCCACCTTGAAGTCAAATTTCAAGAAAACAGACCTATAGGCACAATGTGTACACAGCTTTTGCATTTTACACTTAATATATTGAAGTTACATTGGACTCTGTATGGACACAGAAAGTGTCCTTGTATCTTTGCCTGTTTCCTTTGGAATACTGTAATAATGAATTTGAATGCTACATATTTGTATTGCAACCTTTGTTGCCAATGCTGGAACATATAAAAATTTTTCTTTTATACCTACTTAAATTTTTACCAGAACTTTCATATAATTTGGTTTCTGACACTATAAACAAGAATTAATAGGAACCAACACAAGATGAAGCTAAAGCGTGATGGAAAGGTCAAAGTAACACAGTTTGCAACATGTTGTGTCAAATACATAAGGCACTAAAAGACCAATACTATATTCTGATGACATAGTACAAGAAAAATAATGACAAAACCAGAATAATTTTCTCATAAATATGGTTTTAGGAATTAAAAGGGTAGAATTTAACTCCCTCTTAGCTAGAAATTTTCTCAGAAATCTTTTGATGAAATGTCTTTTAACTAGAAAATCCTATCTAATCTAAACTGGAAATTGTCCTGCAAATACCTTAACTGGCAAAATTTCTGTCAGCTGGTTATCTGTGCTTTGGGTGGAAAGAAGTTAGGGAAGAGAGGGATCTCCCCCAGCCCCACTACCCTGATAAAGAATGCAGAGGATGTGGCAAATGCAAGTTGATACTATTGCCTTGTCTGATTCAAACCATCAGCTTGACCCTTGATGGCACATGTTTCCCTGATATGTCTAGTATTCCACAGCCCTTCCCCTTTGGTCGAGACAAAAGATCTTTTGAATGTCATCTAGTGCTCTACTTGGTTCTCTTGACCATTGTTTTGGTTTTTTGTTCTGTACAGATACCCATGTGGTGTAATAGTGGGTCTCTAACCTGTCAGATCCTGGGCAGATGATGTTGGAGAGCTGAAGAACAATACTTTCAATGTGCAATAGGTCTGTGGGGCTTTGATTTCTTGTATAGATTCTGCACAGTGTTTATGGACATACATATTGAAGAAAAATGGATTTCAAAATTTATTATGGTGTGCTGGTCATTGGGATACTTATAACTCTAAGGAAACAGAGACTTCCATCTCTGGTTTATGTTTTTTGTTTGTTTGCTTCTCTCATTGTTGAGATTTGGAAGGAAATCAGAACTCTAATGAAATGGAGTTGTTTGTTTTCTAATCAGGTTTTGTTTTCGCTCCTAAATAAAAACACTGAGAAAAGAGTATTTTATAAATCCATTTAAGTGCTTAATTAGGCATTCTCAAACATTTTGTAGTAGATGCATAAGAGAATTAACACTTTAAAAACTAAGAGATGACTAAAAATTAAGAGCTTAAACTTTCTGTACAAGACAGTTCGCTGATTAAGTTTGGATCCACTTTCAAATATTCCAACAACAGACAATTACTACTGTGAAATGTGCAATTCACAGTGTGAGACATTACTTGATAACACTACCAGATATAAGATGGGCCTAATTCTTTGATAGTTCTTCAACTTTTAACACATCTAATCTTTTTCTTGCTACTAATTCCCATTTAGTACATTCAGTTCATTGTGCTCCTTTAAATGCTTTGAAGATGAAAATACAGTCAAGATCCTTTTATGATAGCCCGTTCTTTGTCAACTACAGTTTAAAAGATATTTGAAATATTAAGCTATTACCAAAGACAAATGTGCAGATATAGGTCAGTTGCTTATGTTGAAAATTTTATATCCATTAAAATGTTGTGAATTTCCCTCTGAAATTAATTTGGATTACTGCACTGGTGCAGAAATGTCTCTTTATAGGGAATCTTTCAGTCCAGAGGTAAAATTATTTATTTTCAAGGGGTATGTATCAAGATTTTAATGGCACTCACTGTAGCTGCCAACTAAGAGGTTTTCCATGGGATAATTTTCCAAATTAGCCTGAGCTCTTGCTGCTACTGGCAGGGGAGCCTGCCTATATTCTGCTGAATTACAGCACTTACACAAGATTTACATTGAAAACCAGATTTATTCGCTCTTATACATGTTGAACAATATCTTGGTTTATACTTGTTACCATTGACTCCTTGACATCTCATAAAAAAAAGTAAGTCAGGAATACTTTTGTGGAATAGGAAAAAAGGTATTTAAGGAAGGGTCAGATGATTAAATCACACAGTGAAGAAACTGTTACCTTAGCTGAAGATCACTTGTAAACAGAGATGGAGGGTGAAGGCAGGAACATCTTCTGAGCAGAGTAAGAGTAATTTATGTGTATGGAAATTTTGGAATACCTGTACATGCACATTGTATATTTCCTACTAGTTTAAAATAAGATAAGCCACCTAAGAAATCTTTTACTTTAAAAGTCAGAGCTTGACATACTGAACATATGGTTGCATGTATGTTACCAGACTTTGCAGCCAAAGATGTATCCATAGAAGTTGAGGCTTCCATGCAAGCTGCTATAGGAGACATCTTCAAAAATTCAAGACAGATAAATTGCTTTCTTCTGTGAGCAAACATGATGCAAGTTAACATCACTAGAAGAGAGCATTCCTTTTAAACAACATGGATAGGTCACAGGTACATCAGTCTTGTAGTCCGAAAGGTAAAAATTTCCGTGATAGGATTGCAAGTCTACAAGGATGCTCCACACATACTTATCCATCCCTTTCTGATCCTTCCATTTCCCATTACTTTCCCGCATAACCTTAATATTCTTGTAATCACACACTGCCACCATGTTTAATGGCTAGCACTCTGTGAAGTGTTTCATACAGGGTGCTTTCATCTGGTTTACTAGTTTTAAATGTGATATTATAGCAAACAGTGAAACAGGGTCAAAAAAAATTGCAATGACATCTGCCTCCTTAGGATGTGCTATGGGACAAATAGTATCTAGGCAGAGAAGTGATTTTGAGGACAAAGACACGACTGACACAACACACCAATAAGATATGGATGATTGAATTTCGTCATAGTACTGATTGCATCCTTCCACTGTTTAAAGCTAATCTCACGGAGAGGCATGGATGTAATGCTGAATACTCTGAGAAGTATGAGGGCTGTAAGTGCTATTGTTTTTCAGAGCTTTTTGACATTCTACTTCTTAGAATTCTCTTGAATGCTGTTGTAAATACGGTGCTGACACTCTTGGGCCACAAAAAGCATGAGTTCCCAGTAACAGAGTAAATTCTGAATTTTTAAATAAGTTTGCAGACCTTAAGAGAACTTTTACCTCCAGGCCAGACTCTGGTGGAATACTCAGCAGCAAGGGAAAAAAGAAACCTAAAATTGCTATATTAAAATAACAGCTTTCTTCAGCAGAAAGGAGGGAAAGAAATGAATATGCCAAATACCTACTTGCTTGAAAGACCTGTAACAATGAGTTTTCCAAGTTTTCAACTATTACAGTACATGCAGTTTATTAGGAGAAACTTTTAAAATGTAGGCTACTGTCTAAAGGATGATGTAAATGCATGGAGTAATTATAAAGATGTCTGAATTGCCAGAATTCAGTGATAAATGAAAAGCTTCAGCAACAATTGTCTCATCTACTTCTGAATGAAAAAAACAACAAAAAAAGGAAGACAGTGGAGAAGGTCCTGATATGCACAGATCATTACTCTTCCCCCTGGAATCCCCCCCTGACTGACTATGGTCCCGGTTGGGTTTATTAGTAGTCTTCAGTAA
This sequence comes from Myrmophylax atrothorax, assembly GCA_026770055.1. NCBI lineage: Eukaryota > Metazoa > Chordata > Aves > Passeriformes > Thamnophilidae > Myrmophylax > Myrmophylax atrothorax. The sequence goes on along the minus strand of JAOXXN010000395.1, from coordinate 18,818,063 downwards.
TTTCACCTGTAACGTCTGACCTACATCAAAGGAAGGTCTGCCCCACATTCTACAATGTTGCCTTTCTAATTATTTGATTTGATTGTTTATTCTTTTTTCTTTTCTGGTGTGACATTAGTGGAGGTAGAAGCAGTAACAGTGATCTAGTCTCTGATTTATGAGGATTTGTGAAGGGCTGTTTCTGGATCTATACCATCAAATTCCTGACTACTCCCATTAGGCAGGACTTTCAGTCTGTGAAGAGCCTGGCGCAGTGACATCTTGAGACATACTGTATTTCTCTCGGAAGTGCTTGCTGAGTGTGGTCACTGCCCTCTTACAGCTGTAGTGGTGAGACTTTACAGAGTGGTTGCTCAGAACTTCCACTGGGGAGAGTAAAATCTTATCTTTGTTCAACAGCTGCTTTTTATTTTGGAAACAAAGGGGTTTAGGGGTCAAAAATTAGATATCCAAAACACTAAAACCAAACTTCTGGTCTCTCTGTACACTCAGAGTCTGATGCTTACTTCAAAGCCAGCCTCATCTTTCCCAGCATCTCAGGAGGCAAAATTTCATCCAGCCTCTTGGATTTTCTTGACTTTAAGCCAGGACTGAACCCCCTGACCTCCCTGAGGAAAGAGGGTTGTAGGGAAGGACAGAGTCCTTCTAGCCCAAATCTGTATGATCTGCTGGGTAGGTTGACTTCAGCTCTTTGATTTTTTTTTTTTTTTTGCCAATCTCTAATATGAAAACATTATCTGCTTTTGCAGCAAGGTTTTTTGGGGATTCTGGCTTCATACTAAAATGTATCCAGATGCCCACACAGCAGATACTTTCTAAGGAAATATTGCAATGGTAACTTAATTATGATTAAATGTTTTGTTTTAGTAAAGATAATCCTTCTTCTTTGAGCAGGTGTACTGAAGAAGGCTGGTATCTGTTTGCAGACAGCTCAAATGGAGAATTTGGTCACACAGCTGACATCTCTACCCCAGTCATCTCCCTTACAGGTCCCAGATGCAAAATCATATTCTGGAACCACATGAATGGTTCAACAATAGGTTCTCTGGAGGTATGGAGATGTTCTTTGTTTTGGGCTTTCTTTTTTTTTTTTTTTTTTAACTGCATGAAATTTCTGTGAGGAAATTTATGGCTGATTTTTTAATTTCATTAAAGCCCAGGCTGCTAATGTATAACAATGAACAATTACTAACACTTTACTGCCCTCAGTATGTTGTGGTCTGAAGGAAGCATTAGCTTGAGGAGGCTGGTGAAAGTATAATCTACAACAACTAAAAATTCTGACCTTGAAGACATACCGTGGTTGGAACTTCCATACAAGCAAAAACCTTGTTTTACACAATATCCTTTGACTCTCAAAAGCAGCAGTAAATATTTGGACTTCAAGGTCATTGGCTGAATGGGGGAACATGAAAAAAGAAGTAATTGTATCAATATATGAGGTAAAATTTTGTGGAAACAGCTTATTCCTGTGAAAGTGGAACATACAACTTTCTGAGATTAATTATATTACCATAAGCAGCACTGGACTATTTCTATGACTTATAAGTAACCAGTTTGCTTATTCATACCTTTTTTTTTAACTCTAGTTAAAATAAAAGCACTTCTGTAAAGGAAATTTAACTCTTTAGCAGCTTGTAGATCAAAAGAGTCACTGAAAAGAGAATTAATAAAACATCACCATTGTTCTAAACATTTTTTTTTTTGCCACACATCTGTGTGCCTACAAGGGGATTTCCCATGATGGTTACAAAATGCCTACAGCATCAGGAAAGGATTGAAAAAAATACTCAGGATAAGTTACCCAGTCACCTCTGCACTCAGTATTGAATTGGGTGTGGGCAGTGCATGAGGATTTAAATGTACAAATAAATCTCACTAACTCAGTTGCTCATAATAACAAATTATAATAAAAAACAAAAATATTCAACTGTTTTGAAAGCAAAGTTAATATGTATGTTGACATTAGAAATGAAATCTTAGATGTGGTGACCTTTACCACATGCTAGATATTCAGAGGAGGTGTGTTCTGTGATTTCTTGGATTTTTTCCTAAAAAATTTTTTAAAATGCTGTTGAATTTCTCCCATGTTGGTAAAGATCTTTCTAGGCTGTTTGGCAAGCAGCCAAATTTTAATTTATCAGAATTAGTGGGAAATCAGAGTATAAAGATGGTTCATACTCAGTTTTAAATATTGAACAGATGAATTTGCTTTGACACTTTTTTGCATACTCCTGAGTCCAGGGCTTCTTTAGCCCATGTTAGTTGGAATTGGGTTCAAAGAGCCTTTTGTAGAAATTAACAGCAAATTTCATAGCACCATGCACAATATTGGTACCACAAAGTGTAGATATGAATAGGCATTTTTTTCTGTTTCAACACAGGAGACTACAATTTCCCTCTATTCTTTAGCTGATTCCCTACCCCCATGTCCAATTTAATTGATTTTAAAGTGTACCAAAGAAAAAATCACAAATCCTTTGCACGTTGTTAATAATTGCCTGGTTTCAATTTCTTGATTCAGCAATTAATAATGGATGTAGGGATAACTCAAAAGACAGAACTATTTAGGTGATTTCCCATCATTTATATCATAAAGGCTCTATTGTATGAGTGTATTTTCTGTGCTTAAAAGGCCTTTTATCCGTAACTTCTTCCAGGTCTACCTCAATTTTTTGACTTCTGCATTAGTCTGCATATGTGCCATCAAATGTCATGTAGGATTGCTGAAGACTTTCCTGCTGTTTGAATGAGTGGCTATCTTCCAATGTTTCTATGACTTTCTTAAACATTGTTTTGTTATCACTTTGTTGTACAACTTCAGTTTGATTATTTGTTGGAGCCATTTTTATCTAGTTTCTGTACTTTGACTTTGCATGAGTAACTGTACCAAAGTATTAGATGTGCTTTTTTGCAATGTAGTTGAAAGGCACAGAGCTTCAAAGGCATTAAGGTACAGGGAAGCCTTGGAATTTAACAGCACATAAATTTGTGACCATGTTTTACTGTAAAACTTTAAGCTTTATCATGATGTGATAGAAATAAATAGTATGAATTTCTGCTGAAGGAATTGGCTATATAAGGTAATTCAGGAAATTTACAGTGTATGTAAAAACACTTGTGTATGTGTCTATAGTCACACACATATCTTCATACAAAAATACAGTTTTTATGTGAGAGTAAAAAAGACATTTTCTTATTCAGCACCCTTTATTCTGTTAAATAATATCTGTAACCCCTTTCTCTTGAATTTATTTGTTTTCTCTTAAAATTCATGTCTTCTATGGGCAGTTCTTCTTGTCTCTAAAGTCAGATGTCACTTTGTTTTTCTATCCAATTTAATATATTATCTCTTTCTTTTGTTCCCCTAGAATGAAAATTCTTTAGTATGAGGATCTGCTGTTTGCTTGGCAGAACTTACCTGTTATGCAACATCATATACACTCATGAGACTGAATAAATTTAAAACCAAAAAGGGGTTTTTTTCATTATGATGAAAAATGTCCAGGCTGCCTAAGAAGATTACACAGAGTAGCAGTAAATCCTTGAAAGCAGAAGTAGTTCAGGCAACTGGTGAATGGATGTTTAGCTCTGCTAGTACTGGCTGGAGACACAGCATGACACACTTCATCAAACACCCATCTTGTTGTTATTGTCAGCTCAGTTGAATATGGATGCCCAAGAGGTTGGAGCAAAGCATATTTAGTACTTTCTGCTCGTGTTGAAAAGTGCCATCTTTCCCTAGTTCACTGATTATTTGCAGGGGCATGGATGTTTGCACGTCTTTCATTGCCCAAACACATGAAATTCGGTCATTTTAAAAAAACCCAGGTTTTTATTTGTAGAAGAAAAAAGTGTTTCATAAGAATCAGGACAAGAAAATCTACCTCAGAAGAGCAGTATATTTTTAGTAACTCTCATTAGTGCCGTTTCCAGCACTAATGAATCACAACCCAGTAATGAACAATTTTTATTCACTGCTAGCCACTCTGGATAGATTGAGATAAGTTAGACCAGTTAAGGCTCTGGACTGAGTATGTTTATAAGGAGATCAGAAAATCTTAAAACATTGTTTTCTTAGTATAGTCATTTGTGTGGGCACATCCATTTGCATCGAATAGGACATCAGGAAAAGGCTCTTCACTGAGAGGGTGGTCAGATACTGCAACAGGCTCCCCAAGCAAGTGGGCACCGCCCCAGGCCTGTCAGAGTGCAGGGAGCATTTAGACAATACTCTTAGTCATATGGTTTTGTTTTAGGTAGTCCTGCAAGGAGTGGGGGTTTGGTGTTGATGGTCCCTGCCAATTTCAGATATTCTGATTCTGTGATATTTAGTGATGGTTTAGAGATGAGATGTACAAGATAATTTTGTACTCCTGCATACCATTAAGGGACCCTAAAGGGAGTTGGAAATGGAAAGATATTTTTTTGTGGCCCATAATTATTTCCCTTTTTAGGTACTTTGTAAAACCAGTAACAGGACTTCTAAACTGTGGTCTCAGAGTGGCAGCCAAGGTCCCCAGTGGAACAGAGCAGAAGTGTTCTTGGGAATTCGTTCAGATTTTCAGGTGTGTATTCTTATTATGTGCTTCCTAGACAGCTGGCTTTAGTACTTCAGTATTTATACATTCCTCACCTTCTCATTTCCCTTTTTGCCCTGTGTATGTGCCTCTCCTCCCAAATAGGAAAAATCATATTTTGTCTGTCTGAGTGGTTATCTGATCTGGTCTCAAGTTTTTGGAGATTTCTCACTCCTTTTTAATCCCAGACTAATATCCATTTTTAAGACTGAGAATCCCTTCTGTCCTTGAACCCAACCCAGGTTAAACTATTCTCCTTTTCTCCTTATTGAGTGGTGAGTAAAAACATCTGAGGTTTGAAAAAAGGCTCTTGAGCATGATGTTCGCTTTGAAATAGGAGCAGATTTCCAAGCCTCTTAGAGATACTTGCTGCACTTAGTTGTACTGTTATGAACTAAAATCAGAGACAGCCAGGAACATATTTTTAAAAGGGTTACATGCCCTGATACACTTCTGTCTTGGACTTTTAGTGAAAGTTTAATATTCTTTTTAGATTTATGAGAATAAATGATGAATGAGAGACTACTCTTTTTCAGACTTTACAGAAGTAGGTAGAGTCCTTGCTGTTAATTCAGGAGGAGTGAAGACTGGTATCTGTGTTGCACAATTTATTTTTTTTTCTTTCTTTTTTTTTTTTTTTGGTACTTGGTAATGTTAGAAGATGGTCCTTCAATAGCTACAGTGACAGATCTGTACAAGCTTTTGTAGGACAGTGCTTTGAGGAACTGACCACTCCATATTCCAAGATTTGCAAAAGCCACCACTCTGTCCTTCTCATGTTGTATCTGTAGGCTTTTCTATATCTTATTAGTGGCTTACAGTAATAGCTCTGTAATTTTTATTAGGTTATTTTCAGGGCAAAACGGGGTGTCAGTTACATGGGAGACGTGGCAGTGGATGATATTACCTTTGAAGATTGCCCCCCTTTGCTCATCTCGGGCAAACCTTGCACGTCAGAGGAATTCATGTGTGCCAACAAGTACTGCATCCCCAAGAATAATCTGTGTGATTTTGTAAATGACTGTGCAGATAACTCGGATGAAAGCCCTACTATTTGCAGTAAGTATGGGATTTTTTTAATGTAGTTGTCATAAATAACTGTGCTTGCTGTGAATTTTTATTACTTGAATACTTTTGACAGCTCATCAGCTAAGAAAGCAAACAGTTTGCTTAAAGTAATAATTTAATTCTATTCCTTGGCTTTTAAGGATTTGAAATTACTATTATTTAATTTAAAATCACATTATAGAAAACACAAAGAGCTGTTAATGAATTTCTTAAAATAACTCAGAAAGCAGATGTCTTTAAAAGCAGAATAAAATTATCCTGCTTACCATATGAAAAGAATGCGTTAAAGCTGAAAAAGTACTTCGAGGGTAATACCTCTGGGGGATGAGGGACCTACTGCCTTAGATATTTCAGGGATTGTCAGGTCTCTCAGCAAATCATTTTAATCTGAATACTGTACCATTTTGCTTTTACAAGAGATAGCAAGAAACATCATATGTAGTATTTGATTCAAAGAATGATGTTTCATATCAAATGGCTCCTCCTGGATCACACTGTATGGTATTAACACTCTTTTTTTTCCTACTATAATTGTGGGAAATGCTCACACAATCAAATCTGCATTATTTGGTACCATATGAACAGTTACCTCATTTTTATGGAGAATATGAACACAATTTATCAAATTCTCAGTGAATACAGTTCTATGAAGCAAAAGTATGCTGATATCCTATTTAGCTAAGGTACGTGGCAAAGGGACTGTGTTTTGCAAATTGTTTTCATGCTATTAAGCTCCTCAGTGATTTCCAGTCCAGGAATGGCTCATCACTAACCTATATAAGGGTCTTCTGTTCAGATGTTCTGCAACTAAAAATGAGGAATATTTCAATTGGAATTACTTTGTTGAAAAAGATTCCCAAAGTTTGGCTTTTATTTTTGGAAATATTTAGAAACTGTTTACTCATGTTTTTGAGGGTTTTGGATTGCCTGTGTTTCCTATTAAACAGCATCATCCAAGTGAAAACTGAAGCATTAACAGCAAAATGGTTCAGATAGGCTTTGGGATTTAGTTTTGCAAGCTACTAAAGTAAGGATTTTATTCTGATTTCACATTGGAAGAGGTGAATAGAAACAGTCTCAAAAAGAAAATGCTTTCCTCAAAATTTTTTTTTGTATTATTATTTTTAAGTAAAAAAGAAAGAAACGTTAAAAAAAATCCGAAAAGAAACATTTCCCTATCTGCATATTGACTATAACCTTTACATTGAAGCATTATGGAGTTTCAAAAGGGGTCATTACTGGACTAAAACTTCTAAATCAACATGTATTTTGTGTCAGAAAAAAAAAGAAAATCCAGTTTCATAGTATCTTACTGTGCTGTAAATACTTGGTGACCAATTGTGACGTTTTTCCTTAGATCTGGTGGTGCTTTATTCCAGAGCTTAGGTCAGGTGTTAGACTAATTTTTGCTTTCCTTTTTTCCTTTTATTTTACCCTTCATATTTGAAATAGTTATGCTGCTTTAAATTTCCATAATATGCTGGAGAATCTGGGGTTTCTTTTATTGGTTTTGCCTCTCCCTTATATATTTAATAAAGTAGAAATACATCATTTACCACTTGCTGAAAATATACCTAACAGAAAAATGCTAGTTCTTTTTTTTCCAGCTTTTTCATAAGGGAGGCTGCCTCCTAAAACAATATAATGATAGGGAAAGGCATATTTCTATTTTTTTATGAAGGTTCCTTCATTCCAGCCATCAAAGATTTATCTCCTCACTGCTGAGTCATAGAATGGTAGCTTGAAAACCTCAAACTTAGAAGTGTGAGGGAAGCTCTAGTCGGGCAAAGCAGGAGAGACCAAAGCACAGTAAAAAATAAATGGGCAGTTTTGTCCAGCCATGGCAATTTTGTTTAAAAACATGAAAACTGAAAATTTCCAGACATCTCCAAGGCACCTTTTAGAAACAGTCATTCCTGGATTGCTAGCTCTAGCTGTAGATATGGTTAGCTATGTGCATGAAGAGTCATCACACTTTAGGTAATTAAGTCTTTCCACACCATATTGAAGGAACCTAGTCTCTAATCTTTCTTATATTCCTGAAACTCCGGAATGTTAATAGGACTATAACACAGGAAAATACTCACCAAGTCCAGTTAGCAATGTCAAGATAAAGCCAGAACTGCTGAGTTATAAGTTGAGTGGTGCGATTGACCTGACCATAATTTATGTGGACAGTTTATTTGCCATGGTGGCTGTTTTGACATTCAACATCTGAAAATTGGTAAAGAGTATGCATCTTGATTCATATGAAAATTAAATTAAATTATAACTGCTTCCTCTTTTTCTAGGCATCAAATGCAACTTAAGGATAAATGTAGATAATCATAGAATCGCTTGGAGTGAAAAAGACCTTTATATCATCAAATCCTGCTGTTAACCTAGCATTTCCAATTTCACCACTAAACCATGTCCCTAAGCACCACAGCTACACATCTTTTAAATACCTCAAGGGATAGTGATCAACCCCTTCCCTGGGCAGCCTGTTTCAATGCTTGACAACCCTTTCAGTGAAGAAATTTTTCCTAATATTCATCTGGACCTCCTGGTGCCATTTGAAGACATTTCTTCTTCCCCTATCAGTTGTTACTTGGGAGACCCCCATCTCACTATAGTCCCCTTTCTGGTAGTTGCCAAAAGCAGTATGATTGCCTCTGAGACTCCTTTTCTCCAGGCTGAACTACCACAGCTCCCTCAGCTGGTCCTCATCAGACTTCTGCTCCAGATGCTTCACCAGCTTTGTTGTCCTTCTCTGGACAAGCTCCACCAACAGCATAATTATCTATGTTTCCATATTGGCTAAGAAAACACATGTGGGCTCTTTGGAAAATGGGCAAAAGTAGACTAACTTTGGGTGTGATTCAGCTCAAAGCTAGCACACCTACATCTGTGTTTTGGCTGTATGTCTCTGTATAGAGGCTGTGCCTTTATGATGCTCAATACATTCATTTGGGTGTGTCTCTGTTCCATTCCCTAGACACAGGCATTTGTTGTTGTTCTCACTTGACCATAGCACGTTCCTCCAAAAATAGGCCAGTTTTCTGCAGATCTCTTGAATGCCCTATGGGGGGCACCATTTGACCTCTGCCAATATAACTCTAAAGAGCTACTCAGCTTGACCTCAAATAGATTGCTATATTTGGTTAGTTTTCTGTCAAGAACTCTGTTGACTATAATAACTAAAGCACCGCAAAC
>JAOXXN010000395.1:18793288-18809049 GCA_026770055.1 Myrmophylax atrothorax | reverse complement strand
TAAAGCACCGCAAACCACCTCATGTATATATGTAGATAGGTCTATCCTATTATTATACTCTGTCATTAAAAATGCTCTTTTAAATAGAGTACATGGATATTATTTTTTATAATGAAGCGCTTTTTTTCCCCATGGGTTTGAGTTCTGGATTGTGGTATACATAGCTAATTATGTACAGAAAAAACATCTCTTTTCATGTGTGTGCAAATGTCTTTCAGGTACATCTATTGGACATTGCAATTTTGAGTTTGATCTTTGTGGATGGAAGCAAGATGAAAATGATGATTTTGACTGGAACCTCAGAACCAGCAGTACTACCAAATTGGGCACTGGACCAGCTACTGATCATACACTGCAAGAGCCATCTGGTCATTATATTTTTATAAAGAGTTCATTTTTTCAACTGCCAGGACAGAAAGCCAGGATTTCCAGTCCTGTTCTAAGCAGAAGGAATAAAAACTGCAAGGTACGTGAGGGTGTGGTATTAGCAGAATAAATAATTTGATTTCTAGATTGCACCAAGATAGTACTCATAAAATGAATAAAGATGATCACTGAAATAATTCTTGAGAAAAAGAAAAAAAACCCAACAACTTTTTGTAAAAAAGTCAGGACCTGATGTTGTTTCTTGAAGTCGTAAGAAAATATGTATTTTAGTGCAGAATGATTTCTGCAAGTAAATAAATACTCCAGGTGATCCAGATGAAGGTGACAGTGAGTACAGTGTCTGATTTACAATGTCTTACACAACACTCATCCCAAGTAGGAAATAACTACATAATGCTTTTCCATTTCATGGAGGAAATGTGTATAAATACAGTAACAAAAGCTTTTCAAAGAGCACAACTGCAAATGGAAGGATGTGTGACAGAAGGCTCTGTCACCAGCTCTCTGGAGAATGGGGAAATGTAAGCCTTGATCTCCCACAGCACTACAGCACATTTTGGTGACTTCAGCTTCAGTTCTTTGTAAACTTGGAATAAAAATTTTCCTGGTTTTTATACATTATTTTATACTTTTGCTGAAAAGATAATTTTAAAGAAGGTTCAACTATGCATTATTTTGAAATGGAATTTTCCTAAATTTTCCTAGTCTTTAAGTGTCAGGGACAATATGAGTGATATCTGAGTTTCTAACATCAGAGTCGAACATGAAATGGAAGTTGACATGTGAATATTTGTCAGTAATTCTAATTGCTATTAAATTAATAATAATTTAAAAATAGCAATAAGAAATAAAGCTAAAAAATATCTCTGTATATTATTTACATAGAGAGGAGTATTGTGCATAACTGGATTGGCTGTGGGAGGGAAAGCAGTACTTTTAGTCTTTGGAAAATTAGCAAAGAATAATTTAGGAAAAACTGTAGAAAATTAACAAGGCAGGAATGGCTTAACTTTTCCAAGGTGAATTTGGAGATTGAAGAAATTATCTGGAAAAACCAATTTGATTTAATGTGAAGGAATTAATCTCTTGAATAGTTAATCAAGACCCAGACCTTCATCCTAACAGATTAAATGTTCACTAAAATTATTTTACTCATTCTGTGAGATACTGCAGTGGAAAAGAAGTGTGACCAAATGCAGAGTGGTCTAAGTCATATGCCAGCCTAGAATCTAGGATAAAGACTTTTGAGCTACTGTAAGTGAAAAAAACATTCAGACTATTATTCTGCTAATTTTTTTACTAAGAGAACATGGTGATTTGTGTCACTTTGCAACAGGAATCTTTACTTGCTACTGAGTTAAATAGGCTCAAGAGCTCTTTAATGATCTGACCACAAACCAGTCACTTTGTTCTCCAGCACTTGGAGGAGCATCTCCACTAGTGGTGCCACCCTTAGAATTCTTACTCAATCCATTTGTTCAAGCTACTGGTCTAAAAACTTGACTGAGATTATATCAGTGTCTTTATGGAATATGTCTTTATGAAGCTTTTGCCTGTGAAATAGGACATGTAATTATTTTCCTTAGACTTTTGTCCCCAGTTTTGCTCAGTTTGCAAGCTGACCTTTATACATCTAACAAGTAGGTCTCTCAGGAGGATAGTTTTGATGGAGTAATTTTTTAAAACCTTTTTAACAGAACTGTTGGTGTGATCCCAATACTATGTCCATCAAACGAATGTTGTCTCAGACTAAAACAATCCTAAACAGTTTACTGTGTATGGTGATGACATCTCTGTTCAAAACATCCAGTCATTTGCCTCTGGTTTTATTTATCACGTATTAATCATGAGGAAAATCAAAAACAGTAAGAATTTGTCTGAAACTTGGAAAGAATTCTGCTTATGCTTGAGATTTCTAAGCAGTTCATTTTATCGAAATTCTTCTGTCTGTTTGAAAACTTCCCAATCTTTATAGATAAAGTCAGGAAGTATTAAACATAGATGGCTTGATTTTATGATCCAAACAAAACTTGAGTTATTTCAGTATTCAACAGAAAAACTTAACTGACCACTATAAAATTATCTTCAACACTTGAATCAGGAGCTCATTTTCTATGTTAATTTTCTATATTGCCTAAAATATATAAATATTAAAAAATTTCTGCTCACACAAGCTTGGAGATGTTGGCTTCTTTTGCTATCATATTTGAAAGTATGAATTTCTCAACCTAATCTGTTTTTATGCCTTAAAAATAACTTTTCCACTATTTAACTTCTATGAAAATTAAAACATATGCCAAAAAGTGTAGAATGACTGAGAATGACATGTTTATGTCTGAATAGTTATGATGCATCACACATTAAAAGCAATTAAATGCTTGAAACATAACTATTGGAAAGTACTTTTGTACACTAAAAATGATTTACAAAAAGGAGCAGCTTTATGCCACTTCTACAGACAAAACTTTTGACATCCATGATATGTCCTGAAAGTCAGTCAAATTTATGATATTATATAGTGCTTTTTGAGGGTTCTGGCCAGTTATGAAATGTACATATGGGCATTTGAGTGAAATTTCTGGTAAAGGAAATTGTACTAATGAAAATTAAATATTTCAAGCATAGAAGTTCATCTTAGCAGATCAGAGAATCTCTTGAAGTATTTTACTCCTTCCTGTGTGTTATTGGAGAAGGAAATGCTACGCTATATATTATAATAGACTTTGTTTGGAATCTTAGGGCCTTTCAGATCAATGGAAAATGCACATTTACATCAGTGGGATGATTTTTATGCAGAGGAAACAAATACACATCAGCAGCTATAAAGGGACATACATGAACAAAAATCTTTTTTCTGTATACAAGACTTTCACAATCAAAGCTACATCTTCAAAAGAATAGAAATCCAAGGAAAATGGCCTAGGTAGAAAATAAGACTATGTCAAAATGAATCTACAAAAGAAAAAGAAGAATTCTGCATCAAAACATGAGTGAGAAGTAATTAATTATTAGGAAACATCAACCCATAAGAAAACCAGGGACTATATATGGTGTTGTGAAATAATACAAAAGTTGTGTTAAACCCCCCTTATATACCTTTTATGAATTACTATTCACTGCAGAACATTGTGCAGACATACCACTCTGAGAGCTGCTCCTTCAGACCAGTGCTGAAGAACCATTGTTGCAGACTATGGTGCCAAAAGAGATTGTGTTGAAACAAAGTCTTACATTTAGTTGTATTTAGTACCAAAAGTATATAGCCTTACTTGTGATTCTGAGGGAATTTAAGAATGACATCAAAAAAGTTTAATAAATAGCATGAAAAATGTTATTAATATCAGCAATTTCTTTATGGCATGCACAGTAGGAAGCAGTGGGCAGCTGTTTGCTTTTCCAGGTACTGTATTTTCAGTTTATTCTTGCATTGTAACCTTTCCAATTTATTTGGATATGAGAAAAGTAGCTACAAATGGAAACAGTTGTTATAACTCTTTCAAAAATTTATGATAAATTCTTCAGGGTAAACCTGAAAATATTAAGTAATGACAACATCCAGAGAGACTTGTAGAGCTAAGGCTAGAGACCTACCCTTTGGCCCAATGAAAAGTAAATTAAGTATGGGAATGAATATTTCACATTAATTCAAGTTTGAGTAATGTGGGGCCTCAACCCTGAAAGGACTGGAATATATGCCTAAAGTTAAATTCGTGTATAGCTGTTAGCAAGATGATTTTGCTCCTATATGATATATCTTAAAGTGATTTAATAGAACAGAAGACCAGCATGTTGACTCTAATATATAAAATCATTCAGTGTAATTGAGGAAAGTGCATTGCAAGTAAATGTGAAGGACAGAAAGAAATATTTAGGGTCAGAGGAGCGGAGGATGGAGTATGAATTCAATTATTGCAAAAGAAAGGAACACACAAAATACAGTCTGGTAATTTTGAAAAGAACTATAGTCAGTGAGGAGTGGTGAGGTGGGCAACTGCATGAAATTATCTGCTCAGAATTTAATGACAGAAAATCAAACAAAATTCAGCAGAAAGAGATTATCCTAAAAAATGTGAAAATATTATATGCTCTAAAGATATATACATTTATTAAATGGAAAAAAGCCTCATTCAAAGAAGGATTTCAAGAGAAACAGAGTAGTTACAGGACAGGAAAATATCAGGTAAATATAAATATTTTCCAGCAAGAAAACTGACTTATAAAATTTAGATTTGACTACATCACACAGGAAACATTCTGTAAGTAAACACAGTAAAACTTTCAAAGACATGGAACACAAAGCTCTTGGTGTTTGGGTTTTTTTTAAACAGTATATTTATGCAATGTAGTAGACTGCAGAATCCTACAGCACCGGGTAACACAAAGAGACGTGACTTTACGTTTACATGGATATCATATCTGCTATTAGGTTTTTATAGCTATAATAAAAAAGTTAAGAGTTTTCATGTTTTAGGGCTTGTGCCATGCATTATATTGTGAAGAAATCTGAGCTATAGACATGTTCTTGCATATGACAGCATGAATGGCCTTCTTTCAGGATCCTGCATAATTTTTGGAAATATTCTGATCTTTTTTGAAACAAGATAATGATCTAGATTAAGCATAAATTTGACTAAATTCAAGTATTTCTTTATTGCTTTTGAACTGGAAATAACTTAGAGTGATAACTTAGAGTTAATATTGATGAATTCACAGGGATTTGTTATATATTCTCTATCTATCTGGTGTTTTGTCTTCATAATCTGTGTTCTTCATTTTAACTAAAAATAAATAAATCACTGTTTTCTAATCCAAGGACATCTTATGTCTTATTTTAGATTTTTTTTTTACATTTGTCCATGTAGAAGATTTACTCCCATAATAGATTAGATTATTTTCTAATTACACACTCTATAATCTAGCACAAACACATCTATAGCCAGATAATTGTGCACGAAACCTAGTTACTTCCCATATTGTAAATGGCACTACTCCATTTGTCCTTAAGTATTTTCATTCTTTTACATTTACATGCAAGAGTTATTCAAAGGGATGAAAGATTAGCTGCTGAATATTTTAGTGCTGGCTTCAAAGTTTGGCTTATGGGATAATTAAAAAATTGCCACTAGTAAGTCTTTTTTTTTTTTGTATTTTAATTAAATGGTTTTTCAATCAGTAAAATTAAAGGCTATTGTGAATGCTGCTAGTAATGGTCAATTTAAGAATAAAGGTGTGTGCAATACTAGAATGTGTCTGAAGTCACCTATTGCATACTTGATGCTGTTGTTCTTGCTTACAGATAATTTTCTATTACCATATGTATGGAGCTCATATTGGATCACTGGTTGTCTACCAGAGAACTACGTTAAAACATGAAAGAATTCTTCTTAATCTTACTGGAAACCAGGGAAATTTCTGGCAGCGCAAGGCACTGATCCTGGCTGGAAATGGAAATGAAGATTTTCAAGTTGTCTTTGAAGGGGTAGCTGAAAAAGGTCCCAAAGATGGCATAGCACTTGATGACCTTACATTTTCCAGGGAATGCTTACCACTGCAGGAGTTTTTACCAGCACAACCCACAAAACTGCCTCCAACAGGTATGTTCCTGCTATGGACAGTCTGTGTAAGTCTGGAAAGAGGGAATAGCAGCATTGCTTTCACTTCTTTGTCGCTCCTTCAAAAGACAAATATAATACATAGCTTGCCAAAGAAATGTAGAAACTAAAATGCTTTTAGGCAAACCATGAAATTAATTTATGAAATAATTGCTTGGGTACTGAGTCAACACTTGTGAACCTGCAAATCTGGTGTCTGGTGGTGTTTACTTAAACAATATCCTCCTTAATTCAGTAGGTTTTATTTTATTAATAGTTGTAAAATATAGTTATTTTAAAATAAAGAACTGAGTTGGACAGAGCCAAAATGGATAGCTTGCAATAAGGCCAGCTAGCTTTAATGCTTTTGACTGGTGGGAATTGCTACTGATACTGTTTAGGCATCATATCCATCTTCCTGTGTGGTGTGGTGCCAACATTGGTGCAATTATTTGCACCATCCTCACTTAGTGCACAAGGGAAATAAGACTCAGCAAACATTTACCAGAAATAATAATGTTCTAATGGGGATGGATCCAAATCACCCCAAGGTAAGAGCTACTCTTGAAAGCACTGATATTGTTCACTACTAATATTTGCTTGGACACAAATGATGAAGGAGAAACTCTTTTTGACAGAACAGGGCAAATCTTTTTTCTCCTTCCACATTTATCATGGAGCTACTGAAATGTAAACCCCTGAAGCAGAATTTAGAAGATGCATTTTGTTACTGGGCCTAGTACAAATTTTCTGCATGGTTGCAGAGAGTCATTTTATCTCACTTCTCTGTGTTTCTGATCAATAAAACAAAGTTAGTATTTCCCAACGTCAAGGACTACCAGGAGAATGAATCATTAATTTATGTGAGCTACTTTGCTTTGTTACTACTGCTAATGGGTAGGCTTTCCCTTTAGGATGTCATTAGGAACTGCTCAGGCATTGAAAAATAACACTGATGAGACTACATCAAACCCGAGAAATTACACTGAACTTCACACACAAGATAAGCAGAAAAGTTACGGGCAAAAGTTTCTGGACATCTCTCTGATAAGGTGCCAGTTACAGTACGTAGTGTTGGCTTTCTACTTCTGCCAAACAAGTCATGGAGATTTATTGCAAATGAGATTGGTATTTTAAAGTTCAGCTGTATATGAACATTACCCCAAGAGAAACACTAACCAAAATTTCTCATTCTTTATTTTTGTTGTATTCAGACTCTGTCCTCTTAATGGTAGATGCAAGTCCCTGTGGCAATGTTAGAAGCTTTAAAAGCTTTGGTTTTGATAGTAAAGGATGTTCCAAAACGCTTTTATGATGTATATAATAAAAAAGCTACTATAGTCTCAGGAAAGAGGCACTAGAGACTGATTTCTTGGTGTATCTCATCTAAGAAGTACTTTGTGAACTTTGTAGATTCAAAACACTTTGAGTCAATGGTGTAAATTCATCCTTATAGTGAACCATCTTTTCAATATCAATAAATTTCTCTTGTCCAGGATAAGAGTTATATGAGCCACAGGTGGCTCAACTTACAGCTTCCGTTTAGCAGTGGTATCTGTTTGGATCATTGCTCAAAAAGTGGGCTTACAAACCAGAATATGAAATCCACTTCTGCCTACTGAAGTGCTCTGAACAGTGGCACAATGCATGCTAGAGGCTGTGAAAAGTGCTCTGCGATGCAACTTTTTTAACTAGAACCAAGTAGAGTGACCATGATGATCAGCTGCAAAAATGTGGACTCTTAGACTTATCTGCTTATATGCAGAGACAAAGGAAAGTTTAACCAAAAGTGAGAGATTTATATCCATTTCTCAAATTTTTTAAAGTTTCTGAGGACGCTGAACATCATACAAAAGAGGTCTGTTCCTTTCTTGTCTCCAGCTAGGGAGAATGCTTGCTAAGAAAATTGAGATGTTTCCTCTCTAAGAGAGAGATTTTTTTATTTTTTGAGGTCTATTCTAATACAATCCTTTTTAACATAAATATATATATTTTTTTTTAAATAATCCTTGCGACATGCAGAGCAAGGGAGAATCTTCTGAGCCTTATTGAGCAATATCCCTGTGTAAAACTAATATACGAAGGGGGTCTGTGCTTGGTTTTTTTTGCATATAGAGAAATGGGTGTTGGCAATGGATGTTGTGCAGGGACTAAATAGAATTATTAACTTTCCCATCTGTGACAGAGACTCTCACTGTTTAGAAGAATTGTTCCCTGGCTCTATATAAATAATTTGAAGTTCTACACATTAACAAAAATATATTCCAAGGTGGTTATTTCTTTTAAACATGCACTACTGTTTAAAGGCTGAATGTGAGTGCTGGGCAGCTAGAAAAAATAATTTTGAAAGTTAGCATTGTCATTTTCTGTAAACTGGCACGATACTGTAAACTGTCCTCATGATGTTGCTTAGCAACAATAATGCTGAATTGGAAAGCCAGTGAGAGCCACTTAAATTGCTGGGCCTGAGAAACAATAAACATAATTTTAGGCTGGCCCTTGTCAAACTTTTCGCTGTATGAATAGCAATATATGTGGAAATATAAGTTTTTGCTCACGTCCCACAGCAGTACTGTGTGTAGGAAAATGCAAAGACAGGTTTGTTCTAGTAATACTATTTCTGCCTGTTGCTGTGTCTCTGCAGTGCGGTAAGATTCCTGAGTCAGATTCTGCCCTGTGTAAAGGGCCACCTGCATGCACACCAGCCCAGGAACAAACTCTGGCCACACTGAACTTTGTAAAAGTAGCAGTTGTTCCTGTACTGGGGTTGTGTGGCAAGGTTTGGTGGGGAGATTGCCCTGCAGGCTGTGGTGAATACCATGGTAAGGTGGGCTGTCCCCCTGCAGACCACGGAGATTAGTGGTGGAACAGTTACCCACAAGTTACCCATGAGTCATATTTTAAACTTAGAGTTGCTTACGAAGAGACATCATGGATTTGGCAACGACTTCCATGATCTCTAAATTGGTTGTCCTCTCTTGCTATCCCTTCCCTCCTGCAGTGCTGTCCTTGGCTATAAAAATGACAGATTCCTCTGTCAGAGTTTCTGTTCATGTCTCTGTACCATTTACCTGGGAATGCAAAGCTTCCAAGGGCTGCCAATCAGATTAGCAGGCTACAATGAAGAAAAGCTATTCCCAGAGACTAGAGAGCTGTTATTTGCTTGCTTTACTTTCGTAGAGAATACAGTTATTTTCAGCAAATTAAAAGCAAATCACTGAAATATTGCATGTGCCTTTCAGAACACAGGAATATTCACAGAGGGTCACATCAAGGTTCATCCACTTGATATTCTGTCTCTACTGCTGTCAATGAGATGCTGAACATACATGATACTTCCTCCTAATGTTCCTAATATTTCCTTTTTAGGAGACCTTATGAACCAAATGCGGTTTTGCATATGTAGTAAACCTTAATGCATTTGCCTCCTGTATAGAGCCTTGTTTCCCTGGAAACATGTTCAGAAATTTAGCTCCTTTCTCATTTTGGCAGCAAGTTGTGTAGTTCTGCCACTTGCTGAGAAAGTGACTCTATTTTCACCCTGTCTCCTTTTACTGAAAATGGTGAACAACAGCCAAACACACCTACTCCAGATTGTTCTCTTTGCAATCATCTTCGAGTAACATTATACACCAAAGGAGTTCCAGCTTATTTCTTACATGGAAAATATGCCATATGTTTTCCTTTCTCTGACTTTTAAAGATCTACTATACTCTTTTGGGCTTATAAAATCAGGTCTGTGTAGAGTATTTAGGCAATGAGTGACCAGTGGAGTAATACTGTAACAAAATAATAATTTTTCTCTTTTTTCTCTTTCCTCATAAATCCTGAAGCTTTGTTTGTTTTGTTCTTTTAGAACACTGGGATTTTGTGTTCCTAGAGCTATTTCAGTACTCTGCTCTGTCACTCTTAAAGGGTGGTAATGATAAGATCCCACCACCTTTATGTGAAGACAGATTATGTTATTCTGGATAACTCAATTAAGATTGCATTTCATTGCCAGTCACTAAGAATGCAATTCATTTGCTTAACTGTGTCTGTTTTCTCCATTGTAGTTGTATAAAATAACTGACACAGCAGTTGGGGTTGGATGTTACAGGGATTATAGGAAAGTCCAATGCCCTGCAATGGCAGCTGGTGTCAGAAAGGTTGCCTAGTTCATAATTAGCAGTGGGTACAGTCACATTAATCATCTTAATTTATAAAAAATACTTTTCCTATTATTGATAGTTATTTCCAGCTTATATCACTCTGAATAACTTCATATCACTGTCAAGGTTTCTTAACTCATTACTCATGCACCTTCCTTATCTTTTATAAATGAGCGTTAAAGAATTCAATCTTGATATGTTTTTCTGTTCCTTACTTGGTTTCCTGTTTGTTTTGGTTGGTGGGTTGTTTGTTTGGGGAGTTTTTTTGGTTGCTTGTTTTGGTTTTTTTTTTTTGTTCCAGACTGATTTTGAATAATTCTGGTGCAAATGTCTAATTCACAAAAATATATTAAAATTTATAGAATTTAGTCAGCAACATAATAAAAATAAATATAAGCCGAGTAATAGAATAATCAGGAAATCAGGTTTGCCAAAAATACTTTCATTTGAAATATTGCTCAAAGTTTTAGAGTGTATTCTAAAGGCCAAAGGGTATTGATTGCTTGTATCACTCTTTTGCAGTTATAATTACATCTATAAAAATTTACAGACATATAGAAATAACCTTGGCAGTTATTGTAGCTAATATCTAATTACAAGAACAATCACATTTTATGCTTGAGGGCATAATGTGATCTATACTGAAAAGAGGAAAAAATACCTCTTTGTGGAAAAACAATTGAATAACGAAGCATTTATAACCTTTGAAACAGCCAGCATTGACCATTGACTGTGAGAATGGGATGTGAAGCAAATAAAGCAGAACCTCTAAAGCATTTCAAAAACAGTGCTAGAGAAAGAGAAACAAACAAAAAAATGAAACTGAAACAAAAAACAGACAAATAAATGAAAAACCGCTAAACAGCAAAAGCCTGACAAAAAGAAACAAAACCCCCCACACTAACCCAAACCTGTAAAGAGGACTCTCAGTTTCTTTTGGAAGATTGGCTATACCTATGGCTGCCTTAATTGCATACAGCAGGTTGTGAATTTATTTCCTCCATTAGTACCTGAACAGAAACAGACTCAGCTGTATCTAGAATGAAATTCTGTGCAAGTGGCAATTTTAATTTTCACCTATATAATGATAAGAATAGTTTATAGTTATAGTCTAGACTTTTAAAACTAAGAAAATGACATGCTTAATTATTTTCTCTCTCCCTTCAAGATACAGTTACCTGCATGCTTTTCAGAAAAAGGGTGGCAATACTAGAGAACATGCAGGTTGGTTAAGTAGCTTAATATGAAGCTGCTACTTTTGAATATAAAATAGTCATGCATACAGGTGAATTGAATTCAACTTCTGCATCTAATGCCAAGCTGTTGTGACAAAAATTATCCTTCCTTGACAGTGAAGGAGTAAAATACATAGCCTGTATTTTCATGTTGTATTTTTTAGTTCTGTCAAACTTTCTCCAGTTAAATTTCAAGTAGTTTATCAATTTAACTGGAAATATTGCTCTTGCACTACTTTTTCACTCCATGATTTCTTTTTGTTTATTGATAACTAGGACTTAGATCTATCTCCTTTTATTTTGAGTTCTATCTTTACCAGATTATATAATGATTTGAAAGCAATGTGCCCATTTGAAGAACTAAAAAAGAAAATCCCATTTATTTGTACTGATTTAATTCAAAAAAATAATGACAAAAATGTTGTGTGGGTTGTAATTTTGAAGGTGCATTGGAGTTTAAAATATCTTTTAGGATGTATTTCTGTCCATAACCAACTACAATATTTGAACACACAATGAAGTACAGATAATTTTCAGAAATTTTTCATAACTTATTATAATTTCATGTCAAAGAAACAAAATTTTTCCCTAGGTATTACCAGACCTAATACCTTGAAAGTGAATTAAAGCTCAACAATTATTTGGATCTGCAGCCAGAGGAGAGCCTGGATTGGGCCCATAACTGATTACAACTCTAGAAACTGGACAACTGAATGTGATTAATGTCATCTCAGAACATGATTAATGTCATCTAAGGCCCTTGAAGGTAGGGCACTGTCAGCATTTGCTTTTCTGTTTTGCAAAACAGTTTAACATGGCCAAAACTTTCCTTAGCCCTTGGGTCTCCACAGACTTGTTTCTAAGAAATGTGTCCCAGAGCAGACATCTAAAGTGTGAGGTCAGGAGAAACAAATTTGCAGTGCTGGCAGTTTGAAGTGGGTCTCTGAGCAGCAGGTGAGGGCAGGTATTTATCTGCATTCTTACTATGAGCTGGTAATTCCTTTTGGCAGTGAGATAAAGGGATTTAAGAGCTGAAATGGCTAATTTGACTGCTTGCTTAACTAGGCCAGTATTCAGTATTCTGATGCATACAACACATGATCTACCAATTTATGAACTTGGAAAGACTCAGAGATGTATTTTAGATTTAAAAAAAAAAAGAATTTTGATGCCCACCTTCAAATTACTAGAACTGTGTCCCAAAGAAGAAATGACACAAGAAAAGTCTTTCTTGTGTTTTTGTCACAACCACAGAAATACCACTATTCTTCTGTAGTTTGAAATTGTCAAACCTTCAGAAGATGATCATGTAAGAAATTTTTTAGCTTGTATTGAACTTTGAGATAGGTTTGGGCTAGGTAAATATGAAGTCTTTGAGTGGTATTGGGGTTTTTTCGGGTTTCAGGTGTGTTTGGACTTCTGTATTTCCAAATGAAAGAAAGCTGAATGGAAGAGCTTACAGAGAAATCAGTGTATCTGAAGTGGTCATGAATAAATTTAAGCTGGATGCTAAAAGGGTCCCTTATCTGCAAACCCAAACCCAGCATTTCAGTAACAGCAGTGGAGAAAGGTACTGATTAAATTGAATGCAGAGAAAATGCTTGAGGTTGTTGCCTTTCATAGAAGTGAAATAGACCTAGTGATTTGAGCAATTTCTTGTAAAACTCACATTGCTGTGAAGTGGCATAAAACAATTTCATCAGGGCTATCTTTCTAACCATGAACTATTCTGCTGTTTCCATGTTCAGACACTTGTTAGGCAGATGTGCTACTATTTGCTTACTTCAAAGTGTGCTGATAAATGTGAACACGTGCTGAATGAAGATACAGTTAATAAAATTATTATTGCTTTGAGGAATAAATGATTTTCTTGGATTAGACTAATGTTAAATGAGGATAATAAAAATTGCTTTTGTCTAATTTGCTCATACTGTCTGGAAAAAAGATAAGGAACTGATCTACTTAATGTCACTAGGAGACATTAACAGTGTGACATTAGAGCATTGCAGTTCCAAATGTAATTGTTGCTGCTTGCAGGACCTCACCTCAAAGTACTTATGCTAACTTTATAGGTATAACTTTAATCTTTTTCGTTCTGAGAAAGAATTTTTTTTTGCCTGAGAATGACTGTAACACAGAGGAAATGGAAAAGCTGACTATCTTAGAAGCTGTTTCTTTAAGATACTGAGTGATTAAATAGTTTGTTGGTATCTTTCTTCTCCATCAAGAAAAAGGTATTTTTCATTTTCCTGCTGACCTGTTCAGTGGAGGCTCAAAGGTGTGTGGAAGGCTGTTCAAGACATCTATAAAATCTTCTAATCATCGCATTCTCTTCAGCTCACTGTAGCATTTTGTCTAATACAGATCAAAAGTTTTGTAATATTATGTGGTAAATACATTAATCCTGAAACTTACTCCTCCTGAGCAATGACAGATGAGGATTCATAGGGGTCATGAGATTCAATTTAATCAATTTTGGAGGTTTTCACTTTCTTCTACACCTGAATCTTACTCAAGATATTTCTAGAGAACATAACTGTGTTTAAATGTTGTAATTGCTTATAGAAATTCTGCAGAAATTATGCTTCTTGCAGGTCTTTCACACTTCCATCCCATCTGTACATAACTGAGAATACTCCAGAGCAGTTTCCTTTTATAATTTACATTTTTATCGTTGAAATACAGAACCTCAGAATATGCTGAGTTGGAAGGGACCCACAAGGATCATTGAGCCCTGCACAGGACCATCCCCAAGAGTCACACCATGTGCCTGAGATTACCATCCAAATGCCTCTTGAACTCTGTCAGCCTTGGTGCTGTGACCATTGCCCTGGGGAGCCTGTTCAGTGCCCAACCACCCTCTGGGTGAGGAACCTTTTTCTAATAGGCAACCTAAACCTCCCCTGACACAACTTCAGGCCATTCCCTTGGGTCCTGTCACAAGTCACCTCAGAGAGAGATCAGTGCCTGCCCCTGCTCTTCCCCTCACGAGGAAGCTGTAACTACAATGAGGTCTCCCCTCGGTCTCCTCTTCCCAGGCTGAACCGACCAAGAGCTCTCAGCTGCTGGAATATTAATACAGATTTAAGGGAACAGATTGACATTTGTAAATAGTGGAGCTGCCCAACTGATAATAGATATACATATTTGTTATTTTTTCTTTTGAATATTGCCAAATTAAAACTATTACTGAGCCACCTCACGATGTCAAACTCGGCAAAGAAAGTGCCAGTTCATGGAAAAGACATCTAAGGTCTTGTGGACATATAATAAATACAAAGACTATTTACTGCTTAAGCCATGTCTTTTTATATGCCTTTATTTGCCAGAGAAGAGTCTCTAAATATATTTGTTCATTCCTTCAGCTGTTGAACCAGCATTTCTCAGGTTCTGGGTCTCCATATTTACTGTCTTCTTTTCCTAGCTCAGGTCTGACCAGGACAGTGTCCTGTCCTCTGGTCTCAGAGACAGATCTGTGACTGTGAATGAGAGCTGGTTCAGGCTTTGGGTAGGATTTGAGAGAAGTGTTCTCCACCTGTCATGTTCACTGAGCGCAGTACAGCAGCTCTGGGAAGTTGTACAAAGGGGATTTATCATTGCACTGCAGCTTTGCCTTCCACTACATACTTTGGGCAACAGCTTGGAGTGTGGTGGAAATTATGAAAGGAACACATATTGCAGTGCAGCCAGTGAAGTTCTCTCCTCCTTCAGACCGAGTTATAACATCATCAAATGCTTTTAGTTCACTGTCTACCCAACTTTCCTTTGATCTCCTTGTAGAGCTTCCCTTTTGACATACCTCAGCTATTCAGAGTTTGTGCACCTCATTCCTCATGCTCAAACTGTTATGATTTATGGGTTTCTGCTTTACTTCAAGCCACCTTTTAGAGTAAATCTCCAGATTTTTCTCCCATCAGAAAAGCAGGTGGTGAAACCACTGGCTAGAGCCTGCACTGAGCACCAGAAATGCAAATGCCATACCTTCTTTCACCCTCCAAACAGCAAAATAAACCAGAGGTCACAGTGAAACCACTTGTGGTTCTAAGGTAGAGATGTCAGCATCTATGCACCAGTCCAGACTTTCATTAAAGCACTGTTATATTTAACTGCTTCAGGTAAAGTGTCGGTGTACAGTTTATGTTGGCTGTTGAGTTGTACTTCTAAAAGGCACGCTACAATATTTTGACATATCTTTAGGATTGTGGACTTTATACCTAATGCATGTTTCTTCTTTCTGTGTCTTTACTAAGGAGTTTGGGCAGTAAATATTTAGGGTTTATTTATTTGAGGTAGAACATAGCAAACCAAAATTGTGTTTAATTTAATTTAATTTTGGGTTGTTTTTTTTTACTAAGTGTAAACTCTTATTGAGTGAATTAAGCTTTTCAGGTTAGTTA
>JAOXXN010000395.1:18746494-18775903 GCA_026770055.1 Myrmophylax atrothorax | reverse complement strand
AGGAATGGCACTGGATAAATATTTGAATTTTGAGTATTTCAGTAAATATTTTTGTTTATGTACATAAGCTATTATTATCTATGCTGACAGTGCAAACAACAGTTCTCATGAACCTGTTTGCAATTTTTTGCCTTGTACACCCCTACCATGCTATATACATATATTTGTGTTTTTATAACTTTGTATGTCCTTGAACATACCAGGTGGTGACAGCTGGATAAAGAACTAGGGAAAGAGAGAATCATATTGAAATGTTTTAATAAAATAATATCTGTCAGTTATGAGAGCTCTTAATTTGTAGAGAATATATTTCATAACTGCAGATTAAAAAAATAAATCAGATATCTGTTTCCTTGGCACTCTCTAATACTAAATAGTCATATCCATTAGATAGTGTAGAGACAAGACTTGAGTATTTCTCTTAAAGATCTCCCATTGCTCAGGATCAATTCAGTGAAGCTCAAAATGCTTCATTGGGCTTCGCCTATATAAAGAACTTACTATTTTTTCAGCCTTAGTGTTTTGAGTCCCCTGAGGCTGTCCAGTTCATCAAATATCCCAGAGGATCTGTTCTGTATTTCTACAAGCCCAAAAGCTACAATCCAATTGAAAAGAATATTCTAATAGAATACAAATAGGCTGCATAGTAGATGCCACAAAGAAATATAATTCTATCCCAGAGAACATCCCACTGCATCAAAGTAGGAATGGCACTTGACTGGCATTAATCACTCTTTTATATATCTGAAAAAAGCATATGATGCTCTTTGATGATTAGTAGGGACTATTCATGTCAATCCTCATCCTCTA
The DNA here is from genome assembly GCA_026770055.1 of Myrmophylax atrothorax. Taxonomy (NCBI): domain Eukaryota; kingdom Metazoa; phylum Chordata; class Aves; order Passeriformes; family Thamnophilidae; genus Myrmophylax; species Myrmophylax atrothorax. The sequence continues at coordinate 18,775,093 of JAOXXN010000395.1, read as the reverse complement.
GGTTTGCCACTTTGAGTAAGTGACAGATTAAATATTTAGTAAAACCTTTAAAGTTTTAATAAAACCTTTAAAGTTTTAATCAAAGTATAAAAGAATTAAGAATTACTATTGCCAGTCTTAAGAATTATTACTAATCTTATAATTTTGTTGTCCTGCCTAAAAGAATGTTACTTTTTTTTATTAGGTATGTTTTATCTACATCAGATATATGTACTTTCCCCCCTTTATTTTATAAATTTTATTTTATTTTTCTCTCAGCAGAATTCTTGGAAACATGTTTTCCCACTTGTTCCTTTCAGTTTTATGTATAAAATCGAGATGGAATTAGAGGTGAATTGTTAAACTGAAATCAAAACAAACAAAATCTCTGAAATATTTCAGATGGCTTTGTTCGGCTGAATTGGCTTTCCTTGAGGGTTTTATTTTTCAAGGCAACTGTAATGATAATTCTTTAATTCTTCATGAACAAGTCTTCACATTTTGAAGAGCTGAGAGGACTTTCACACAGACTGATTGCACATATCCCACTTTTTGGAACTGATTTTATAAACACTGTGATACTGTGAATAGAAAACTGCTTCTGGCCTTAGGAAGCATCTGTCAAAGTGTCAGAGGAGAAAAGTTAGTCCCACCAGCACAGCTTCTGCCTGCCCACTGTGTCACTCAAATGGTACTTTGATCCTTGACACGTGAAAAGAAAGGTGCTTCACTGTCCTTCTAAAAGACATGCTGGACAAATACACGGCAGTACCTGGACTGAGATGAGTTTAACCCATGCCCCAGTTTCACTGTGGCTGGTTGTACACCCAGACTCTCCACTCAGGTCTGTGCCCTGCCATCAGTTTTCCCAATGGGTGCTGTGAGGTAAAAACACATCATGGATGTCACTATTGGTTCTAGAGTTATTAGTGGTACACATCTCCTATTTGAACAACAAGTTTGTATTCCTCCTCTCATTCCAACTGATAAAGGAAATCATTAATGGCAAAAAAACTCAAACCAAGCCAAAACAAACTCCCCAAAACCAAATCCAAACACAACAACCACCCCCTTAAAAAGAAGGAAAAAAAAAAAAAGGCAAGCAGAGGATGAGTTAGAGAGTTAAAGCTGCATAATAAAAAGCTGAAATGTGCCTTGCATCTTTCTATATGGTATTCAGAGTATACTCTATAGGAGCAAAAACGTGGTAGAGTTGAGGTTGTCTCATTTCTGCAAATAACTTTTTATGATCTTGATTCATAAATTGTTCAGTAACAACTCTTATTTTTTTATTTAGGTAGTCAATAGAAGTAAAGGGTTTACTTTTACTTTATAATTCAAGGAATCCAGCATTGCACAGCATTTAGCACACTGTTCTTGTTTGGCACCATAGAGGTTGTAACAGTTGTCCAGAGTCTTCCTAGAAATGTTGTAACTATGATTATTTCCCTTTCAAGCTTTGGTTTTCAAAAAAATTGCAATTGCCTCAACTCTGAGATAGGAAAAATCCGAGACCTGTAAAATGTGATTAAAACAAAGGTGTGACAAGGTTTGACACAAAATGAAACTAAGTTGCTTGAAATGCTAATGGTCTTATCAAACGGCTTTGATGCTTATTGTTACTCAGTCTTAGCAATAGAACTGAAGGAAAAAAAATGTAATCCAAGCAATCAAAATTGTATCCATTAAGCTACCTAAATCCCAAAATCAAACAAAGGTGGATTATGATAGGAAATGAAGAAGAAATGTTTGCATCTGAGGAGAAAAAACGGCTGAGAGGGCTGGGAAATAAGGAGAGGATGAAGTAGTGAAATGTAGCTAGTGAATCCACTTTTACAAAGAGGAGTTGCTTTATTTCTCTCTTCTAAAAGGTGAGGCTAACATACAGAATGAAGATATATTTTTAGAACCTAAGCACATAAAAGTATATCTGATGAAAATAGTATCATGGGAATGCAGAAGGATGCAAATGTCAGAGGAGTTTGCGTGGTTATAAATAAAAGTTGGCTATAAGGAACTCTAATAGATTTAATAGTTGTGACAGGATAAATCAGAGTTTAAAGAAAGTGACATACACAGAATAATCCAGAGAAAATCAAAAAATTAGTCTTGCCTTCCCATTATAGATTTCCAAAATAAAAGTATAGCTTCATCTTTGCTAATGAGCAATTTAATTCTCATTCCCTGGAATGTGTACCCACTCGAAACAAAATCCTGTCTCCAGGAGAATTACCAGTCACTTTTTATCAAAGTAGGTTTTTTAAAACTGTCTTTTCTCAACTCAGGACTTACATCAATTAAGAAACAAGAATCTTACCATTCTAGCTCCAAGAAATATTGCAAGTGCTGGCACCCAGGGCAGGGTGAGCTGTTAATGCATTTTCATGCTCTGAAGGAATTCACTATGAGATTCTAGAATTCGCAAACTGGTGCATTTTAGAAAAGGAATTTCATCAGTGGTACATTTTTATTTATCTGATTTGTTAATTAGAATGCATGTTTGGAGGGGGGATGTGTTTTGGTTTGGTGTTCTGTTTTGGTGTTGTTTTGTTATTTTGGAGGTTTTTTCCCTAATGAAATGCATAATCCTTTATTATAGTCTTTTTAATTTTTGAAATGAACATCTGGGAACAGGTATTTCAGAGAGTGAAAATCATCTTAGTACTTTACAGAAAGGAGGAAATGAAAGAGGTGGATGGATGGGCTTTGTCTCTAGCTCTTATGAAAACCTACTGAGATAAATACACGTGGACTGCAATAAAAGGCTTGAAGGCTAAAATATCAGTGTTTCACCTTGCTGTTTTCCTTCTTTCTGTAATGCACTGTGAAAATGCAATTATGTGATTTTTTTAAAGTTATCTTTAGTAGTCATGCCAAGTTTTCAAGCGTGTTACTGTACTTAGGTAGTATACATTTTGCCTGAATCAAATGATTTCTCAAACATATATGGTCACTTTGATGTTTCTTTTTCAAGTGTTTTTTATTGAAGGCAGAGACATACTAAATAATGTTTCTGGTTTCTGCCAAAATATAATTCTGAAAATTTAGAGAAAAACTTATTTTTAATATATTCTTTTCATTGTTGAGAACTGCAACTCTTCATTTAAGCCACTAAAACTCGAGCTAGCTCACTAGCACCACATTCCTGAAGTAGACTCACCCTGTTGCATACTCATCACTAACTCGTTCCTACTCTTGGGACCATTACTCTCTAGATTGTTGCAGTTCTGTTGTCTGCTTTTTTGATGCTGTTTCTTCATTTTTTCCTACCTCAATTTGCTGAATGATTCAGAATCTCATGGTGTGGATCCCTCATCGACCTTGAGTTTAGTGATGGAAGGTGTAAATTTTGAGTTTAAAATCTCATTCTCTATTGAAGTTGGTTTTTTATTTGTCTCAGAGCTATTATAGGTAGATTTAATAATTTTGAAATTATATTTTTAGTGCAGAGCTTTAACATTCTGATAATTATCAGCAATTTTCTTAATGTCATGGTAATCTTAAACACAACTCTCTGTGGGTTATTTAATAGGAGGGGAAAATTTCAAAACAGTAGATAAGGGCAGAGTAATAAATAACTACTACTGTGCCCAGATTTTCCTGCATTATCAACAACATGTACAAATGCTTTACTTGGTTTGTTTGCATACACTTAGCTACTTTACACTTAACAGTATGTGTCTTTCTCTAAAACAAAGTAGCTGAAATGAGTTATTTAAACTAGTGTTGTTATAAAGTGCCACTGAACTGTTTGTATTGAATCCTTATCAGACTGGTGGTTGACAGGGGTGCCAGAGGACACATGGTCCTTCATAACTCACATCTGCATGGCCTTATTGGCTGCTCTCAGTTTTCCTCATGTCACCGTGAAGATAGAAGAGAGAAAAGACAAAACAAGGGAACATAAAAAATAGGAAGGAGAAATGGAAAGAAAGTTAACTTAAAATTCATGTCTTGGATGAACAAATCTTGACTTCAGTTCATTCTTTGACTCATTAAGTACTTTTCATAATTTGGTTCTCTTTGTGCATTTATCTGATATAGAGCTTTTTTTTCCTTTTTTTCTGAATGAAAGATAAAGTCAAACTCTGTAGGGTTAAGTTACTCTTTTCAAGTAACCTAAACGATACTCTTTTAGGAAGTTTTAAGACAAAATCAATGTGAAATGAAGAAAGACATAATCTCTCATGTACTTTGAAAACAATTTTAGATGAAGGAGATACAATAATTGCATATTTTAAAGAGATTCTGCTTTACAACAGAAGTCTTCAGTTTTATTGGATTTTAGTGTACTTCTGCTTCCAGATGTATATGAAAGACAATCCTAGGAAATGAGAGCTTTCAAAATAAGCAAGTATTCTGTGTACTGCCATGCAGAGGTAGCAACAGCTCAAATCCGTAAGGAAGTCGCTCAGAACCTTCTCAAAATAGGTCTCACTCTCAAACAGCGAAACCAAAATAAGTAGATAAATAACATTAGAACTATCAACAAAGGTAGTAATTGTTCTATGATTTGGAGAAATACAGATTCACAGAAAAGGTCTTTAAAATATAGACTGTTAAGGAAAGGCTGTGACTTTTCTTCCTTCTCTCTCCTGTTTTTTTTATGTACTTGTAAAATGCAGAACTATTGTCCAATCCTTGTTGAAAAAAGGAGGACACATGGAAAGAAAACACCACATTGTGGAGTACATCATCTTTAAACTACTTGGTCAGCCATGAAAAAGCTTTAATGATGATACTACACCAAGGAAACTAAAACTTCATTAAAACCAGGTTTATTAATTAATTTCATTTCCACACCATGAAAATACGTTTGATTCTAAACTGAAAATAAATGCCTGAAAAGTAAACTGCCCTCCTGAAATAGTCTTGTAAAACAGAGGGATTACCATGCATCAAAATCTAGAGAAAGGAGGAGTGATAGTTAAAGTCACACTAGGCTCATTATATGCTATTTTTCTATTCTTTGCATAATGTTTAAAAGTTTCAGGATGGTTACAGCTTTCCAGGAAGATCCAGATTTCAAAGGAACCTGAAAGCAGAGGAGAGGGCTTTTTTCTAATTGTTTAAAGGTGTGTGTAAAACAGTTTTACTTCTTTCAGAAGTCTGAAAGATACTGTAGAAAGAGGAATCTTTTGATACGGTGAATCTTGAAAGTATTTTTATGGTATTAATAATAAACAGTTAATGGTTTTTTTGATGAGTCATTTGAAAATATTCTGTCTCTGATTAAAAAGCCCTCAAGTATATTTGTTTTGAAGAGTCCTGGAATATTTAGCAAGTGTTTTCCTTGCCTCCATCCATTTGGTAAGCTCTGCTTCATTTCCTGTGGCTCTATTGAAATAAATGTCTGATGCAAATGAACCAGGGAAATATTTTGAACCCAGCTCAAAAAATGAATAGAAGGAGAAGTGCAGATCAAGAACAAAATCTGTTTCATTGTGGTTTCACTGCAGACGCAACAAGGGAGGTTGTCTCATAGAAGAATCTCTCTAATTTCATCTGGAATACTTTGTGTATTGTTCTGAAAGAAAGTGTATTCCTAAGAAATTTCTCTGCAACATCTTGTAATAGAAAATCACATAACTCCTCTTTCATGCTTCGAATTCAGTTTCTAATATTGTTCTCAATCTGCTAGAAATGTAGCCTGGAGAATAATTGTGGTCTCTGCTGCATGGGAAAAATATTAAACTCGGCCAAAAAATAAAAGGAGTTCTAAGGGAGAAAAAAAATCCTTCCTTTTGCTTTCTTCTTAGTACCCCCAGGTGAATTAATGAGGATATTGAGCCTAGTAAGTTATACCTTCACCCTGAAGTACTCAGAGGAGAGGCTATAAACACTTCAGATTGTCCTTCAGATAAGACAAGCATGGAAATGATTCTAAACTGCAATGGAATTAAATCATTAAGAAATAATTCCCCTCAGAGTATCAGAAAGCAGATAAAAATACTATGAATGTGAATATTAATTTTTCTGATATGACTAGGCTTATAGACCTACAGATCTAAAAAGTTATGGTCTTCTTACAAGTAATTACGCCCTTTTCTGGGAGTGTTTAATGCTCAGCATGATGTTACATCAATACAAAATCATGCCCCTTGTTTAGTTTTCCTTAGTGATGGCTCCTCACCTCAGCCTGACCTTTGGCTATAGTCAACCCATAGAGGGCAGTGACGTGCAATTAACTTTTCACAGCCTTAAATGAAAACACCATCTGGTTTTTGTGCTCTTGGTGTGTATTTTTGGGAAAAATCGAAAATTTTTTAGGTTCTGTGTCATTAACATTGGACTTTCAGAACTTCTCAGGTTGAATTTAGGAAATTTTAAAGTAGAGACTTGCAAATCAGGTTGTAAAAATTAAGTTCTGAGGAACTTTGCAAAGTTCTTTTCCCGAGGTATTGCTGGTGGTAGTCTGCACTAATAAATAGTGGACCACATGCTGGGAAGAAATAAGTTCAAAGTAGAAATACACATGCTGCACTAGGAGATGTTCTCTTGTGGCCTGTGGTTCACACATCCTATAAAGCTTATAGGAATGGCCAACAAAGAATCCTTTTTAACTGGGTTTTGCCTGCATCATGCCTAATGCAGCAAGATTCCTGCAACGTAACTGGAAAATGAGATTTCCACCCTGACTGACAGCCAGCATAGTCAGCCCCCATAGACAGCACTGATACTGTCCACCAAAACCACAGGTCTCGGCCATCTTTTACCTGCCTGAGGGAGCATTGAGTTCTAGTGGGCCTTTTTCATCAACTCAGCCCAAGCTGAAGAGCAGTCTAGACACTGAGTATGAGTAGGAGTCAGTAGAATAGCTTCTTAAAAACAGAAAGAAATGTGACACTGTGGCCTCCAGCCTTCTCCATGCTGAGACACATTTCTGCTTTTTATTTTACATATCTCTCCTTTACATCAATATATGTATATGAGAGTAAAAAAGGTCGAAGGATTTCTGCATGCAATGGGGAGGTCAAAGCACAGACTAACTTTTCTGGTGCCTCAGGCCATATTTGTATTTGTTTTAGAAGCAAACACATTCCAGAGATATGAAAGAAATGCCAATGCACAACACAGATTAAATGGCTGAAGAATGCAGAAAAAAACCCAACAGTAATTCATGAAATGGAATCTACAAAGCTTACAAGTGATGCTCCTCTCATGACAAGGATGTATCCAGAAGAACAGTATAGCTTACACCCCTGAGCCAAGGCAGCTTCACTGTCTGACCCTGAGAAGAGGGGGAGAGCCAAGCTTCATACTTGTCTCTCCCTTTCCCACCTTAGATGTTTCATGCAGATATTGCATAGGGCTTATGTCTTTGAAGAGACTTTGCACTCTGAATTGTAACAGCTTTCATGCAGTTATGCAGCAGATGAGGATGCTTTTCAGTTTGGTACGTAAAGCTGTGGCTGAGCAACTGAAAAATCAACCTTTTGTGCTTTATGAAGTGCTGTTGTTATATAGGAACTCCTGCTGTGGAACCCAGACAGGAAATGTCTCTTTCCCATTTTATTTTTGTACTCATACTCAAGAATTTGTGAAGTGCAAGAAGACTGTCATAAAGTTTCTATCTGGAAAAAATTCTTCCTAACAAAAAGTATTTCAATGTCTCACTGCATAAAAACATGCCCCAATGCCTGTAATTGCATAAAGATTTGATACTTTATGGCTATGATACCATATACAAATTGATTTCTACAGCATTTTATGTGGTTATTTCTAAAGAAATATGTGATCAATATCCCTTGTTACTTGCAGCATCCCTTACACAAAATTTGTTGTGATATACACAGTGTAAGTCTGAACAGAATGTCATCTTATAAAATATAATATGAAATCAATCCAAATCCAGCTAACTGCACACATGAGGCTCACACTCTGGTTAACTGTGCAACATTTAACATTTCCAGATTTTACGTAAATATTTATCTCTCTGTCTTTTAAAAAGCTTCACTAACTTCCCTACACTCAAACTTAAATGCATGTAATTTTTTATAGGTTTGGAGCTTAATGTTTGAATAAATACAAGTTTTAAATTTTTCTATCATCTTGCTCAAATGTATGAAAATGCCCCTTATCATTTAGTAGTATTATTATCATCCACTTCAATTTAAGTTGCCTAAATTCATCGCTAATATGCAGCACTAATCTACTTTTGCAAAATTGATCAGTCATTTATTATAAATAATATTTTTGAATATTATTTATATTCTAAATAGTTCTGAAATGCAGGCTGAAGAGGCTCTAGTTACAACAAATGGATTAAATGTTTAAAAGTGCTTCTTTTCTAAGTTTTGTTTTTGCATTCTGTGTTAGAGACCTTAAGGCCAAATATAAGTCATCATAACCAAGCATTTTATTCATGTCATAAACTGGTGGAAGATGTTGGCAGACTAAGCAAATGGCTCCATAATAAGTAATACTCTTTTGGAGGTTATTCAGAAATATCAGAATCAATGGAAGAGATATTGTTGATTTACTGAAAGTTAAATTGTTGACTATATATTTGATGGACAGAAATAATAGGAACAACATAAAAAGAGATTTCCCTTATTCTTTTACCGTTGTTAAAATCATCTTCAGTTACTGTATCTACTCTTTTTGAGTACAGTGTAATATAGAGTCCTTTAAGCTGTGCTTCCATGTTGAAATACACATGGAAGTTTTAAAAAAGCTCTCACACTCGTTCTGATTCCACTCGCCCTTAATTGCATTGGTTATAGACCCGAAAGGGGCTTCTTCGCTACGAGGCTGGTCAGCCGTTGGAACAGGCTCCCTGGGGGAGTGTTCACAGCACAAAACCTGTCTGAGTTCAAGGAGCATCTGGACAATGCTCTTAGTCATGGTTTAGTTTTAGGTAGTTCTGCAACAAGTAAGGATTTGGATTTGATGATTGTCATTGGTCCCTTTCAACCTGAGAAAATCTATGATTCTATTAAAAGAATGGACCTCTGATATGATGGCATAGAGAGTCAGGAGTCTCACTTGCACAAATATATTTAGAAAATGAGAAAATAAAGCAGTTTTCATCAGCTCTGGAATTAGTGGTGCAAAGCACCAATGAGATCCTGTTACATTATTTTCACTTTAATGGATGGTATCATTGGCTTTAAACCATTGAGACATAACTGAAGGAGCGATGCCTCTGTAGGTACTTGTGTGCTCAAAGACCATGACTTCTAAAGGGCTGCTGTCACCACTGGTCCACCAGTTGGATAGCTATGACTTTACATGCAGTTATGGAAACTCTTCCCCGTGATTTTTTTCTACTTAGCATTTTAAAGTAAAGTTGCCATTGTATTCAAAAATTCTTTTACAGTTAATTATGATATTCCAGAACACTCTTGTCAAGCCATACTTCAAGTCTCTCTATGCTTTGGTAGGTTTGAGGACCTTCTTTAAAAGATATCAACAATTCTGTGTTCCCTGATTTAGAAACAACTAATAAAATATTTTTGTGCATGCTTGTCTGCACTTTCTTATTCAGAATACAATATCTAAAGCATCAGGATTAATTTTTATTATCATAAATATGCATAAGAAAATCTTATTAACATAAATCTGATCTAACAGGTTTGCCATGGATAAAGAAATGTAATTAATTTTCTTCTCTGCCTATTTTACTGCTGCTTCTGTTTTCTTCAGATTTCATTTGTTCATGTAATACTGTCTTAGAACCTTTGTTATGCATTGTATTTAGCTGCTTGGTGCATCACACAGTGTTTTTCTTAACCCTATCTGGAGTATTAATTGTTTTTGATAAGAAAAGAGTAGACAAAAATATTCTTATTTACTCTTTCAATGATTAGTCACATAGTCATAAAGAAAAATAGATTTAGACATAATCAAAACTTTTGCAATATTTACTTTTTATGTTCCCATGTATGTCCTCCTTTATGTGTCATCCCTTCACAGCAAGTGAAATTGGTGTATCTGTATTCTAACACTATTACTAAAAACTGAAGCATGTTGCTTGCTGCTGACTTGCCAGTCAGGTAATATGATAGGACATTTAAAGAAAAGCTTTAAAATATATTAGCATATTTGAAAGTCATAATATTCTTATTTACCTTCAAAGAAACTACACCAGATTTATAATTATCTCATATTTGTTAGTCACAACTTTTTAAAGATTCTACCTGTAGATACCTTAATTTTAAAATGGTAGAGTAGCCTTGCATCTGGTAATAAAACCAAAGAATACTATTATATAAAGTTAAATACAACCCTACCAAAACACATTGTTTTGCAGTTCAAACATTCACACAGTAATTTCTCTACCAAGACTCTGTCAATTATTGATGGTTATATTGTTTGGACAGTAATCATCTCATTTCACTACCTTTCCTATTATCCTAGCAAAGCATCTGTTTGCCAATTCTTGACAAAACTGAATGGGTGTCTTCCAGTCTGTTCTTCTCTGTTTGGTTTTGTTTGGATTTTTTTCCTCAGAAAATTAGATTTGATAAACCATACATATGTGTATCTTACTATATATAATTTATTCACATTTCAGACTGGTGATGGAATTATGAAAATGTGGAGTGAATCAGGAAATCATGGTCATGAGTGGAACAAAGTCGAGTTGCACTTGGGGAAGCTGAGGAATTTTGAAATTATCTTTGAAGGTATTCGTACCAGAGACTTAGGAGGAGGAGCAGCAATCGATGACATAGAGTTCAACAACTGCACTACAAGTAAGTTCGAGAGGGAAGTTTCAATAGGGATCTCACATGAGATGTAGGAAGTTGTTATTTGTTTTTAAATACATCATGGTTTTACTGTTTTCATCATAATGTAACTGCTTATAAAGTCAGTTATGAATAAATTTGTTTTCACTCTTATAACTTCAATACTTTTTTCTGCTCATACAGAAAATGTTTTACTAGTGCAGTGTTCACTAAATTATGGCAGATAAATCCAAGAAATTATTAAGTCTTTGTTTCCTTAGTTTATTTGGTTTTGAGTAAGAAGTTTCCTTCTTTAATATATTGGTAAGTTATTGAGTCTCCGTTGTTGTATATAACCATTTAATATAAATTGTGTTAGATTATATCACATGAAATCTATGGTCTCTGTGTTTCCTCATAAAGGCTCTTGCCATAAAAATGAGCAGAGACTACAAATGAACCGCTGACAATATTCTTTTTCCCAGTTCAGCTTAAGTTTTAAGGCCAGCAAAATAAAGAAAACCTTTGACTCCCTCACAGGATACTCACTCTATTTAATTCATTTTTTTGTGGACATAGACTAAAACAGGAACAGACCTTTCCTTTATTAAAACAACAACAGCAAACCAAAACAAATACACCCTCAAAAAAAAAAAAAAACAAACCAAAACCAAACAAACAAATGAAACCAAAACCCAATAATAATAAAGAAACAGACAAAAAGAAAACCCAAAGAACATAAATACTGAGAGGATCATGCCTTCTGTCAGGAAAATGGTCTTTCTATCTAGTAGGAAACTGTGACACAATGTAAGTGGATTTGTTGAGTGAGGTGATCATTACTGATGCCACATATCAACACTGTATGCGTTTTGGGACAGCTGTTTGGGCAAGCTTTCATCTCCTGCCATAGACTGGATGCACATTACCAACTGGAGTATGAAAACTGAACTTCTGGAGAGCATCTTTTGATCTAGATTAATCTGAAAAAATGAAAGTTTGCATTCAGAATTTGTTCTGTTGTATAAATCAAATAATGGAAGCTGAATACAACTTGGGACCTCCTTCAGAACTGAACTTTATTAAAACTATAAGGTAGATGTAGTCTTAAAAGCTTTTCCAAGCACATGAGCATTAGTGACCCTCTTGTACTTTTTATGTGTGTTTCATTGTCCCCATTGCCATGCATGTGATTGTTCTCCAAAGAACAAGGGTAGATAGCTGAGGAAGCCCTGACAGGAGTTGGTAGGTCAATATCCCTCCATCACCTTGAATAACAAAGCCGATGCTGATCTCTCTTGAAATTTGCTTCCAGTTGTGTTCTCATGTATTCATTCATATCAGTGGGGTCTAGTTAAACTACAGTTCTGAGGTTCTCTCCCATTTTGGGGCTGCAACAATTTAGACACTTCATTTCACAGTCAGATTCATGAAGACATTCAGCAAATAAAGAATCAGGGTTTATTTTTTTAAAGAAGAAGTATTATCTCTGTTAAATTCACAAAGATGATATCAACATATCTTCATATAATAAAGAATATTTTTTCTTACTCTTCATTCCATATATTATATAATAGCCTGAAAAAAGACATTATATAAACATAACTGGAAATATTCCACAGAATTGTCATTGCAAGGAAGGAAATTGTTACAACAGGGATTTGGAAAGCTGCCATATGAAGGATCTTAAATCTTTTAAAATGTAAAGGTTGCTGAAATTTACATTGCTTTTAGTCTATGACCCTACAAGTCTGGATGTTAACAGTGTTTTATAACCAGTCTTGTATTAAAATACCTCTGCAGTGAAAAAGCTCAGAAAGTAACTCAGTTTATTACTTTATAGCAACTATTTGTGTTACAGCACTGCTGCAGCAGAAAGCTCTGTTGGGAAAGCAGTTGCACCGTGTGCTCTGACTGCTTTCACTTACAGTTTCAGCATAGTAATATTCCTGTGTATTTTGCAGAAAATTATTGTTTATGAAGATGCATGACTCAGAGGAGGCTTTTTTCATAAAAGTTTGACATGTACAGTTGAAGCTCAATATGCAAGACAAATTCTTTTAAGATTGATGTAGGAAAGTTGAAGACCCAAGATGCTAATCCTTATAGAGCTGTCACTTGCATGGCCATTGTTTTTGCACTCTAATAAGGTACAGTCTTTATACAATCAGGAATGATTCCCTGACTGCATGTCTGGTAGTGTATGCCAGGTACAGCAAGGTTATCATTAAAGTTTAGGTGTGTGTATCCTATGAGAATGTGCTTGTACATATGCCTTTGCTTTTCAGCAAGATCAGAGCCCTGTCATGTTTGCTTTTTAACTGTATCTATGTGCATCTGTGCAAATGCATGTCTGTCAAAAAGAAAACAGCTTGAGAAACCAACACCCACCCCATCGCTACCCCTCAATTTTCCTGACTATATGATGATACTTAGGCTCAAAGTCAAGAGAACCAATGTGTTGCCTTTAGTGCCTTTCACATTGGCTCTGTATATAACTTTTTTTGCCTTCAACTGCACAAGTTGAGACCTACTTACTTGATTTTCTCAAGACTTTTGGTATGCTGACCTTCCTGTCGGCATGATGACATGAAGGAGCCTGGTCTGACCTTTCTCATTCTAGTTATTGATTCTTTACCTTCATAGAACAAACAAGCAAAATACGTTTTGCTGGTTTCTCAAAAATAACATTTCCCATCTGACCCAAGCCTGGGGCATTTGGGATAGAGAACACATGTCATGTAGAGATTGCATTTTTTGCAGGGCTCACACTTCTATTGTGTCTGTTATAACAAAGCTAAAAGACAGCACAACAAAATCTTACTGTTGCAAATTCAAGAAGAGTAGCATACAAACCAGAAGGGAGTCAGGGGCTTCTTATCAACCAAATGAGTTGATTTACAGCACTTACCCATGTAGTGTATTTCTAGCTGTAGAATCACTGAGCTGGATACATGGCCAAGGTCCTCTAGGGGAACCGAGGCCACATTTGTATTTTCCACTGAAACTTAAGTAAAATCTTATATAATATTATGGCTGTTCTGGACGTGTTAATTACATAAACAGTGGAAGACACCATGCACAGAAAAACCTAGAAAATAATTGACAATAATTAAAACTTTAATAATGGGTTCAAAACAAACCTGTGTAGAATGAAATTGAAATGCGAACTCCTTAAATTGCATGGGGAAAAAAAAGAATATTTAGCTGCTTCCCAGCAGATGCAATATAGTGGTGGAAACCAACGTTAGAGCAATTCTGGAGCTTTTGAATATTTTGGGACAGCCTCCTCCTCACAGACTGTCCTTTTGAAAGCTGCTGAATGATATTCCTGGAGCATGGCTTACAGTCAGCACAATAAACAGTTGCCTCTGCAGAAATTATGTACTCGAGACAGTAAAAAGGGAAGAGAGAGGCAACTCAGGTGAGATTATTGACATGTGAATATTGCAACTGTTTTCTGCAGTATGGAAATATTCAATGCTTATAGCAGCATTTAATAAATCTAAACATTTTTTTTTATTGTACATGTCTTTTCCTTCAGCTTGCTTCCATACAGTGAATTCTAGAAATAAGCTGTATACATCATAACAGCATCTGCATGGAGGTGGATTAGCTCTGCAGAATTCTTTGCTCTTCAGGTACATAAATGTGATTTACAAGCCCGTCTTATATGAGGATTTTCAACTGAACACAAACAATATTTTCACTATTTGTTTTTAAAAATTAATTGGTCAACAGCTCCTGTATCAGTAGAATTTTGTAGATTATTTTATTTATTATGATCTGAGCTTCTGGGGCTCTATCCTTCAAGGCTTATTTCCCTCAGGATTCACTCATTCCTATGGAAGTGAAGGACAAGAAGCAACTATGTGTTTATTGGAAATATAAGCTCTTGGAAATATTGTCAGTGATAGAAAAAACAAAGATAAAAATGGGTATTATCAGTTGATTGTGAGGTGAGCTAGGTTAAAGTTAAATTTCAAATCTGATGCCTTTTATTTGACAGGCTTAATTAAAAACATTGAAAAATATTGGAGTCATCACAAAGAGAGAAAAATTACTCTTAATATAAAATTAATTGAGGTATTTATATTTTTTTACCTTCTTGTGCAATGATTCTTTCTACAGCTTTAGTGACAGACTGTGTGGCTCAAATGGAGTTCAGTTTGGTCATTTCTTGTGCTTTTTAATAATTGGCTTTCACCACATATGAGGTTATTTGCAGGCTAGAAAAAAATGCCTGCATTGTTGCCTTAATAAAAAGGTAAAATACCTATGAGTGTCACACAGAAGAATTCCAAATGGTAACTTTAATTTTGAGACTTATGACACTTAATTTCATGGTAACATCTTCCAAAAATTCTGTCAGAAATAAGCTGTGGTCTGGTATCCTTAAGGAGCACTTCACGCATTGTTGATTTACTTTTCCAGCTGATGGCTCACTGTCATTTAATAGTGAATCAAAAGCATAACTTGTCAGACATGCTGTTGCCATTAGTCTGAATTTTGCACATTTTTAATTTTAAAGAAAAGGAACCTTGTGCTCCAGATACACAACAGCAAGTATAACAAGCACATATACATTACTCAGCCATATCTACATACAGATTCTGGCATCCCAGGGCACCACCTGAAAAATGAACTAACTGAAAGTAAGAGAATCGTAACTCTGAATTAAATTTTGACAAAAATTTCTAGAACATTTGGTTATTTAGCTGATTTTTTCATAGTCTGGGAATTCAGTGTCATACAAGTCCAGGAATAAGAAAGAGCCAGTACAGCTCCAGTGCTCTTTGTGGGTTGACTGTGTGGGATCAGACTCCACAAGATTTTCTTAAGGTAAATAGAATAGTGGCATTAGAGTTAGTTTTTAAAAGAAAGTAAAAATGCCACAATCTATTAACAGGAAATTGATTTAGCACATTGAGCTGAACAGAAATTTTCTTTAAAATATAATAAAGCTTGCTTTGCCTGGGGGTAAATTTTCCTTTCCTTTTCTCCTCATATATTTGTATTCTTCCTCACCTACTGTGTATGGAAAAGACCATAGGTGAAGGTACTGAAATCCTTTGAACAACTTTACTTCTGTGCTCTCATAAACAAGAAGCTTTGAAAGTCTCAGCAGAGAAATCCTTTCTCATTAGTATTCCATCCTAGCTTTGCAGATCAGAGAGACAATAACTAAAACATCGCAGTGTTTGTGTGTGTAGGCCAGCTTTTTTATTTTTAAAACAAGCCAGTGTTTTCTTTGAATCCTCAGCTATGTATCATGGAAAGCTTTACATTTAGTGGAGAGTTTAGTTCCTTCTTATACACTTGAGAGGAGTTCAAACTCTTATTAACAGAAGTATTCAGGATGAACGTAGCCCTGAAGTGGGAGGTAAGGGAATAAAGACAGAGAAAGATATACATTTGTGTTCAGACAGAATGCATGTCCTGTTACCTGGGGCTTTTTTGATATTTCCTTTTTTTTCTCCCTTTCAAAATATTTTAATGATTCATGTCTTTCACTTATTTCTATGAATAGGTCAGTGCCAGGGTATTCTGACAGGGGGCACTGGAATCACATGACCTGACTGAAACTTCTCAATAAATGTGCTGAAATTTATGGTAAAATTTGTCCTATATTTGGATTTTGCCTTTAGAATGAAATTATTCTTCAATTTTATTGTGAGCTATCAGTTTGTTGATACATACTAAATCTCCTTCATTACAGAGAAAGAAAGCTTATTTTAAGAAGTTTAGAAACTTGTGGTGGCTTTAACTTAATTTGTGTTAGTGTAACATATATTAACATGAATGTACTTCATCATTTGAGGGAAAACTTTACTGAAATCAGATCTTATTACACTTAGCAGAGGGTACAGATATGCACAATTTGGTTCTTGACAAGAAATAATCTCCCTTTTGGCAATGCGAAAGTCAGCCCCAGCTGCCTCCCCGAGGACATCCCAAATGCCCTTTTACAAAGGACTCTGGGGAAGGCAGCTCAGGAGATTTGTAGAGGAAATACAGGCTATCTCAATCCAGCTTCCCAGGGCTGGCAGAGCTACACTGTGGGAAGAAAATGTGAATTCCTCCACAAGTCATGTCATGCACAAGTGCTTAAACCATCATTGAATATCAAGGCTGTCTAGAAATGCATGAAAAATATAAATTCATTTTTACCAAAGGAGGTAAATACTATATAATCTGGATTCAGGAAATGAATTGCATGTCACAATCTCCTTTGAAAAGATAAAAAAAAATAGAAAAAAGAGAAATATGGCACCAACTTGAAAAACACAGAATTCCCTAGGTTTTATTGCACTGTACAGAAGTCATTTACACACCTGTAACACTCTAGGATTACTCTTTCTGTTTGCGATTATACATAAAATGTATGAGCTCAACCAGAAATATTTTTTAGCATCTTTCCTTCTTTTTGCAACTCTCAGATTGTTATTAGGGAAATACATAAAGTCAATTGCCACAGATTATGAATATGAGAATAAAGTTATAACTTTTACCTCATTTTTTATGAAACTTCAGTGGCTTTTCTGTTTATCTCATGGGAAAATTTTCAAGAGGAGCAGCTTACTCCAAAGATACTTTGGTTTGCTAGTATGTGGCTGTAGACTCAGATTTTCAGAATTACATTAAAATCTCTTAATTCTGACATTTACTTCAGATATTGCTTACTCTTCATATCCAATGGTAGATTTCTTAACTTCACATATTTCAAATGGGCCACAAGAGAAGGCTTTTTATGGCTAGTAAAATATGCAGGGTAGAGGTGGATGGGGTTTAACTCACAATCATTGCTTATAAAGATGGTACTGGAAGAATACCCACTATCCCAGCCTGAGATCATTTCCATATAAAATTACTGCAGAAGGTAGTCACCCTTCCAGTAGAGCCAAACTGTATATAACTGTAACCCATCATACACCTCCATGCAAGATGACAACCAAGATGACTTTCACACCTAATTATGATTCTGCAGAGCCAGGGAGAGCATTCAGCTGAGGAAGTGTCTCCTTGTTGCAGATAATTGCAGCTTGCACCTTGTGCTGTGTTCCATTGGTCTGTCACAATGACCTCTGTGGACCACATAAGGACACGCCCATGTTAAAAGAATAAATTGTTCATATGAGATGCTTCTAATTTGTGATAACTGGATAGAGAGTGCTGTTATTGAGTGGTTTGGATTTATTCTGCATCACGGTGGAAACAGCTTGGCAATCATTTTGTAGGGTAAATATCATTGAAAAGCTCTAAAAATAATCGGTTCAGCTGAACATCCTGAGGTGAAATGTAGCTCTACAATGGAATTAGGATAGAGAAGAGACAGGGATGGAAAAAAGGACCATGGAGTAGAGACCTCATGTCAAACAGCTTCAAGAGATATTTTTAGTTGGTAGAACACGTTAATAATTATTGGGGAATAGAATTTTCAGCAAAAGCATCACTTGATTTTTGTTCCCTATCTCCTCTTCTGCCTTTTCTTTTACCACTTAAAGACTTGAAAAAGGTAAAGCTATCCCTCCCAAGCATTGTGAAAGAGGGCAGGGAAATTATATAAGTACTCCCACTATACAACAAAACTTAAACAACAAATAATAGAAAGAGGTGAATTTTCAATTGTCATTTGAAAATATTTCTACTCAGAAAGGATCTTAATTTCTAAAATTACAAACAGTGGAAAAAGTCTCATTTGCATTGACTATACATTATATGTTTCATTTCATACTGCTGGCATGGTGGTGGTGTACTGTTGAGTGAGTGCCTGTGTTTCCCTTGGAGAGCAGAGGAGACTCTTGGTAAACAGCAGCTCAGTGTACTTGACCTTGAGTTACTTGCTGCTTTCTAGAACAGCTCCGGGTCTTGTTCACTGCAGCCTTTAACAACCATAATAATTTGAATTCACGCTGTGCCTTCCAAAAGCACAAAGCACTGCCCAACACAACCTTTGACAATCTATGTCTTTAGTGGTGTAATACAACATGGCAAGAGTATCTCTTCCTTTTGGCTGTATGATCAATCACTTCTTTGATGATAAATATTTTAAATAGGACAACATTCACTGTGTCAACCTAACACGCAATCTATCAAATTCATTGCTATCTATGGAACTTAATTTTTCTTTGCATTTTGTTTTAGACAATCAAACTCTATAGCTTATGGGACTGATATTTGACCTGTCTGGTTCTTCCTGTAATTTTAGATGTAATGGATATCACAGGAATATTTACATCTTACAAAGCACTGGTAAAAGTAAGCTCTTGTACTCAGTCACAGACAGTCACTGACCTGTTGCTGTCATTAAGTAGCAATCTTAAAGGAAAGAGGACTGTTTTCATGAATTTGTTCATAGTCAGTCTTTTCCTGATAATTGAAAGAAAAATGTCTAGTGTTGTATTTATCAACTATCTCCAAATGAATCTTGTCATTTCTATAAAGTCTGTGAGCATTATGTGGGCCAGTCTTCCATAGATAACTTATACTGGAGACGGATATAAAAATGCAAGTAATGCTGTGTTCACAATAGAGTCACAATGTATTTGTGGTGTGCATGATGTGCATCTGTATCTTGCTCGCTTTCTATGTACATACAAACACATAGAGCAATTCTTACTTGGGAAGATCTTATCTTTGCTGGTGTTCTGAGAATTACATTGTCAATACATACATAGAAAGGAAAGTGAGTATATGTAAATACAAATTCTATGACAACCATTATTAACATGCTTATTTGTAGGCTTTAGTATCCAGAAGCTGAGCCAGTTCTACTGGTCTTTAAAAAAATACTTAGACATTTATAAGCCTCTTTGTCCATCAATTCAAAATTGTACTTTATTGAAAAGTGATATCCCATGCATGCTTTTTCCTTTTTCATTGGAAACTGATTTTATTTTTATCAATGCACAGGGAAGTTTGCAATTTACAGCTGAAAATTTTAATCTTAAGTTCCTGTAAATAACAAACATTAGCACTGCCTTTTTTTATTCTGATTACAGTTTAGTTCTGTATTGTCAGTCTATTTAATATTATCTTGTGTACATACTGAAACTAAACCAAAAATTTAGTTCTGTCCTATTTTCCTTCAATGAGAATGCACTTCTTCAGTCTGTAAAATTCAGTAAGTACCACTATTTGAGAAGATATTAAAACCCTGACAATAACTTCTCTGGAAATACAGGCCTGCACAAAGGTAAATATCATGGTGTTCTGATCAGACTGTTTTTAATGATGTGTCACATTGTAGTCATGGTTTAAGTTAAAAAATAAACACATTACAGTAAATAGAGCCAAAATAATTTTTTCTAAATGTCTTTTACACAGCTTGAAGCTCTACACTGAAAAGGAATTTAAGGTTTACAGGAGTGAATTTGAAATGTTGCATTTGGGATTATCAGAACTGTTTGAATTAGTGTTTGTTGAAATTATGCACACAGTGCACTGAAGTAGAAAATAAGTTACATAAGTTTCTTTATAGTCTGACAGTTCAGGGAAGGCTGAATCTCAGAGTTCTTTGGATTTGACCCTAACATTTTATGCACAAGTTACTAAGTTACTCTCGTTTTATGAGATGATTTTCACTCATTTTCAGAGATGAACAAAAACTGTTGTAAAAAAGATTTGTGTATTCAGTATCATAAGAGGAATTTCTAGGCAGTTCACACAGTCAGAGCAGAAGTTTCTCTAAACTCTTGCAAAATAAATTGTCTTATACAGCCTTTAAAAGTTTATGCATTATGCAAATGTGTTATAACAGTGATTTTTCTCAGTTTAAAATGTTCTTATTTTCCTAACAATGTACTATAATTATGAGCAGAGTAAAGTCTTTAACCTGTCTACTTTTCAATAGCTCACAGAACCCTTTTTGTATGGAATGCCCACAACAAATACACTGGTCAAACAGTTATGTTGATGCTGAACTGAATTTTCATCCAGGCAATACCCTTTTGCAGCTGTGGGCAAAGCCAATATAGTAGTCTAGACACCTATAATGCAACATTAAAAGAGTGAGACCAAATAACATCTGTTGAAAGCAGTCATGATGTATAAAAACTAAAATTAAAAAGAGCATCCTTTGATTTAGTTACAATATTGATTTAAATGTCCTGTTGGTTTCAGTTGGAGAGAGTCCCAGGGAATGCCCTGCCCTCACTGATTTTGTGTGTGGGAATGAGGATTGCATAGAGTCTCAGTTTGTCTGCGATTATAAACCAGACTGTGAAGATCTATCTGATGAAGCTGACTGCAGTAAGTATCTCTTTGTGTGTTAATCCAATCTCCAGTTAAAATTATAACTTTAAAATCTATAGTATAGCTTAGGTGAATTCACACGGATGATTGACTCAGAAGGTGATTACGAGCAGGTTGCCACTTCTCCATTACAGAACAGTTGGAAAAAATCCAATATGTTTATGTTTCTTGAACTCCTAGTGAATACTGTGACCAAATTTGTCTGAAGGCATTCTTCACTGAGATGGAAGCTCAGATTAATGGGCATTTCAATTCAGGCTTGAAACTCAGAAGCAGTGAAACATTGTGCTCTTGTTCCTGCTCCCTGTCTTTACTTACAGTTACTGTCTGGACTGGGCACTTGGCGTAGGAGCATTTAGCTGTCCATATATACAGTTCAGTAATCAATCTAATTGTTAATCTTTGAGCTGGAGGGCCAAATTCTGCCATAATGCAGATATGATCAAAAGTCACCTTGATTAAATAAATGCATCACACAAATCAATTCAATGTTCATCTTGTGTGGAAGTCCAAGGACTTAATTGAAATCAACCAGTACTTAGTGGTCCCTTGAAAATCAAAGGCCTTTTCATTTGTATACAGTTGCTCTATGCTTTGACTGGACAGGGTTACAGAAATTATGTCCCTTTACCGAGTGATGAAAATTACCTTGTTTTAGCCAGGCAGCAGACTTGCAGACTCGCAGACTTACTGCTAAATTGTCACTGTAGGAGATTAAACTTGGAGTTTCTCTATTTCATAAAACAGTTCTGAAGTACATATGCTGAAGTCGCTGTCACTATTTCTGTTTTCTGCCTCTCGTAGTGCTTTGTGTTGCAGTGAATTTTGTGAATCATATTCATGGAAATGGATCTATTTTGAACTATAACTTTAAAATACTAGCTTTTTAACAGTAGATTCCAAGAAAATATTTTAAACAGCTGATCCGTATTTCTTGTATGCAATATTAATAGTTTTCAGAATTTAGGCAAAGTAAATGGAGAAAAATATTTCTGTAAACTCACCCTTGTAACATTTTGCAGACTAACAGACACAAAGTAGATCTGAATTATGTCCAAAGTGAACTGCTTGGTAAAGATATTCAGAAAACTATGGAGGCACTTGATTTATCCTCTAAATATTGTTATAGCATTAGTAACTTCAGTGGGGGAGGGCATTGTTGTCTGTTTTCTGGAATGACTGTGATAGTGTCGATTCTCTCTTCTTAGATAACAGATGGAAACATTTCAGGCCATAAATGATCTTGAATCACAGTAAATCAACTCAGTTTTTACTATACTGAAGAAAAGCTGTTCCAAGGGAATAAAAAAAAATACTGATATTCACTTTAAATAAATAGAGTGAAATATCCTGTAATTGTAGATGGAAAGACTGCAGCTACATCACAATTTTTTCCTCAGTCTTTAGTCTTGCTGTTTCTGCAGTAGTATCAAAATATCAGTAACAGAGAGTTACTGTAATCTGGCTTTCAGAATACTTAGATAAGCCTCAGGTATACTATTTCCCTATCTTCTATATCTTAGTTGCAATAATTGATGCCTTACCTTTAGATAAATACACCTTTTCCCTGAGCATATATTTTATAGATTAGAATAAACAACATTAATGGGCATATAATGCCTTCTAGATATGGAAACCTCATTTTTTAATGAAAAGGCAACAGGAGCTGCTTAATCAAAAAAGAGAGCAGAACAGGCACAGAGAAAGCACTTTACAGTCTAACCTGTCCCATCAAAAATGGTTATGACCACATTTGTTTTTGGGGTTCTCCTTTGCACTAAGCTCAAGGTCTGAGCTTACTTCACATTCTACAATAATTTTATACCAGTGTAACTCCAAAGAAGTAAATGGACCGTAATCTACTCAGCAGCAATTCCTCTGTACAGGATTTACAACAGAAGCTAGATGAAATGAGCTGCATCCATGTAGGCTGGTGAAACTTTTTCTTTTTTAAAAAAATAAAGTCATGAAAATTGCTTACTCTATGCTTCATTCAGTCCAGTCAGGCAATCTTGCAGAATTTTCTTTCTCTTTCAGTAACCTGGTGAAAGTACTGAGGTGAAAAAAGCACGCATGGAAGCAGTTTCAGTTTTCATGAATTGCAGCTAATTATATACACAGATTTGAATAATAGCAAACCTCAGTGTTGATGACCCAACCAAAGGAGTGGTTGAATCATTGAAATGAATGCAACTGTTCCAATAAATGGAACAATCTTCTTCTGTTGCCTTCTAAGTAGGCCATGCTTACCTATAAAATAAAAAGCACCCAACAGGTACAGATATGACACATGACTCTGTAAAAACAGCAAATACTGTTCATAAATACTTATTAATAATTGCCTTCTGAAAGCACTATTAATATATTAGGGTAAAAATCATTCCTGAAGTCAGGTATTCCATTATGACTAGAGTAAATCCTAAGTGGAATTTGAACTTTGATCTTGTTAGAGAGGTACAAGAAAATTACACTTTTTTTTTTTATTAATGCATTCCCTTCTTTGCCCTACCTGCATGTGAGGGTGTTTGCTCTTGGAGTTAGGCTTTATTAGGCTTACATGATGCTTGTCATGTAGTGCTAATGCAGATGCTCAGTACATTTGCCCAGCACTAACAAAAGCACAGAAGGGTTGAGGTGGAGAAGCACCTCTGGAGATCACTTTGTTCAACCGCCTTGCTTGAAACAGAGTTCATTGCAGTGGGTTGCACAGGGTTTTGCCAGTCAGAGTTTGAATATCTCCAAAAATGGAGACTCCACAACTTCTCTGGGCAACTTCTATCAGTGTTTCACCAGCCTTACAGTTAAAAAAGTTTTTTCCTTAACCTTAAAAAGTGCTTCCTATATA
Organism: Myrmophylax atrothorax; assembly: GCA_026770055.1. Taxonomy (NCBI): domain Eukaryota; kingdom Metazoa; phylum Chordata; class Aves; order Passeriformes; family Thamnophilidae; genus Myrmophylax; species Myrmophylax atrothorax. The sequence goes on along the minus strand of JAOXXN010000395.1, from coordinate 18,751,342 downwards.
TTGTGCCCATTGCCTCTTATCCTGACACTGGGCCCCACTGAGAAGAGTCTGGCTTTTTCTTCTTTAAATCATCCGGCAAGTGTTTATATACACTGACAAAATCCCACTGAGCATTCTCATCTCCTGAATTTAGTCAGTGTCCTAATCACCAGAACATCTCTTTCATCATAAAACTGCCTTCAGGCATAACATGCACAAGGATGAGCCACATATCTTTACAAAAAATGCCACTGTGGAAGTGCAGTCCAATTTTTCTAGCTAATTGTCTGGAAATCATTCTGTCCGTTCACCTTGGATAAGAACTAAATTTGGTGAAGTCTTCAGTTTGTCCTCAGGACTTACATGGACATTTATCTGTAATAAAGTTTATACCTGTTAGTGAAGAATTATTTTTTTCTTTCCTCCTTACCTATCACATATTATTTCTGTCCATGCATGGAATGCAGGGAAACATAGCATTAGCTATACGAAATCCTTTCCATTACCATGTACAGTGTGTTCGTTATAGCATCTTTAAATAGAGCTGGGATGAGAATTTACTTCTTGCTGTATTTTCAGGTTACTACACAAGTATTCCTGGAAGCTGTAACTTCGAAACACAAGGTCAAGAATGGACAACTGTATGTGGATTCACACAAGACCCTACTGATGATTTTGATTGGAATATTAGCAACAGTGCTGTCACAGGACAGATGGGTTCTCACACTGACCACACACCAGGTATTGCCATATGTACTACATCAGTTTTGGGAAAATTGAATATTCACTGAATTAAAAAAAAAACACAAACAACTAATATAGGTCAGCACCAAGGTAACAGCAAATCTCAGTGTGATCAGCTGATGCATCAGAATGGTTCAAAGCTACACCAGGAAAGGTTCAGACTGGACATTGGGCAGTATTTCTTTACCAGTGCAGAGATCAAACACTGGAACTGGCTTCCTAGTAGTGATTGGTGGCCCCAGCCTGACAGTGTTTAAGAGGCATTTGGACAATGCTCTTAACAACATGCTTTAACTTGGTCAACCCTGAATTGACAAGGCAGTTGTACTAGGTGATCATTTTAGGATTCTTCCAACTGAAATAATTCTATTCTATTCTAATAACAAACTCCATCTATGCCATGTCGGTTTCTGATATTAAAAGATGAATTTTCTGAAAATATCACTGGTTACAGTAATAATCACTGGCTACAATAATAATCTTCTCCTTGTCAATATTTTAAGCAATCTACTTTCCTGGAGTGTGGTACTGTCCTAATGGATTCTAGAAAAACATGCAATTACACACGGGTCCTTAGAGAATGGTTGAGGAGCCATGTGTGTGAATGCGTGAAATGCTTAAGGTTCCTGTCTTACTTCAACTTACCTCCCTGGCATTGACTTGCCAGACATCTTAGTACAGAAGTGTTTCCCAAGATATTGCTGATAGACTGCTAGCAGAATGCCTATTGATTGTCAGGAGAATTAAATGTATTGATAGGTAATTACAGTAATCTCTGTTACGTAGACAGTGAGCAATAATTATATATGGTATTACATAAATATTATTTAACATATTCTTTACATTATACAATATCTATGGATGGGATATTAATTTCTATCACAAATATACTGATCTCCATTTGAGAAGTACTTAGCTTTCTTTCCAGAAGCCTTAATGGTTAAAAACCGCTACCTTAATTTTCATCTAATGAGCAAAGTATTGTAAACATTCAATCGAGAGTTAACACAATATTGGGGTAACCCTTTATCTGGGTAATGTAGATTAGCAGAGGTCAGAGGAGGCAGAGACAACTCAGGCTGCAGCGTGATCAGAAGGCTTACACTGAAGACAAAGGACTTTATTTTTAGTAACAGCTTCACTTTTATCTACTCCTGTATATAACATGCTAGCACACTGTTGGTCAGTAGTTCACCTAACATACATGGAAAGATTCTACTCGTTACAAGGCATCCACATCCCACAGGTGGTTCTCTGGTCCTTAAGGGTGCATTCATTAACCACCTCAGACCTTAGAGATTCAGACACACACACTGTCACTCCCCACAATGCAGCCTCTATGCTGGTTTTGTTTTGGATTTATGAGCAGCGTGACCTCCAGGTCTTGATGCTTTTTTTGTATTTTATGTTCTTAAAATCAACAGAGATGTCTTATTGTGGGTAGCTGTAACCATTACTGTTCTACCCATTTATCCTCCCTTTTCCTTTACAGTACTTTGCACCTGCTGCAGGAACTGCTCACCTGATCTTGAGGGAACTGCTTATCTATCACAAATCACAGCTTTTGCAGACATCCATGCTAGTTTGTGTTGCTATTACAGGCTGTAAATGTGGAAGTTCATTCCTCTTGGAGAGGGACAGTACAGACCGGTAGAGGTAGAAACTATTGCAGCTGTCCTAGGCAAGCTGTTCTTTGCAAATAAGCAGTTTGACTCGTTTCTTGCTCTTCCTTTGATGCAATGCAATGACAAAGCAGCCACTAGCCCTTAGCTTTTCAAGATTTTATGTGCTTTTCTACTTCAGTTTCTGTCATTTAATTAGTTGTTTCTGTGAAATTACCCAGAAATTGTAAGAAAAACAACGTTTAAATAAGTGAAGGACAAGGAAAACAAAATCACTTTTCAGAATTTCCAACAGCCTAGATACTGATGGTCTGTAATGTCCAAAAATATCTATAAGACCAATCCTGACCCAAATCCAATTCCTGCTTGTTCCAAATTAATTTCCTCTAGTTACTACGTGTATAAATTCAGTGTACAGACCATGCCTGCTATTGCAGCAATATAACAGAGCCTGTGATATTATACCAACTTTGTATTAAGTGCATTGGCACAATTTTGTGTGGAGGAATCTTATATTGGTTTAAATGTGTCTTGTATTGCTTCATCTCTTCTGTCTGATGACCAGTGAAAGGACCCAAGGGAACGGTGAGAAGCTGTGTCAGAGGAGGTTTAGGTTGGATATTAGGAAAAGGTTCTTCACCCAGAGGGTGGTTGGATGCTGGAATAGTTCTCTGGGGAAGTGATCATAGCACCAAGCCTGACAGAGTTCAAGAAGAGTTTGGACAATGCTCTCAGGCACATGGTTGACTTTGGGGGGTCCTGTCCAGGCCCAGAAGTTGGACTTAAGTGATCCTTGTGGGTCTCTTCCAAATCAGTTAATTCTGATTCTATGTAGCCCATGGGACATCTAGGACAAGGGGTAACAACTTTATACCAAAAGAGGAGAGATTTAGATTATAATAGAAAGAAATTCTCTACTCAGAAAGGGGTGAGGCACTGGAACAAGTTGGCCAGAGAAGTTGTGGATGCCCCATCCCTGGAAATGTTGAAAGCCAGGCCAGACAGGGCTTTGAGAAACCTGATCTAGTGAGTGGCATCCCTGTCCATCACATGGGGCTTGGAACTAGATTATTTATAAGGGCCCTTCCAACCCAAACTATTCTATGAGTCTATGAAATACACAAAGCACTAACACGGAAGATCTCTGTACAACCAAGGTATGGTATATGTGTAAGTGGTAAAAAAAACCCCAACAAACTGGTATCTGTGTGTGTAAAAATGCTTATAATATGAGGCATAAAATAGTATTGAAAAGCTCTAATCATTTTTTCTCATTTTATTAAGGTAAAGGACAGAGATTTTTGTATGTAAACTCATCCACCCAGAGGGAAGGAAACAGAGCAAGGATAACTACCACCAAATTCTTCCCAGCTAGTCTTGGGGTCTGTAGGGTTCGGTTCTGGTTCTGGATGTTTCCCTCTAGGCAAACAGGAGTCTTAAAGGTAAGAGACAAAGCACTTCTGCTACATCATAATAATATTTGCTTTAGTACTATTTGCATTTTTGTGTCTAGATTTAGCAAAATCTCATTAATTTATATTAACAATACTTCATCTTTTGTTACAGCTATATATAAAATTTTTGCTGACAAGATCAAGTGACAATTTCGCTTTACTTTCAGTTCCACTTGAAGTCCTTTTGCTACGTATGTAAGAAATAACATTGCATGCGTGACTACCAAACTTAAAACTACCCAATATCAGCACAGATCTCTGCACAATTCACTCTTTTAACATAAAATAGAAATTGATTACAACATTTAGTGGTTTAAAATAAAGGTTTTAAAAATGCTAATGTAATCATGTGTACAGGGTGTTGAAACAAGTGGAAATAAGGTATTTAACTGCATACAGCTCAAGATTCTGTGAAAATGTCATCCTGCTGTTCCCCAAGCATCCTAAGTGGGTACACTTTTGGTTTTTAAGTACTCTAGTAACAGCCCAAGCAGTCCAACCCTTGGCAAAAAATTCATTTCATGGGACTCACTGAATAAATATGTCACACAGTTCCTTTTTAAGTGGTCTGAGTAAGACTCGTATCTGCGGTGGTTTGTAAAATTTTGAAAATACAGGTTATTTTTGTTTTTTAATTTGTGACAGAATATAAACATTTGAGTATGCTGTAAAACTTCTGAACTAAGTCTATGTTAAAAGTGAACAAGAATAACTTTGTAGTCTGGACCTCAAATTAAGTCAGGAATTTTGTACCACTGTTTTCTTCACTGGAAAAATAATCATAGCACAATTCTGTGGGATTATAGTGCAATTAGGTTGAAAGGGCCTTCAGGAGGTATCTAGTCCAACCCCCTGCTCCAAGCAGGGTCAGCTGCAAGATCATGCTAAGTGCTCAGGAATTTACCTAGTTTTGAAAATGGACATAAATGAAAATTACTCAATCTCTGTAGGCAACCTCTGCCACCGATCAACTGTCCACCATGAGAGGACTTCTCATTAGATACCCAGCTGAAGAATACCATTAACTTTCATTTCTCCCTTTGTCTATC
>JAOXXN010000395.1:18730218-18744947 GCA_026770055.1 Myrmophylax atrothorax | reverse complement strand
TTTTTTTCAGGATGGGGGTTTGGATCTGAATTTTATCTTTAGCACCTAGTGTCTGGATACTCTGAATATTGCTGTGAACCTAATAATAATAATAATAATAATAATAATAATAATAATAATAATAATAATAATTATAATTATAATTATAATTATAATAATAGAAGCTATATTGCCTGAAGTTAGTTTGAGCAGCAGTAAAAAAACAAACAGAAATTGCTTTTTTTGATCTGTTTGTAGTTAAATATTGTGAGATTATCTATGATTATGTATTTGTTTAAATTAAGTATTGCAAGATTGATGATGAGACTTTTTGAGGGAGATCTGAATGTTTTCAAGCTTCACAGAACAGTGTTTGTGAATAAGTAGATGTGTGTGGCTTATGTGAGGTGGTAGATAGTCAGTCAAACACTCTGCTTTTTTATTTTTTTGCATTTTAAACAGATTGCCTTAAATTTCATAAAGAGAAACATAAAGAATTGTCTTATTTCCCCATACAAATAAAGTACCTTTGCAACATGTACTCTTTCTGTGGAAACACATAACAGTATTTACAACAGACTGGAGCACTCAGCAAGAAATGTCATCCTGTCACAGACTCAATTTACCCTTATGGACATTTTGCTCTTTTCTATCAAACTAATAATCTATTTCAGCATCAACTGTTGCTGTTATTAAAGCAAGAATATAAATTAACTGTTACCATTCAAGTGGAAAAAGAAAGCCTAAAAAGAACAAAAAAGAAAAGCAATAAAGCCAACATCCCAAAACTTCTAAAGCAATAGCTCTCTGAAGAGATTTTTTTTTCAGTTTGCACTGGAGGTGAAAGAAGTCAAACTGTAATAGGAAGTCTGAATAATGTGTTAGAATATAATAACATCAGTACAAAAGCTGATGTTATAGCTCTTATCTAAAAGACTGAATTAAAAAAATGGACTGAAGATAGGACATAGGGAGATGTGTGATTAAAATGACATACAGGCAATCTCTAAAAAAGAAAGATAAAACTGAATACTCCATTGGTATAGGAAGCAGATGTGGTAGAACTACATGAAACAATGTAAAGTTACAGGAACAGTCCTATTTTTGCCTAGAAAATTAACTAGTAACTGAGGAAAAAGAAGAAGGAACTAGAAGTTCTTGTTTTCTGTATTCGAAATGCACATTTCAATTGCACAATTCCATGTCATAAACTCTAATTTGTTCATAGGGAAACTAAAATCATGGGCTAGTATTATTTTTAAAAAGGACACAATGTTTACAGCAACTTTTGCATTAACATAGAATGGATGCTATTTAAGAGAGATCTGAGTGCTAATGCTTCAGGACTTCAGCCAAGTATTAGCCAACAGGAGAAAAATTGCTTTGTAATAATTAAGTACAGAACCACTGGCTTTCCTTAGAAGTATTTGGTGACAGACTTTGAGAGGAGAGTTATTCAGCACTAAATATGTGGTTGGTCTAATATATCAATTAATATGCTCTTAACAAGAATAGCTCTTAATACAAAAAAATTTTGCTGCATTATGCTACAAAAGTAATTTTTTTAAAAAAGCCCCACATTTCTCTTTACATATTTATGACTATTTAGTTGCATTTAATGGTGCAGGAAAGCAGTCTCAGCAAGGAATGAGTGTGTTTTTCTCATCTGTTTCATTCCAATGGGGATCCTATTGATCATCTGTCACTTAGATTGAAAACATTCAGCTTTTATTATACTTTAGCATTCTTCCTTCGCCCATTTCCTGCAAGAGTTTGTCATACAGTTGAGAGGTAAAACCAAAATAAATTCCCTATGTGATACTATAATAGTTTTCTACCTTGACATTTGTTGATACTAAAACAACCTGAGTTACAATAGATCTCTTTATAGGACAGCTTAATTTTACTAAAAAAACCCTGAAACTTTTATTGTTTCAAATTAATGTTTAGGTGAAATTTTTTGTTATTTCAAAAAAAAGTTTAGAGAAATAAAGAGAAAAGAGGCAAGTATTTATTTAAAGTGCTTCTCTATTGTGAGAATGAAATGTGATACAATTGTGGAATCGAATTTGTGGACTTTAGAGAAAAAATTTTGCTCTGTCTCTGGTGCAGCTTCCATTCAAGGAAGATGTGCAATGACTGCCAAGGAACATGAAGAGTTCAAAGGCATTATCTTTAGGCTATAAAGCAGAAAACACAGTATCATTATTCACTGGAGTCAGTGGAAAGTTTCCTCAGCTGACACAAGTCTCTGATGCCTAATGAAGTGAAAATACAGGTTGTCTTTCTCAATATTTTCCTGCTTCCTTGGCTGGCAATTAAATACTGTGTATTGTGAGCGACAGGAGAATGCACCTCTTGTTAGGCACCCTTTAGATCTACATTGGCTTCTTACTTATTAGGAAGTTCATGTGGAATGTGGCACCATCCAGCATGCCAACTGCAAGATTCAGGCAAGATCAGGAAGGTAATACATTATCTTCAAAGCTCAGGATGGATAACACCTTAGTTGAAAATAGCAGTTTATAGTTTATGACCTTCAAAATTATGTGCACTTTCACCATTCACAAAATGAAATAGAAGCTGAAAAAGAATTCAGAAGTTTCTAACACACAGGACATTCTGTGCAGAATTAGAACTAAGTCAGGATTTTAAGGTAGAGAAATGAGATTTTCTAAAGAATGTTGTTCTCTGCAGATCATCTAGATCAGTGTTAGGCTGGAGTACAGTCTTTCCAGACTGATAGATACAGAGTTGTTCAATGGGACTTTGCTACAACTTGTTTGGTTGGGGTTTTGTTGGTTGTTTTGTTGGTGGTGGGTTTTTTTTTTTTCATTACATACTCTAGAGTGGGATTCATCTTGCTAATTTTTTTCTCTTTCACATCTGAGATTGTTTCCACTATCAGGCTAGCTTGTACACAATTTATAGGATGCTGTGCAGGGAGGTGGTGTAGTCCCTGGGAGCAATAAGCACCACACAGTTATACTCCTCCAGGGCCCTAGGGAGATCTTATCCATGGCAATTTGTTCTACCTTTCATGTGCTGTCTGTGTTTACACAAGCCAGCAAGAATCTTGTATACACTTAATGTACTTCCTGACCCAGAAGATGCTTCAAACTCTCAGTGACATGGATAGTCCCAGGAAAGAATATAGTATTACATCTTATATTTATTTCTTCCCTTTCACTGGGCACAATCTCTGAGAGAATAAGATCTGTATCCCCAGCTAAAGGAACAGAGTCCTTTGCCTCCCCATTTTTCTGAACTCTCCTTTAATCTCATTTGATTTAGCATGCGTTTTCAATTTTGTATTATTCTTTTACAAATTTCATCTAAACATTTTAGAAGACATTTGAGGACCCTAACCCTTTCTTGCCATAGTTGTGGATAGATAAAGACTTGGAGAATTTATGTGAAAGTATTCAGGAGTACTTTGGCAAGTACTGAGATGACAAATAGAGCAGAACTGGGAGCTCAACTGAGATTTCCAATCAACCAGTTTAGAGATTTACACTGGCTGCTACCAGTTTCCTCAGACTGTCTATGGGATTGTTATGAGGAACCATACACCAGGTTTAAACTTTAGTCAAAACTAACTGAGCATAGAGCCACATGAATTACCAAAACATATTAACTGATCTGTAGTAATTACATATCTGTATACCCTTGCTCTGTGGTAAACATGAGGTAAAGCTCAAGGAAAAGAAAGACAAGGCATATAAATTTAATTTGCATATATGTGAACAGTAGCTGATGTCATGTAAATGTCATACTTAAAATCCAGTTTGACTTGCTGCCATTCCAGATCCATTGACCAGCAAACATACAGCAGTTTTCCTGATCAATTTACTGTTTGTATTGAGCTTGAGCTACAGGACTGATCTGTATATACACAGAATGAGTTCATGCTCCCTCTGAGGCGAGGCTTTGCGTGAACATGATGCAATTTCTCTGTGCACAGACAGAACTGTTCAAGAAAGTATTGTTCCTTGAAATTTTTAGTATGAGAAACTTCTATTAACCTGAACAAAAGTGGGGGGGGGAATCTGCTTTTAAACAATGAAACAATCTTTAACAGTGCTTTTGATTCTTCCTACTTTCTCAGCATGTATTTTTGCATCTCTGAGACTTAAAAATGAGAGTAGTGAAAGTGACATCTCAATATTTACCTTCAAAAAGAATTATTACTGCAAGATACAGTAATAGCTAAAACAACACTAATATTGTTACGTGCTGTAAAATTCTAGATCATCATGATTGTCATATTTTATGATTGGCAAAATAGTGATGGTTCCAGAGACACACACAGGTGCTGTAACTTAGTCCTAACCTCAGGTGTAGAGTTACTCTAACCAAGGGTTACAACTTCTTAAGGCCTTAGAGCCTGATATGTGAAAAACTGTTACATGCAGTTTTTTTCATTTTATTTTATGGGTTGAATCAACAATTTCTTCTTGACATCAGTCCTTTTAGACCTGCAAGATGCAGGTGACAAGATATTGCTATTACACAGTCGTATAACCAAATGTCAGGCTTGACTAATTTGGTCCTGATTTGGATCATTGTATGTCAGTCTTCTTGATGCTCACCTGCTCTCAAAATGAAATAACTTGCAGGAGTGTTCAGGCATGAAAGATGCTTTAATGAAGACACCAAGTTGTACAAAGTGTGTGGTTTACAGTGCTGTTTGGGCTATTTAGTTATACAAATTATAGGTATGGGTTTAAGTTTATAAATTTCTTGGGCCTCAGCTTTTCTACTCCATCATTAAACCGGGGCATTAAATTGGTAACATGAACCTATGGGTCACTGGAAAATTAGTTTAAAGGCTTAAGAGAAGTATGTTGTTGAAAGTGATGAGGAGAGGATAATGACTAAAATACTCAGTCCCTTAAAGGAATAGTTATCACCTGAAATTATTAGAATATGCTTATTTTCTTTACTCCAGTTTTTTTGTCATTATTTTTGACCAGGGTTAGACGGTATAAGGATTTTGAACACCTTATTGGGAAGAACAATTACCTCTGTATTCTTCAGTTTCATGTGCTTGGCATAAATTCACCAGTTGTTGATTAATTGTGACTTCATTCATTGTCATACTTATCACTTTCACTATTTAATTATTTATTTTTATTCATGGCTTTTCTATATATGCTTGCAATAATTTTTTATGACTGTCTGAAACACTGTATTATAAATTGCTAGTACCTGATGATAGATTTCAATCCCTAGTTGCTAAGCCTTTTATTTATCTAAAAAATCTTCACTCAGTCTATCAACTATAGGGTCACCTTTAGAGATGAAACGATAGCTCAAGATCCTTCTCAGTCTTTTCTTCAAGTTTTACATGAATCTGGGGTTAAGCCTTTACTCATTAACTTCTATATGTCAGGCTGTCACTATTTTCCAATTAGTGATTGTATTAGCAGTGCTTTTTATTTTCTTTTCATAATACTTTTTATTTGAAGCTGAACTAGCATTAGCGAAGTTATTCAGTATTACCTGATCCTCACCAATAAGATGTGGATTTGAGCCCTATGTGAGGGCCCAGGCAGGGAGCTGCTCTGCTGCTCTTGGGCTGTTCCTCTGCTACCTGCACTCCTGTTGCATAACGCTGATTCACTTGCATCTCTTGGGTTTTGTCACCAACAGGTATACACAATTGAAGAACATGGAATGGATATTCTTATGTGGTCTTCTAGTAGAAATGAAGAAAACAAATGGATGTATGCAAATGTAGTCCTCTCCAGTAACAGCCCTTTCAGAGTTGCCTTCGAAGCTGAAGTGGGGTGCAGTGAGCCGACAGAATTTGCTCTTGATGATATTTCTTTCACCCCAGAATGCATTGGTGGAGGTATGCTATTGCACAAATATATATAATACATGTTTTCTTTTCAAAGGGAAAGGAAAATAATGGCATTTTGTATTTCAGTGTATATCACAGTTACAAAAACAAATATTTTCCTTTTGACATTATTGTAATAATGTTAAGGATTTACTTCATTCCAAAAGAATGTAGAAAATAAATGGGTGCAGCACAAGCATGCAAAGAAATGTGTGTTTTTCAAAGGAAAGAAAAATGTGTGAAGAAAGGAAAGATCAAATTTATCATACATGGCCCTCATGGCAATTTTTTTTTCATTTTTTTTCCTAAGGGAAAGCCACTATACCTATCAGAGGGGATCCTCTATATTTGATGTCTGAGTGCAGTGTCTGAATAAAGTTATTTTCTCACAGGGCCTGTTAGTGCTGTTGTGAACCACAGTTGAGAGGGATCTAGCATCATTCAACTATATTGGTTTTTCTCTTGTATGAAAAAATTCAATGAAGTCTTTATTTTGGGATGGATGAATATGACAGTTCTTCACAATTATTTTAGAAGAAAGTGGGTAGTTCTTTTATCCTCACTTCCTTCATAAAATATCTCAGCAATGTAGTGTAATTGTCTCACTGCCAGGCTCTTTGAGAATTTACAGTCTCATTCTTGCTACCAAAATTAAGGGACTTGATCTGTGTAGAAAAAAATCTAATGTTTTATAATGCCCTGTTTATTCTGTGTGAAAGGCAGTGCTTTCCTCTGCAAACTAAGTATAGCATATGATACAGTATCAGAAAAAGAGAAGTATGTGTGCAAATACATATTCTGATAGAAATATTGGCCATTCCTTGTTTTGAAAAGTGAAGAGGGGAAGAAAACCAAAGAAACAGAAAACTTTTTGTGCAGAACTTCATTCACAAGGAACAACTACGAATGATTATGGTTAAATAAACATCAATATGAAGGTTATAAAAATCGTCTTGGAGACTTCTCCCGTTTAAAACAACTCTTGTTCCGATAGGAGAGCCTGTGTATGAACAAGTTGTCATACTGTTCAAGACACTTTTTATTATTTTTATTGTGATAAGCACCTCCCTGAAGAATTAACCACATGCTGATTAAAGCTAAAAGTGAAATACTATGTTCACACAAGTGGCATTTGCTCAGTCTCAAGCTGAACAAAAGTTGTGTTTGTTTTCTCTGAATAGGCTCAGGCAAATAATATTTTGGAATGTTATTCAGTGAGCTGCAGACTGTGTACATAAACAGGCATTTGTTCTACCCTTATTATGTAAATCAGCTTTGTTAGCCATAGCTTAAGAATTACATAGGCAGTTTCATGCATAATATAGCAAAATAGGGAAATTTTCAAATTATGTATGTTAAGTACCTGTAATTAACTGGAAGACCTAGTTCTATATTCCAATCACTTATACAACTCATTTTTCTAATTTTTGTGGAACTTATAGGTTGGTAATTTTTTATGTCCAAGCATGAATTTAGAGAAAGAATAAAAATATCCCATGGAAAGCATGTATTGAGGACTCCTGAAATAATCATAACTATAGAAATAAGGTAATTTTAATCAAGCAACATTTTCTATTCACCTTTTTTTTTTTCTCCAGAGATTTTCCAGTTGTAGAATACTTCAAAATATCTAACTTGTATCACACCCTATCTCTCTTCCAAATACAGTATATCATAAGCTTGGCTTAAGAAAATTTATTAGAGTTAGATTGGTTACTTCCAGTTTGTTGAGTAAGTCAAAAATTCCTGCCCCATCTACATGAAGTTTGTGACTTGACACATAATCTCCTCTCCAGACAAAAACCTGTATCTAGGACTGTCCTTGGAAGAGTCCTATCCTAATAAGCTTTGCTGGTCAGGTAGGCCAAGTCTGTGCTTTTGAAGAGGCAAAGAACTGCACAAAATCCAAATAATAAAATAAAGGAAGAAGAACCTACCTCTGACTTTTTAGTACTTTTCCTCACAAAAACAGCCACTTAGGAGGAGGTTATATTTTTAATAATAGTTATTGCTGAATAACTGTTTAAAAATTCAGTTGGTCCTGTAGATATTTCAGCCAGAATGTTTTTCTGTAACAGAAATGGTGGGAAAGTGTACCTAATCCATTGTCAGTCCTGCTTTGATTTTTGCTCATTATGTTTACTCAAAGACTGAGCTCAAAGAGAAATGTATTACCTGCAGTACAGGTTTTGTGACTTCCTTTCAGATGATAGCTTTGCTACTGGAGATTTTTCTCCTCTCTCTGTATTATTATTTTTCAGCTTGTCTTTAATTACTTTGGGTTTCCTGAGGCAACATGTTCTAAATAGAAGCAATCACAATTTAGCTGGTTGGGAGCTCTAAGTAATAAAGCATTACCAGCAGCTTTAATTCAGCTGTGGTTTTTATGTTTTTAAGTAGGCAGCTCTCATTAGCCATGACAGTTTCTAGATAGCTAAGAATATTTCTGAACATTTAAACAAACTGTGGTCAGTGCAGGCTAGTGCTAAGTCAAGCCAGGCCTCTTGCAGAAGTAGCTTCTAGCTGATGCAGAGGGAGCTGCAGCACCAGCTCTCAGTGGTGCGGGATCTTTATAAGCTCAGGGTTAGCTTCTAAATGAGATGTGTTCTTGCCACTTTTCAAGGTCCATGATTTTCTGCTGATAAAGCTGTGCAAAGATCTTATTTTACAGGATTTAGTGCATTTTAAGGACCAAAATATTTAGTTGTCACTCAGTTCTAATAATTTTCTTTAAACTTTTAAGTAGTAGCTTGAGTAAAAAAAAAAAAAAAACAAACAAACAACAAAACCAAACCAAACCAGAACAAAAATCCTTTTATTTAATGTGTTATTTTTTCAAAAGAAAAGTAATAAAAAATAAGTCAATTTCTAATTTCAGATGGACAAAAAATTCCGGAGTATTGAATCAGATTTTGTGTCCATTCTTTTCTCATACTACTTTTAGTTCAGCTGAAATAGGAGGCATGAGAGAAATGCTAAAAATTACTGATATTCTTAATTTAAATCCTAGCACTAACACAAAAATGCTTAATATCCAAACTTTATTCTGCTTCTGAAAATCAGAATATTATGTTTTATCATTCACTCATTACTGGAGACACTGGACAAATTCTGTGTAATTTAAATAGTGATATATTAGTCAAATACTGCTTCTGTGTCTTGGAACAGCATTCTCAAGAAACAATTAGGTAGTAAATACATTTTGTGATGTCTTCCAGAGATCTCACAAGCAAAATATTTGTGATTGTGGAGATCTTCTGCTGGAAGGTAAATCTCAGTACAAAGTCAGCACTGAATGCTGCTCCATCTGTTTTATGCAGTGAAGTTACCTCCTAGGCCCTATTTAGCAGCAGCTCTTTGTGAACTTAAATTGTACTGCTTTTAATTTATTGCTTTACATTTTGGTTTATTCAAAAAGAATAGTGTTGACACTTTTAAATGCATATTTGAGATGAATCTTGGGTAAAAACATGAGTGCAAATATTATGCAGTGCCCAAGGCTCTAGAGTGAGAAACTCATATTTGCTTTTCCACCGTTAGTCATGTTTATCACCAGCTCAGCATTAGTGCTGCTTAGTGAAATAATTAATGTGAATGAAATAAAGCTAGATGTGCCTTTGCATCTATTTTTTAACTTCACCACCTTTCCTTATTATTATCTGGTTTTCAATTTCTGGGTTTAGTCTAAGTATGCCTTTATAGTTTACTTCCTTAGCTTAATGCTATCTGAAGTCTTTTCCTTTTCTTCTGTTCTGTGAACTCATTTTCATCATCTTTCATTTATTTTAGAGCCTCTTTTTTTTTTTAATCCATTCCTTTCTTCACAAAGAATTTTTTAAAAACCTTGTTTTTTAGCCTATAAACTTAACACATGAGAAAGGATGGTCGCTATTAAAAATTTCCCCTCACACCCTACCACAGCTTTCTTCTCCCCTGGAAGATTTGTCTGCTGTAGAACATATCATTATGTAAGGATACATTGGAGAGAAAAGGGCAGTTCAAATAATGCAAGACACTAAGCACAGACAGAACACGTCCTCTCTAACACTGTCATCTGACCATGATGGAATTATGAATACAAAAAATGCTCTTTGCCAAACTGCTGTGGGTTGGGTTTTTTTCTGGTGTAACAGTTTTTGACTTTGAGGCAGTCCCGTGGTGTAAAGGAGAGCACTCTGGACTCTGAATCCCAAGGTTCTGAGTTCGAGTCTCAGTAACAGACTGTCCCCTGGCAGTTCAATGCCTCCCTGCCATCCAATCCTGTCAGATCTCAGATGCTCAGCAGGGTCAGCAATGGTTATTACTGGGGGCTGTGACAGTCCCGAGGACTTCACTGTCACCGTCCAAGCTCGCTCAGCCGTGGCAGATGGACCTTGGGAGTTAAAGGGTGGGGCCAGTTCTGCGCACGCTGTGCCTCACCTAAAACATCCACTGTGCAGGCTGGAAGGGCACACCCACGTGGGGAGAACTCTTCCCAAATCTTCGTTCTTGAAGTTTGGCCAAACATACATTTATTTCATTATTTAATATTTAATCAATGCAAACATTTCAACTAAGGCATTTTTAATTATGTGTTACAACAAGCCATACAATGACCAAGGTGACACATAAAAATAAGTATTACATAATTCAGAAACTTTTCAATCATTTCTTTTTATTACAGTTTACTGAGACTCCCCTAATACTACATGAACAGCTATTCTCAAGCTCTACAAATCACAGATAATAATAGGAGAGTGTGTAGTTATTTTATCTGACACCCTATTGTACCCCTGAGAGATGACACTGCACAGATTTAATGACATGTGATGTTCATTGAAAGCATCTGAGAAAAAAATAACATTAAATAACTACAAATGCAGAACCTAATCAAGACTTAAAAACTAACTACTACTATTTAACTACTAACTAACTACTATTAACTTGCTAACTACTATTAACTATCTATCAGTTACTGTTCCCAAAATAATGAATGATAATCACCTTGCTGCATATTCATTAAATACAAGTACTACATTCCCTCTGCTTTTAGAACTTTTCCAGTCAAACTGTTCTGCTAATTTCACATTCATAGAAAGCTGAGGTGAAGTTAGGGGTTTTTTATGGATGGTTATCTACAGATTTTACACAAGTGTGCAATTGGGGGGGGTATCAGTGAAGCAATCTTTGTGCAAATTATTAGCACTTCAGCACCTACTTCTCATTTCCGGCTCAAAACTCAGCGAGCTGGGTTTGTGCACTCGGTACTGCTTCAACAGCTTTTTGTCCCAAGCTCCGCAATTCAAGGGATTTCCCAAGCGTAAGAATTCCCTAAGAGAGAGAATAAAAAAATGTGCAAATCATTTTGTCTGTTTATTTACTCATAATGGCACCAAATCTAAGATCGTTTTTTTAAAAGACAATAATTACTTGTAATAAATATAACCTTCAAGTAAGAACGTAAACCAGTGCATAATTAGAACAAATATATTTGATCCATTTGAAACTATTTTAAGTTTGAACACATGGTCTCAAAAGTTGTCATTATTTTAACTAATCAAACAATTTGGACAAAGTTTCCAATTTCCTTCTCTTCATTCCAAAGACCTGGCAGGAGGATGCTGCATGCTCTTGGAGAATGTCAGGAACTCAATGATGCACATTCAGCAAGCTGAACTTCCCTGGAAAGGCAGACTGTAGGCTGAAGTAAGTGACCTCAACTTTGTTTAATCCTGTGCTCCAGCTGGTTGGGGGAATAATTTCACAGCTATCAACACCTGTATCTATAGATAACTTAGTGTTTATATATACAGCTGCCCAGGCTATCAGTATCTATGCCTAGGGAAGACTAATTCTCTGCAATGTGACTACCAACAAGGTGCTCCTTTCAGCCCAACTTCTGACACAGCTACATGTTACTGAAGTGAACCAAGCAGCTGTCCTGGCTGCAGGTCAGCCAGATGGCAATCCACAGGAGATAATACAATTAAGTTCCTTATTACAGCTGAGATCACAGAATCACAGGATGGTTTGGGTTGGAAGGGACCTTTAAAGGTCATCTAGTCTAAGCATTCTGCTGTGAGCTGGGACAGCTTTTACTTATATTGATTTACTCAAAGCTCCTTCCAACCTGAACTTGAATAATTCCAGTGATGAGGCATCCACAGCTTCTCTGGCAAACCTTTTCCAGTGTCTCACCAAGCACTGTGTAAAAACTGTTTTCTTTATGTCCCATCTAAACCCAGCCTCTTTCACTTCAAAACTCAGGCCCTGGTAAAAGCTCTCTCCCTGCTGTTGTTGTAAGCCTCCTTTTGATATTGAAAGGCCTCAAGAAGGTCTTCCCAGAATCTAACAAGCAATCCAAACTGTCATACAACTAGGTAAATATTTAACAAATAGTTTAAAATACATTCATAAACTCTTAAAACTTGTTTTTCCAGCACTAGCATAGACATACAAACCTACTTGCACTAATATGCAGAAAGATAAACCTTCTAAAGCTATGCATGCCCAGATTTTTCCAGACACCTCTTGTATCGCACTCCTGCACTTCCTTTGCACAAAAAAGGTGCTAAATAAAAGTGCTGGCCCAAAGTTTTTCCAATCTGAGGTATTTAAGACTGCATAGAAAAGTCAAGAAATCCATTCTCATATTTCCTTTTCCTGAGGACATAGCCAGGAATGACATTTTTGATAGCCTCTCAAGATTTGCAGGAAGAAAGCAATCATTTAACTTGAGTACAATCTCTGTGAAAAACACCAGACCCCCCACTCCACACTTCTCCCTGCCCTGCAAATACCAATGTCTCCAGGGTTACATGCTGATTAACAGAAGCAAGACAGTCTATTTGTTGAGAAATAAAATGGGATCTTATGTTATCAACTACCACACCAGGTCACTTAGGCCCTCTACCACTCTGAGCCATTTACAGTGAGCCAGTGACAGCGCAGGCAGCAGGGCCCAGTCCAGCTGAACTTCTGGGCTATCTTTCTGACCTCAACACCATTGGCTGCAGAGCTTGGGAGGCCAGCCTTTCAAACATCCTTTGCAGTGGTGGATGCAGTGAGTGGTCCTCATCTGAGAGAGCAGCGCTGCATCTCTGCAGAAGCCGTGCATGGAGCCCGGCTTCGCACATGACCTGCTGGTTTCTCTCCGTGTGCACCAGAGATTGCAGGATATTGGCCACTGCCAACTGGAGATCCAGTGCATGCTGAAAAAGAGAACAGCACACAGCTTGAGAAAGTGCAAACTGAAAAGGAAAATAAAATAAAGGACTTATGCATAATAATGAAAAGGAAACTACCATTAGCAATAACTATACAGAATGACCTATATGTGCATGCACGTGCGTGTTTTGGGGCTGTGTGTGCCTAGAGAGAACTAAGAACTTTCATTTTGTGAACAAGTAACTTAACATAGAAACATATATTCATTTAGGTTGGAAAAGACCTTTAAAGATCATCGAATTGAACTGTTAACCCAGCACTGCCAAATCCACCACTAAACCATATGTCCAAATGTGACATCCATCCATGTTTTAAATACCTGGGCAGCCTGTTCCAACGCTTGACAACCCTTCTGGTGAAGACATTCTTTCTTCCTAATATCCAACCTAAACCTTCCCTGGCACAACTTGAAGCCAATTCCTCTCATTCTATTACTTGTCTGACTTGAGACTGACCCTCATCTTGCTACAATGCCCTCTCAGGTTGCTGTAGAGTGACAAGATCTCCCCTGAGCCTCCTCTTCTCCAGGCTAATCAGCCCCAGCTCCATCAGCTGCTCCTCATCAGACTTCTGCTCCAGATCCTTCACCAGCTCTTTTGCCCTTCTCTGGACACCCTCCAGCACCTCATTGTCCTTCTTGCAGTGAGTGTCTCAAATCAAACACAGTATTTGGGGAGCAGCCTCACCAATGCCGGGTGGGGACGACCACTGCCCTGGTCCTGCTGGCCACACTATTGCTGATCCAGGCCAAGATGCCATTTGCCTTCTTGGCCAGATGGACACTCTGCTGGCATACATTCAGATGGCTGTTGACCAGCACCCCCAGGTCCTTTTCTACCAGACATTTTTCCAACCACTCTTCCCCCAGCCTGTGGCACTGCACGAAGTTGTTGTGACCCAAGGGCAGGAGCTGGCACTTGGCCTTGTTGAACCTCACGCTGTTGGCCTCAGCCCATTGATCCAGCCTGTCCAGAACTCCCTGCAGTGCTTTCCTACTCTCTAGCAGAACAACACTCCCACCCAACTTGGTGTCACCCACAAGCTGACTGAGGGTGCACTTGATCTCTTTATCCAGATCACTGATAAAGATACTGGTCCCAGTCCTGAGCCCTGGGAACACCACTGGTGACCAGCCACCAGCTGGATTTAACTGCACTCACTACAACTCTGGGCCTGGCCATACAGCCAGTACAGTACACCTACCCAAGCCATGAGCAGTCAGTTTCTCCGAGAGAACTGTGTGGCAACTGGTGTGAAAAGCTTTACTAAGTCCAGATAAACAACATCCACTGCCTTTCCCTCATCAACTAAGCAGGTTGCCTTGTCATAGAAGACCAAGTTAGTCAAGCAGGACCTGCATTTCATAAACCCATGCTGCCTGGGTTTGATTCTGCAGTTGTTCAGTACATGCCCTGTCATGGTACACACAGAGATCTGCTTCCCCAGCACTGAGGCCACACTGACAGACCCGTGGTTCCCTCTTTCCAGCCAGTCTTGGAGATGGGTGTCACACTCACTCATCTCCAATGAATTGGAACCTCCACGACTAGCCAGGACTAATGAAAAATGATGGAAAGTGGCTTGGTGAGCACTTCCTTCAGCTCCATCAGTACCCTTGGGAAGATCTCATCAGCCCCATAGACGTGTGTGTGTGTGTCTGTGTCTCTAAGTGGTGTACCAGGTTGCTCACCACTTC
>JAOXXN010000395.1:18699689-18719744 GCA_026770055.1 Myrmophylax atrothorax | reverse complement strand
TATAAGCATCCTCTTCCCCTCCCCCACGCCCCCCCCCAAGCAAGAGAAATCTAAAAATACAAAAAAAATCTTATATGCAAATTCTACATTACAAACCAAATTCTAGCATCTTTATGAGTTACTATTAACTGTCTGCCAAAATATGGTACTAAAGTCGGAAAAAAGGGAAAACCAAAAACTTTTAATTTGTTCAAAATTGATCTACTATATAATTTAAATGTCTATAGCTTTTGAGTGAGGCCTTTTGAAGTACCATAAATGAATTTTGCTTTTAGATTAACATATTTATAAAACACATATGAAACCACAACTTTTTTCAGTCCCATGTACACATCTTTGAGGCATTTATGACTTAATTCTGAATACAAAGAGGCTAAAAGATAACTAGATTATTATTTTCACTGCATCAAACCCCATTTTTTTTGTTTTATATTGAGATTATGTCCAGTGTATCAAATACATTTTTCTAGCAACATGGTGGAATTTAATATATTAGACAGAAATTTGAGATCTTTTTCCTTCTAACTGTTTCACAAACAACCAGATGATAAAATAATGCTAGTATTCTGTTTATCTAAATGCATTAGAAGTTAATTTTTTTTAACAGAATGTTATTGTTATTCATGATGCAGGTATCTTAGAAACTGAGCCTGTTTCAGCAAAGTTCTCATGCTGTAAAACCCCAGCCTGGTATTGCAGAATACACAATTATACTTCTATGACCAGTGAATTTAAAGTCATCAAATCATCCCCAAAGCCATGTAATCGTTTACAGCACGTCATGCCTCAATGCAGCAGTAACCTTTGACATCTGGAGAACAATGCTTGCACCATTTCAAAAGACAAGCTAAGACCCACCCATGACTTTTGTGCTTGATGTGTTCTGCTTCAGCCAAGTCAATAGCAAAACTCTTCCTGTCTTTTACAGAGGTTGTGATACTCATTTGGCTTTCCTTGTCACTAGCAATCATATTACATTTATTAGTCACCTGCTGCAAACTGACCTTGAGAAGATTAACTGTGTAGAGCTAAATTGTAGAGATGTTTTTCTTTCCCTTCACATGACAAGTACAAGAATCCATCACATTGCTTCCACAGGAGACACTGATGGTATTAAGCAACACAGCATTAGTATAGCCAACTCCTTAGAATTCACTTTCCCCATATAGTTCTGAATCTTCTGCTGGTAAAATTCAGTTGCAAAAATTTATGTAGGAAGAAAGAGGAACTTAAGTGTCTGAGATAAACTTTTTTAAATACATGATCTCAGAAAGATTTTTCCAGAATTTTCTTCCAGCTATGCAAGTAAGCAAGGATTATTTCTTTTCTTGTCAGCTGTCTGAATTAGTTAAAGTCTGAAATTTTAAAAACATTTTTTTTCCCTTTAGTTGTACCCTGGAAGCTTACTTTTGTCTAGTATTTTCTGTGGTTTAATTATCTATCACATCAAACTAAGCTATAGAATCTGAGTGATAATAAACTAGATCAGTAAAAATCTTTGTTGTTGCTCTATGAAAATCTTTTTCTTACTCTTCTGAAGGTTCAGACCTTTCCCTGTATTACAGTTTTCCATGAATTCTACTCCTTGTTGACTGAGACTTACATAGTCTTTGATTTTTGTTCACCCATTCAGAACAAATAGAGGAAGATTGTAACTTGAGGGTTATTTTAACACTTTACAGATACAGGGTGAAACACAAGATTTATTACTACTTTGGAATTAACCCTTCTATACATACACGGCAACAAAAGTAATAGGATTAAAATAAACGCTGAAATTGAGTTTGAGAAGCAGAATGCTGCAGTAACAACCATGGAGTTAATATGAGACAAAATGTTTTTAATACTCTTTTCTGCACTTAGGAGCTGTGTTTTTCTCTTCTGAAAGAAAAGAATCAATAAATATTCTTTTTTCATCTTGTAGGATCAGCTGATCCACACCCTCCAACTTGCAGTAGTGACAAGTTCACCTGTGCGTATGTGCAGCAGTGTTTGTCCCTCGCTGCAAGATGCAATGGGGTTGAAGACTGTATGGATGGAAGTGATGAAATGCACTGTCCCGTGGAGAGGCCTACCACCTTAACTCCAGGCTCCTGCAAGGACACAGAGTTCCCGTGTCCCTCCACAGGCTGTATCCCATCCCTCCTGAGGTGCGATGGTGTGCCTGACTGCCCCCTTGGGGAAGATGAGGTTGGCTGCCGTAAGTTGCTTTCATTGCTACAGTTATGGTAGTGCTAACTCACTTGCTTAAACCAGTGAGGTCTTAGGAAATAAAAAGAGCAACACAATGAAGTATAGTGTAAAATTCACCATTCCCTTGTCAAAAAATACTATTTTTATCACATATAATGCATTAACTGCAGAGACACACTTTGAAATAATTTTGCTTATGGGTTGTGAGTCCCTGCCTATGAACTTTGCTAAACACTTAAAAGAATTCTATTTCTGTTAATAATTGCAAGCATTTCCACAGTTTTTCCATAGATCAGTCAGCTGCATTGCATTGCCTCTGTAGTCTCTGATTATAATATGACAGATACACTTTCACAGTTATATAATTCAATAACATTCAAGGCAGTCCTGACCTTTCAAGGATTTTGAAATCAGGTCTATTCTTGCAGTAGCAGCAATCTCTGCCCCAAGCAAGGAAAAGGGCTCACAAACAAAAGGCAAGGACAACAGGCTTTGAACTCTAACTGCAATGAGATACTATGGAGTTTCAGATACACAGAAGTGAGTGTCTGCCCATTTCAAAATATTTCATTATTGGTATATGAACTCAGGCCAAATGTTTCATTCCAGGAATTTCAAAACAATTAGCTACATGGGGGTGGGGGGGGAAGTTTTTTACATATAAAAAAATTTCTTCCTAAACTTCTCATGCTGTAAAAGGTTTTTTTAACATTATTTTTCATCCTTTTCAGACCAAAAGGAAAAAGATAAAAAAGGTAAATTATCAGTTTCCGGTGGATTAGAAATTTGAGTTCTTAAATATTTCGTATCAAAACAACTGAATATTAATGCAGACCACTGCACATGCCCTTTATTTTAGCAAAGTATTGTGCCAAACTGGCATGGATTTGGCAAACTATCTGTGTATGTCTTTTCTTTAGAAGTGAGCTCTGTGGTTTTGTTGGCAAAAGACATGATTTTGGAGATAGCTCTTCTCTTAAATTCTACGTTCCCAGAAGGCATGTGGAAATTTTACATGTTCTTTCCTTCAGATAAACCTCTCATCATTAACTTCATTTGACCTTGTTTCCTCTTTACTCTGTCCTCTGAGACCTCCATGCTGTGTCTTACTTACATGCACATCCCAACCCCACACCTCAGCAGCTCACGTAGAATCTCAAAATCTGAAAGACACAAGATTTCCATAATTATCAGTATTCCCCAAAGAATTGAAATGTTTGGGTTGGTTTTTTATTTGGTTTCTTTTTGGTTTGGTTGTTGTTGTTGTTGGGATTTTTTCATTGAATTTTTTTGGTTTGGGTTCGGTTGGAGTTTGGTTGGTTTTTTTTTCTGTTCAATTTGTTTCATTGCTTTGACTTCTAAACAATGCTCAGGGATTGAATGGAAATTAAATCCTGGTCTATTAAAACAAAAATTCTCTATAGATGTTGCACACCTTTGGAGTTCTCAGTGGGCTGAAAACTTACTCAAGTATGTAATTACATTGTTACTCCAAAATTCAGTTTATAGTACAGAAACATGTAAGTATTGACAGTACGAGATATAAACACAGAAGCAGCAATTCATGTTTCTTCTCTGGAGAAGATACTGGTTGCAGGCAAAGTAAAAAGAACTAGTGTTAGTTAGGAATGCAATCAGTGGAAAGCTGATTACAGTCACAGCTGGTGCTCATGTATGCCATGAGAGTGCAGCATTTAATCTCTAGCTTTCTACTTTAAACATGTTAAAAGCCACAGAAGTTTGTCAGCAGAGAAAGATCAGAGGGAAAAAGTAAATATATCAAAAAATTTATTTTTTTTAAATTTATACATAATCTGTAAAATTGATTGTTGTGCTAGCAACTCCAGCCTATGTGTACTGTAATAGTTGCACAGATTTAGACTGGTTTTTTTAATTTTTTTTAGATTTTACATTGAATTGTTTTTTCCTTGGTGCAGATTGAATCTACCTGGTGATTTCAGAAAATTTCAGTTTGTACTTACTGACACTTTCCACTTTGTGTCCCATAGCAATTTCATTCATTTAAGCTTCAAAATAGATGGTCAAAAATATTCTGGGTTCTGAATTCAGGAATTCATCAGAGAAAGTTTTCATCTGGGATAAAGACTAGTTGTCAAAATGCATCTTGCAGAGATTAAGCATAAAGCTCAAAAGAAAGCCAGGACAAAGAAAAGCAAACAAACAAAAAGCATTAGTCAGATCTCTGCTAAAACCACAGTTTCTACCACAGAAACTCTTTTCTTCATACTTAAGAGATTTATGCAGACAGAATGTCCTGTAGAGTTCACCCAGCAGTTGGGTTGTACAGTATTATGCTAATACTGTTTTATACCTACTAATGTCATGGATTTTATTATTTGTGGCATTTAACAAGAAAATCCTGCAACTGTTTTCCAGTTATAGATGTTTTACTTGGCCTGCCCTCTTCTTGACGTCCATTATAGTGAAGGGCACACTGTCTCACCTATTTAATCTAATTTTATTTTTTTTAATTTGCCTGATCACAATAGCTAGCATGTAAACCAAAGATATTAGCACCAATGGGCTATATACACCTTACTTTCCACAGCTCCCAACACCATCTGATTGAGCGCTAATACCATTGAATAAAAAGTGATTTCTCAGTTTTCCATAGTGCACCAAAATGTATCTGTCGTAGTCCTCGTAAGTTTTAAATACCTAGGAAATAGTAAAAATTGTGTGCTTTGAAACAGACTGTGATACATTTATCCTTTCCACAGACTTAATTTGGACCTGGAAAATAAAATATAAACAAAATCTGACAATTTCACTTTCACGTCTTCACTGTTTCCAGTGCCTTCCAGTGTGCTCCTAACATTCCCTACCTCAGCACCACTAATGTAATGTCATTGTCCTGAATTGCAGGTCAGATCCATTAATAAGACTGTTTCCTCTGTAACATGTTAAAATAACATGTTAAAAAGTTAGTTCCTTCATATTAAAATTAGTTTATGAATGAAAGTTGATTATGTTTTGTGACATTTTGTTATGGGTTTTCTTTGGGATTTTCCAGAGTACACTCTCAACATTTAAAGTTAGCACACCTTCCTCTTCTTCACAAGTATTACATGGGAAAATTCAGTTTCTGTACCATCTGTGCTCTGTATTTGTTTACTTATTTAGCAACTCAGTAGTAAAGTTATATGCCTTTGAAGATGAAAGCTTGTAGAGGTCACACAGAGGCAAGTTTATAGCCTACAGTATGAATCAAGTTTTTTCTGCTGTTTTTTTAACAGTGAGAAAAACAATACAGCTGATAATAACCACCCTGTTACTTTTTGTTTCAGCCATTAAAGATTGTTTCAACGGCTCTTTGTTATGTCCATCAACTAACCAATGTATAGCAGTCTCCCAGCGTTGTGATGGAATTGCAGACTGCATTGATTTCAGCCTTGATGAGTCCAGCTGTTCAGGTACTTAGTTTTGCATAAAAATATCATTTGAAACAAAGAAAGTATAGTTGTTTTCTATTGAATCTTTAGGCAGTCCTCAAACTTGACTGAGTTTCCTTTCCTAAAACTTTATCAAACTTTATCAGGCACGAATTTTCCTGTTGAAAGTGTGACACCGATGAGTGAGAAAAAGATGGAAAATAATATGATTATTTAACGTCTTCACAAGGGGTGTTTCTTAGGGTATAAACACATTGTTTAAGAAAGAGTTAGCAACCCTTTCTAGTGTACTACTTGGAACTCCCTTGATTTTAGCCAGTTGAGTAGCCCACTTAAGTTAACCCACATTTTTGAGTTAATAGGATTGTCTGGGGGTTTTTTCAAGTGTATTGCAAATCCAGGTTGGAAAACAAACCAAATAGCCTTTGGTTTTGCCACAATATTCAGGTTTGATTTGCAATAGTTAAATGGTGGAGAAAGATAAGTACAGGACAATAATACACACTCAATCTGCATCAGATTTTTTTAAACAAAATTTAACAGAAACATAGATAATGATATAAAAAATGAAATCTAAATTCAGAGCATCCTGCTTAATGACACAAAGTTCCTGCAGCTCTTCCCCAAGACAATTCCAAACTCTGGGCCAGTTCTATGTTAGCAGTACTCCCCTGAGTTTGCTAAAGATGCATTAGCTGAGAATTTAACTCCCTGTTTTTATAATTTTTATGAGTTATGTGATAAACTTCAAATAGTATCATATTTATTGCAATAATATAATTCATTATAATATGTTAAATATTTACTCACAAACTAAGTTTTCCAAACACTTATTGGCAGGAGGCATCCACTACTTTCTTTGGGAGTGAAACCTGCCCACAAGTATTGTGTTCACTGTGTATTGTAGAATCATAGGCTAGTTTGGATTGGAAGTGACCTTAAAGATCATTGAGTTCCAAACCCCCTGACCTGGGCAGGGACAACTTCCACTAGACCAGGTTCCTCATGTGAGAGAAAAAAAATCATACCTTAAAAAATTCCCAATTTTACAATGCAGAAAGAATTCATACTTGGTAAACTTGTTTTATAAAAACTATTTTAAATTAAAAGGAGCATATTGAGAAATTACTTCAGTGTGGAAGAATATAGAACATAAGCTAATAGATTTGCATGAGAGTAGTTTACAAATCTTCCACTATTTTATCATAAAACAGATCTTTTAAGTAAGAAATTTAATTTTCAAACCTTATTCCTAAAACTGGAGGTGTTCACACTGAGTAGCACTGTTATATGTCTCAATAAATAATTGGCATTATATCCAAAACTCTTTTGGTCTAATTTGCAGATTGAGGGGATTCCATTTTGATTTTGAGTTTTTCTTGCTAAAACAATGTAAAACTAAGCTTCAGTAAAACTACATGTGTTGATGAGGAAATCTAAGTTAAGGGATATCAGGATTTTTTAATAGGATACCAATGACTACTGAAACATTTTTACTCTTTTAAAGCCTGATTTCTCTAGTTCCTATAAAGATGTGATTCTAAGTATTAAATTCTGAACATCTTTAATAAAAGGTTTGTTCATGCAGAAGTGTCTGTTCACTACCCCTATATAAAAAGCTATTAATGACAAGGTAGACTTAGGTACTAATTAAATATTAGTTCAGTTCTTTTGGGTCTTATTTTATATATTCCTATTGTTTGAAAATTGAGTAAGTGGAAAAAGGTCCATTTCTGAAGACAGATGGAAGTCTGACGGGAAAAATTAGAAGCCTGTTCAAGTGAAGCATCAGGATTTCTACAAGCTCAAGAACGCTCTATTGCTTATAATGCATTTATGACTTTACATTTGTATCAGCAAGACAGGTCTAAAATAAGCAGTTTTGAAAGAGTTAAGCACCAAAATGACAAGCGTGAATATTCTGCCATTTTGAAAATCAGACAATGTCAAACATAATAACAGAGAGAGGGAAATTATAATTTTCCCTTGTATGTTTGCAGTTTGTCCTGAAGAATACTGCAAAAATGGAGGAAGATGCATCATCAAAGATGACATTCCATTATGCCAGTAAGTATCCTTGGCCATTGACTAGTGCTTGGAGTTGGATAAGTATGCTGTTGAAAGAGCTGGTTTGTTCCTCAGCATTCAATACAAATGTATTTTTTAAAGTCTCTGTATATCTACACTATTTTTGTTTACATTTAGTGAATTAAACCATATTTTGAGAAGAATACTATTTATCAGATATAATTTTCTGTAACTGCCATATGTCATTACATGAGACAACCTTTTGGCCTGACACCTTGTTCTGTGTCTCATGTTAATATATCCTTTTCTTACTATTTTATCTTGCACAGTGGATTTCAATCTTCTCCCACTTAAGATGATTGTGCTCTTGCTTCCATAAAACAAAACCTAAGTCTGGAGTTCAAAAGTCTCTGTGGCCTCTCTGAGGAAAAAAAAAAAAAAAAGAAAAAAAAAGGGCCAGGTCTCAAAGCTTCATTTGATTCAAGGTTCCATCACTTTCTCATAAAAACTGAAATTGCTGATCAGCTTAAATTACCTTGAGGTACATTGATAGAAAAGAATACAGTCTCTTGAAAACATTTTTACTGGCGATATAGGATGACTTTTTCTGTGTTTTTAATACAATGTGATTGAAGTACAGACTGTGGTTGAACTGTATAGACTCCTCCCAGTAGTTTAATATACAAGCCTGGTAACAGTAAATTCACAGTACCTGCTTAGACAAAAGAAACAACTATTTGAAGAGACCAAAAGCAGATAGTAGATTTTATACATTTAGTACTTCCCAAGTTCCTTTGATGCTGTGTATTTCCATATGTGTGCACTAGTGTAGCTTGAATACATAAGAGGAATACCTAGGGCTTTCTTTCAGTAGTATGTAAGTTAGAAGGATCAGTAGCAGGCAGAAAGTGAGCTCAGATATTCCTCTGAAGAGATACCTGTAGGCCAGGTGGAAAAGAGAGCAGTGGATATGTCTAGATAAAGTTTCAGCATATACAGGGGCGGGTAACAGAGTTGTTGTATCAGGATGAGGTAATTTCTGTTCATGCTACTGAGAAGAGCTTCTCTTAGCTCTTAGTTCATAATGATTGCACTAATAGCAGTGAGAGGTCCCACTATTTGGGAATGTGACTATCAGTATACTGGTGGATGTTCTCTGTGAGGGTTTGTGAATAACTGCAGAGCAGAGATGCTTTGTGGGTGATGATTAGCTTCCTACTTGAATAAAACAACTTGATGGCTGTCCCGGTCCTTGTTGGTATTTGAATTTTTCAGTTAGGTTTGAAAGCTTCTTGCATTTGCTTCTCCTAATTGGTCAGAAGGTGTAAATCAAACACATTTATCTTGTTCTTACTATTTTGTGGGTATTTTCTTTGTCTGCCAGACTAGATGGAGCTTTAATCTGAAATTCTATGGTGACTCTCATTTCACAAAATGTGACTCCTACTTGTCCTGATTGAGGTCCCTTCTGTAGTCAGTGTGCAGCCAAGTGTCTGGTGCTGGCAATCAGCTATTGTGATTGCACACACAAATCATGATAATTTGAGCAGTAATTACTAGAATTTTTGCAATTTCAATCCTCTGATTCCAAAATCATTCCTTTGATTATATGTATGCTTCCCCCAACTGTTTGTCCAGTGGTTTTTTGTGTTTGTTTTAAAGTGAGACATAGGAAAGGAAACATAGGAGAAGAATATGGATAAGGACAAGCCAACTGGGAAAAATATGTTTGTAACATGCTGAAGTGGAATGGTGAGGCTTCAGAGATGGTACTAGTGTTGGGAAAACCAAACCAAACCAAACCAAAAACACTGAGAAAAGAAAATATTTTACCAGACTGTTAATACATAATTTTCATTCTCATCCAACTGGACAAGAATAATACAAAGCATGTACATTAAAATGTGCTAAACCTCATATATAATAAATATCAAATCATTGTCAAATTAGTAAATGGTTTGGGTTGCAAGGGACCTGTAAAGTTCATCTAGTCCAACCCTGCTGCAATGAGCAGAGTCATCTTCAACTAGATCAGGTTGCTCAGAACCTCATCTTGAATCTGCCATATCTCTGGGCAACCTGTTCCAATGTGTCCCTGTGTTCATTGTACAAAGTATCTCCTCTTCTTAACTCTAACATCATCACCCCATGTCCTATTGCCACAGGCCTTACTAAAATAAGAATAGAATAGTTTATGTTGGAAAAGACATAATACAATGCTTGATTTTCTTTTCTTTTATAGAAATATTTTCAGTGTAATACACCAAATTTCAGAGCCGTTACACTAGCTAGTACTAAAGAGTATAATGAGAGTGATTTTATTAATGTCTGAACCATGTGATGGTTCCATCCTTTGGCAAAAAAACCCTTCGCTGGCCTGTAATTAAACAATCATATTAAAAATTAGAAATACATCTTCATTAAACAGTTTTTAAATTCATTGAATACAGACTATCTAGCTCACTGAGCTGTGGAGATTAGGACTGTGAGGACTCATTATACATAGATAATGAATTATGGTTATTTTTGTAGTTGTGTATCCAAATGCTGATTTGGCCCAAAATATAGAAACTCATTTAGTTTATTTCCTTTATTTGATAAAAGTGAAGATTACTTCCCTTTTTATTTTTAAGAAAAATATTTGACTTTACAGGGTAGTAATTCATTCAAAGGAGGGGAATTTTTGCTCGTTGTTCTTAAAAAGCTACATGTTAATTGATTCTCTATCTTTCACTTCTTTCCTTCTCATTTTTAAAATGAGCTCATTATTATAACAAAAATTATCTATTTGAAATTGCAAATTTTTATCCTAAGTGGTACAATAGTAAACAGTATTGCACAAATTAAAACAAGCAAACAAACAAAAAGTACTTTTTTGGTAGTTGAGACATTTTTTCAGAATCTGATTTTGTCTTCAAAATACTAACTTCTGGTAAGCAAAATAAATTTTGGAGGAGGAGCCATGAAAAGTGGCATGCAGCTTTAAATAATGCCTCAGTAGACTGATATCTTTTCCATTTGAGTATCATATGTGGCAAAGGACATTCTGCATCCTCACTGGACAATATCTTCCAATGAGAACTGTAGTTGTTTTGTTTCTTTCTGAATATGTTTGACTGTGGATGTACTCTTACCTGTACTGTTTTACTGGATTTTTGAGGACTGATGGTGGTAGTTATCTTTAAACAAGAAAAGTGGAGGTGGGATTGTTCTAATATCACACAGGATGTCATGAAAATGGAGTAATAATAACATTCCAAACTTAGAAAATAAAATGCTTGGAAACCTCTGGACTGTGATTTGACAGAAATGCAAAGTTGAGAGACTGACAGTATAGAACCACCCATTTCATAAGTACTGCAAGTTTATAATGGGAAAAGATGGCAGTTTCCATTTCAGCTGTTTGTCCTGCTGCTCTCAGAAATTCCCACTTTAGTTAGAGGGAGGATTGCTGACACAGTAGCTGCTGAATCACAGCAGACTATTAACTGTTCAAACAAAGCAAATTCAAAGAAACAGAGCAAATAAATTGGTACTGATTTCACTTCTTTCCTAATAATTTTCTTTTAGATTTAATGAACAGTTTGAAATAGGTAAATTGATAAAGCTGCATCAAGCCTATATACGTACCCAAGAAAGTTATAGTCATGAAAACCAATTGTACATAGAGGAGAAATGAAACAAGGGTGTAGCCATGAATACAAACAAAAGCCATGGTAAGTAGTCCAAAAGACAAGATGTTGGAAAAAATGTTATGCTAGGATTCTGGAAAAGAAAGACATTTACAAACATACACAGCTACCACAGAAAAGGTTTTTTCAATGTCTTTCCGTTACCCAAGTGCCATCTGAAAAGTGATGCTGAGGCAAATAAAATAACAAATTCAGGTGGCCTGAGTTGGGTAAAATGGAGTATGGGAGGACAAGTAAATATGTGTGTTCTCCAGAATAAATTAGACATAATTTGCCCTGAAAGGAAATACAATAAATTGATGGAAATGCATTTTAAACATTTGCTTGCAGAAACTCTTCCCTAAAGTTTCTATTTCATATATTATTTTTTGTTTACTCTTTTCTTATTCAGAAAGGTTTCATGAAATCAAGGTGCTTGATGCAACAGTACTGTTGCATTTTGGTTTTTCATGTTTCTGAATTCATAGCCTTTTCCAAAGAGAAATCCCATAGGGATTATGGTGCAATGCGACAGAAACTTAGATTCATAAATCTTAACATTTGGTCTATTTTGTAATAGTTGGAATGAAAGAGCTTTTGCTTTTGATGCTGACTGCCTACTCACAGGGTGTTCAGTGATCATTTCACATAAAAAAAAAGGGGAAAAAAATCTGAAATCCACTGAATCCTTCATATATCAGAACTCAGGTAATATGGTTCGGCCATATAAAAGGAATATGTCCAATTTGACCAGTAAGTTGGAGTTTTTTCTTTTAGATTTTCCCCACTTGTTCCAAATGACTTCAAAGTAAATAAATTTGGTCAAATCAGTTTTGCCTAGTGAGAACCTTGCCATTGAGCAAATTATCAATTTTTTTTTACAAATGGATACAATGACTATCTTTTTGTGTTTAGAAGCCGTTTACTTCAAGTTTTGCTGTTTTCCTTCCTCTTTGAAGATAATAGTATAATCCTGTATCACCCTGAAGCCAGCTGCTTCATGCAATTTGCAACTCCTAGAAATGATGAAAAAACCCAAGTGACATTTATCTTGGTCAAACCTAATTGAATACCTAGTGCAGTTTGTCACCTTCTCCAATGAGGCAGCAACACCTTGTGAAGTTCTCTTGGGGCTGGTCTGAATCAGTGGATTGCTGAACATAAAGACTGCTGAGGGAATCTGTCTTTTTCATGTTTTTTAATAATAAAACTAAAATAAGGTTGTCTCTATGTAAATGTTAAAGTTTGACTGTAATTGATAGCCAGATGATATAGTCAATTAAACAAATATGACTGAGCAGACCCAAAGCTTAGTTGTACAACAAATGTTTCCTATCATATCTTTTAGAATTCTCTAGCACCTGATTAAAACGTAAATCAGACTTTCTCATTTAACTCTTGGGTTTTGGTCTCTTTTTGTACAGAAAACCAAAGCTCATGATATCTTTAAAATTGGAAGCAAGCTGGATAGCTTATAGTGTTTCTCTGAGGTAAAATATTACTGTGACAAATGGAGAAAATCTGTCTTGAGTGACCCATTGCTAGAATCTGAAGAACACTCAAAATGGAAGAGCTTATTTGGATACAGCCCACTGGTCAATCCGGAAAGCAAACTGTTAACTGGGTAGTTTCAAATTGTCTCTTAATGATACATTTGCTGAGTGGGAGGGGTTTGATCTGTATAGAAAATAAGTAAGGAATTTCTGGGATCATTCCTAAATTGAACAGCTCGATTAACAGTTCATACAACCTTTTCTTGCAAAATTTTGGACTTGAGAGGTGCTAACACAGTTTTGGGATTAAAAGTAACTGCATATTTCATTATAAAAGGTAGTTTTAGTACTTTATCAACATAATTGCAACTCTCAAAATCAGAGAGAGAATTATATTTTGTGTCTGAAGAAAATAATCGATGTTTTAATATGACGATACTATAACCTTATTGAGAACAGTATAATTTAGTAGATACAGCGAAAATTACTTGGACATATGAAAATGATGAAACAAAAAAAAAATCTCCTTTGTTGGATTAGCAATGCTAAAGATGCTGAAAGCATTCAACTTCCGTGATAAATATCCTATATTTCTCCTTTGATTTTCATTTCACTCTTTAAAAAGATTCAAAGTGAGGTAACTTCAAGGTGCAGGAAACCACAGCTGGATTTTTACTATTCCGAAGTGCAGTGCACCTTTACCTCAGAATGACTTATGCAAAACTATAAGCATTATTACATTTAAAATTCAGGAGATGGGTTTGTCTACAATAAGGAAAAGCTTGGGATCTGGGAAGCGTATTTGTAGAAGAAGATGCTTGTTGAGTGAAAATATGAGAGATTTTTAGATGGGAGAATGTTAATTAATGTTGGATGTTGGATGTTTGCCAAAGTATGGAGGGTTCCCTGAAGACTTACTCCTACTTACACCAGATGCTCAAGAGTAGGACACATACATAGAAAGCTTTAAACCACAATTCTGTTTTGTTCTAAACAGGAAAGAATAGCTGTAGAATCTTTTCAAAAGAGAGAAAAGAGAGAACAACTGAGGAAGTATAAACACAAGCATTGCAAAGATGCTTGTGCTACAGCCATTCCTTCTTCACATTCATGTGGCTGGTTTTTGTCCACAGAAATTTAAAAACATCTTTGGGTATATCTATTTATAGGCACATAAATTACTCTACATTTTTTGGATTATATTAAATCAAATAATAATTTACACAGTCTGGGTTCACATTGTCTTACTTAGCTTAAGTAACAGTCTTCTTATAGATTGTCTTCTTGGATTTAAAAGAAAGCAAGAGACAGCACTTGGTGTAAAAACCAGTATTCTCGTCTCCCAATATTGTACCTGCATGTTTGCACATCAAAACTTAATTGAATGACAGTTAGCTCACCACTAAAGCCCTCTCTGTAGGAGGCACCTGCAGGCTCCTGGTTGGTCACTCCTAATACAATACAAAGTGTATCATAAAAGTTGTAAAGGACACTCTTGGAAAACATATATATCATGAAGTGTGTTGATAGGAGTTTTGAATTATGCAACAGTGAGAAATCCTGTGATGCAGATAAGTCTCTGCTGATGGCAGGAAAGATGATGATGGTGGAGGTCTGTATTTGAGAATCTGTGTTATTGTGTAAGTTGTGTA
The DNA here is from genome assembly GCA_026770055.1 of Myrmophylax atrothorax. Lineage (NCBI taxonomy): Eukaryota > Metazoa > Chordata > Aves > Passeriformes > Thamnophilidae > Myrmophylax > Myrmophylax atrothorax. The sequence goes on along the minus strand of JAOXXN010000395.1, from coordinate 18,705,294 downwards.
GAAAAGGCATACATCTTGCATTCTGTACTAACCACATCCTGGTATGTGGCCTACTCAGTCTGACCCACTAGACACACTGGTGACACAATGTCCTCAAGCTATCTTGCATGTTTGCAATTTTCCCTCTTATTCAGTCAGTGTGAATTTAAGTCTCCAAGAATTATACCCTTTGTGCTGTTGCTAGGTGGCTAAGGGATTTCCCCAAAGCAGCAAATTCTGCTAAATTAAGAACTTTTGAACTTTGCTTGCCAGCTTTTGCAGTGTTGACTGATCTGGAAAGCTCCATGCATTTTAATTTTAAACACACATACAAACATAGAGGATTTTTCTTAATGCTTGGAAGGATCTTTTCATGTTTGCTATTACTCTAATCAGCTACTAGGATACATCTCTAAGTGGGAAGCAGTAACTATGTGCTATTCCCACACAGATTCTTCTATGTCCTTTAGGAAAAAAACACACATACCTTTAAGCTAAAATACAGAAGTCATATTTTCACTGACCAGAAATATTTATCATTTAAAAATATGTACTGGATTGTAAGACACATGAACTTTGAAATATCCTTTAATGTATGTCAAGTTAATGTGGCTCATGGAAGACTTACAGTATGGATGTCAACACCGGAGTTACTTCAGGAATAAACCTCTGTGGTGGGTTGACCCTGGGTGGGATGCCCACCAAAGCCACTGTATAACTCCCCTACTCAGCTGGACAGGGGAGAGAAATTATAATTAAAAGTCTGTACAATTTGATAAGGACAGAGAGAGGTCACTGAGTAATTACCGTCACAGGCAAACCAGACTCAATTTGGGGATATTAGTATAATTTATTGCCAATCAAACCACATTAGGGTAATGAGAAATAAAACTAAATTTTAAAATACCTTCCCCCTATCCCTCACTTCTTCCCAGGCTCAAATTCACTCCATGATAACTAGAGACAGGACAAGAGGACATAGTCTTAAGCTGCACCAGGGGTGGTTTAGGTTGGACATTAGGAAGAATTCTTCACAGACAGTGGGATTAGATATTGCAGTGTGCTGCCGGGGGAGGTGGTGGAGTCACCATCCCTAGAGGTGTTTAAGGAAAGACTGGATGTGGCATCCAGTGCCATGGTCTAGTGAAAAGGTGGTGTTCAGTCATAGGTTGAGCTCAATGATCTCAGAGATCTTTTCCAACCTAACTGATTCTGTGATTCCTCACTTTCTCTATCTCCACCCTTCCTGCAACGCAGGGGATGGAAAATTACTGTTGTGGTAAGTTCATCACAGGTGCTGCCACCATCACTTTGTGTGCTCGGCCTTGGCCAGGGCAGGGCCCACCTTGCAGCTGGGTGGCATTGGATTTGCTGAACATGGGGAAAGCTTCTGGCAGCTTTTAGCAGAAACCACTTCTGTAGTCCCATCCACCTGTTCCCAAAACCTTGCCATGCAAACGCTGTACACTCTCAGTCATCAGTCTAGGCAGAAAATAGCAGGAGGTTGAGGGTTTGTTTGTTTGATTTTAAATGATGGAGGTGAAAAAGGTTTGGATTTAAATTAATTGTGTATTGGGTTTGCATGACCAGGTTTTGGTAGCGGGGAGGGGGCTACAGGATTGGCTTTAGTGAGAAGCTGCTATAAGCCTTGCACATGTCCGACAGAGCCAATGCCAGCTGGATCCTGCATGGACCCGCAGCTGGCCAAGAGTGAGCCAATCAGAGAAGGTAGTAACACCTCTGTGATAGCATATTTAAGAATGAAAAAAAAAAAAGTGTTTCATGGATGTAATTGCACTCAGACAAGAGAGGAATGAAAATATTTTGGAGGAAAAACTCTGCAGACACCAGATGAGTGCAGAAGGATGGGGAGGAGGCACTCCGGGTGCCAGAGATGAGGTTCCCCTGCAGCCCCTGGTGCAGAGCTGTCTCCCTGCAGCTCTTAAAAGACCACAGTGGTGCAGAGATTCACCTGCAGCCCAAGGAGGAGACCCATGCCGGAGCAGGTGGATACTCCTATGTTGTGGGAGGCCTGTGCTGGAGCAGGGTCCTGCTGACCTGTGGAGAGAGGAGCCACGCCAGAGAAGGTTTTCCTGGTAGGACTTGTGAACCCATGGGGGATCCACATTGGAGTAGCCTGTGCCTGAAGGACTGCAACCAATGGGAAGGGACCCAGGTTGGAGCAGTTTACAAAGAACTGTAGCCCATGGAAAGGACCCACACTGGAGAAGTTTGTGGAGAACTATCTCAACAGCATGGTAGGAATCTCACACTGGAGCAGGGGAAAGACTCCTTTCCCTGAGCAGTGTCAGAAACAACCTGTGATGAACTGACTGTAACCCCCATTCCCCACGTCCTTGTGCCACTGGAGAGGGAGGAGATGGAGCCCAAGAAGGAGGCAGAAGTGGGGGGAAGATGGTTTTAAGATTTGTTTTACTTCTCATTATCCTGTTCTGAGTTTCATTGGTAGTAAATTCAATTAATTTCCAAAAGTCAAGGCTGTTTTGCCTGTGAGAGTTATTATAAGTGATCTCTCCCCACCCTTATATCAACTCACGAATCTTTTGTTATATTTTCTCTCCCCTCTCCAGTTGCAGAGGGGAGTGATAAAATGGCTTTAGTGGCACCTGAAATCCAGGCAGGGCCAACCCACCAAAAATTGTTTCCCCGAGAATGAGAAAATTGACCATGATATTTTATTTGCAGTATGTGTGCTTTTATATCGACAGACTAAATAACAAATTATCACATGGCTTCCTAACAGTGCTGAACTAAACCATGCCTTAACTTATCCTCTGAGCAGTCACAGGAAAGCCAAAACCATGGTGATTCTCTCTGTGTTCAGAGAGAATGAATTGTCAACAAGCCCAAACTGGCTTCTCCATTTATATCTCTGGTTCTGTATATACTTAGGGCACCTTGGCAGCTGTATAAATTCCTTGGATGGATTTCAGGTATCATCTGTGTATAAACACATGCATCACAACCAACCTAACCCTCAGCAAGTGTCTTAGTTAGAAAGGAAAAGAAAACAATATTGGAGCCAACAATATATGACAATGGCCTCTTTCATGTAAGTGCTAGGTGAGATTATATAGTAAGGATTGTCTAAATTCTAACATTAAATGTTCTTAAGCTCTAGGTCATTACCTCAGTATATTAGAAAATTATTTTTATTGCTTCATGAGTTTCCTTGTTTCCACTTAGAACTTTCCAATTTTGTACTTTAATCCTTTTGGCATTCATCCTTATTAACTATTGTGTTTTCCACTGATGAAATTCCTGCTCAACTGAGTTTTGTGGCAAAAGCTGTGCAAAGGAAAATAGATTTGCTTAGAGTGCAAAATGGAGCTAACGACGACGTGACTACCTGCAGTTAATTGGAGCCCAAATTATGCCATCATTGCATACTTGAGTTTCCTAGGCAAGCTACTGATAGTGCAGCTTTGTATGACTAGGAATTGAACAAAACATTTTTTAAGCAGTGCTGCACTGGGTGGAATATTCCAATGCTTGCTTTTTACAGAGCAGAATTCCAATTTACAAATAGTTTTTTCTCCTCTGGTAACTTTATTTTCAGATTTTAAGCCCTCTTTTCTGATCCACTGATTTTTACCAGATAAATTAAAGTGTGTGATTTGACTTGTATTGGAGTCTATAAAAAAAATTTTAAATGCTGGAGTTATTAATGCACTTCAGTAAGTGGGGAAAAAAGCTTTTATTTACTTTTCTTTATCCCTTCTGTAAATCAATATTTTATTAATGTGAACTTTTGGGAGGACTTAGTGAAATGGAAGAAAGGTCTCTTAAAACTTGTAAATATTTTAGTGTGTAAAAAATACTGTGTTTACATAGTCATAGAAATTCATGAAGATTACCTTCCTGTCTATTTGCTTCTAGAGTTGAAGGTGAAATGATTTGGCAGAATACATTTGGAGAGGCTACACAGCAGTTACTCATTATTTATAGTTCTAGTGTTTTAATAGATATCAAATTTTTTTCCATTTGTTACATCTTCCATTACACTATCAGTAAAGCTTATCACTAAGTTTTGGGGGGTTTTTTGTAGTAAGATCAGCAAAAAAGCCACAGACTGAGAATGTTTTTACTTAATGGAAGTAGCAGAGAATTTTTCCTTCTGATGGATCATAAGATAGTAGACAAAAGCTAAAAATGAACATACAGCTATATAGCCAGTAACATAAACTTAATTATACCAGTATAGTCAGTATTCTTCATTTAGCTTTCATATTTATACATCTATATACACGTAATGCTTCTAAAGCTATCTTTCGAACACCTTGAGCCTTAAAATTCTTTTCAGTATGTTATTACTACAGACAATGAGATACAGGTCACTGTAAACAGGGAAGCTGTTGATATATCTGATGCTTTATTTGATCTACATAAAATATACTGCTAGAGAAACCACATTTCAAGATGGGAGTATGCTACACAACTGCACATTTAAATATATATAGTCAAATATTTCTATATATAGTCAAATATCTTTCTTAGCTTTTAAAAATTACGTATTTATTTCTATTGTCATTGAAATATATCGGACAGTAAGGCCAAAGTAAGAGTTTAAGAGGTTTCACAATGGGACCACAACAATGGACCTTATTGTATTTTCTTTCTGTTATATGTTTTATATGGTAGAATCACTGTGTATATGAAAAAGATGCTGAAACACTTATCAGCTTTCTCTATGCAGTCTTATACCTCCTACAATGTCAATGTCACTTGAATTTTAGACTTGTGAAAAAGTCCTCCAGAAAACATTTCCCTTGATCATCCTGAACTACTCTGCAATTCCTCACACTGAGCTTCCCCCAATATCTACAGGATGATTGCATCTACACCTTTCACATTCTTTCCTGATTTTACATTTTAAGATGTTTTGTTACCTTTCACATCTAACAAAAGTTTTTGCCAAAGCTGCCATCATCATGCATCTCAGTTACTGCAGCATTGGCTCTCCTTACTTGGATGGCTCTGCATCCTTGTGAAAGTTTAGAGTAAAATTTGACAAAACTTCACACTTACTGAACAGAAAGTAGGTCTCTTGTTCAAAATAACTTCATTCCAAATGTGCATGAATCAAGGACTGAGCACAGGAAGGCATTAGGCATATGCTTCCTTTATAAATCCAGAGAATCAAAGCATAGTACAATAATCTTGCCTTTGACACTTGAGCTGCTTTTACAACTTTTTATCTTCAGTCTCTAGCCTTCTTTTATAATTACCTATTTTGTTTCAGTAGTGTGAAGTCCTCAGAGCTGGTATTGGTGTGCAAAAGCTGGAAGAAATAATTTGGTAAATTTTTAAGTTTGTAGTTATTTGAATATATTTTCTTACAACTATGAAGAATGTAAAAGTAGTCACAAAAAAAGGACAGCAGTGAACTTTTCAATTCTTTTGTTGAAGAAGCCTAGACTGCAAGATTCAAAGCAGTGCTGCTATTTCAGAAGCACACATGTGCTGATATAGTAATAAAAATTAAGCTTTTCTCTTTTTTTAGGCTGGCTCAAGAAAGTATTGTATAGTTCACAAGGTCTGAAAAAAACCAAAACCAAACTAAACAAACAAACAAAACCCCCAAACCCCCAAAATAATAATAATA
>JAOXXN010000395.1:18677076-18689090 GCA_026770055.1 Myrmophylax atrothorax | reverse complement strand
GTTTTTTATGGAGAAGATCATTCATTCTGAGGGTCGCTTTTTACCAAGCACAACCCCAGGCTCAAAGGCATGGAGAAAATGCTCAGGGCTCAGCTGTCATTTGGACTCTGCTCTCCAGTCGTCAGTGATCAGTGTGCCTACTACATTATTTCAAGCTGCTGCTTTCTCTGTTGAGTGAATGTCCTGTGTCATCATCAGTTAGAGATAAACCACACTCATGGTTTGACCTTTGAATTAGGGTTGAAATACTGACTTTGTCCTGGAAAAAAATTAATTCTAAGAATCCCTTTGTTGTTTTCTTTTTTTTTTTTCTGGAGGAATTCTTAAGATTTTTATTTTGTTTAATGATTAGTTAAACAAATAGTCATTTCACTGTTGAATTTAGCACCAAATCCTTTCTTCAGTGTCAGGAGCAGCTTCAGATTTACCCCACTGGAGCATTTAACTCAGTGATACAGTTGTGAAAAATCTGTTATCAGAAAAGTACTATTGAAGAAGTTGGGAAAAGGTAGCATAAAAAAGAATGTAATGGTTTGAAATGGTGAATTTCAGGTCTGACCATCTGCTGTGAACATATATTTCTGCTTCCTTGCTGTAGCTGAATATCTGAAACCTGTGTCATAAAATAGAGTGTGCATCAACCTTCAGTGAATTCTTCTGGGGCCTATTTCATTACAGAGTAAAGCCACAAAAGCAAATGACACAGCAAATGATTTCCATATAGTTCTGCATTTCCTTATGGTAGGATTAAATACCCTGAAAAAAATTCTGTCATGTGCAAGACTATCACAGTGGTCTGAAACAGGAAGAATTTTAGTGAAGCAATAAATAATTTGGTTTTCAAATCTGTGTAATTCTCAGCAGAATAAATTCAAAATCTGAGTTTGTTCTGAGGTGTTTAGTGTAGGAGTCAGATGAGAAATCAGGCTGACCAGACAGGTTTCAGACACTGTCAGAGTTTCTTTAAAATTTAAACTCATATTCTCTGTGAAATATGAACTTTTTCACGTGTCAACTAATTTCAGTGAAATTTGCTCTGAGATTTTCCAATCCTATTTAAAATGATGAACACTAGAGAAAGCATTTATCCTTCCCTATTTATTAACTGCCTTGCTTGCACCTAACAGGATGTCATTCACAGGCTGTCAGTGATACAAAGCCTACCCCTGTGCTCCTATTCTAACACCAGATGCTGCTTGTTTTCTGTTTCAACATTTAACAGCAAGCATGAAGGTGTTGCTCCTTTTGACTAGCTGTGAAACAGTTAAACATACCTATCTAATCTGAACTAGTCATTGTGACACTGTTATAGACAGTGGTAAAGGATCCAGATGAGAATTGGTCTCCTTATTCCACACAGTCTAAGCTTGTCTGAACTGCCTCTAGATACCTCCCTTTTCAGGTAGTTAACATCAGAAAAATTAAATTCCTCTCTAAACCTTTAAAATTAGTCAGCATAGTTTCATTGTGCTTCTCTATAAAAGGCAATTAGATAAACTAACAGAGTCCTTCCTTATAATAGTTATCTTTTTCCAATTGAACTCGGGCTGTAATTAGAACCTCTCATTGTGACTATAACAGCAATGAGCAACCAGAGTGTGTCATGCTAGGGAACTGGGAGTAGCTCCCAGCACACCCCAGTAAAAAAGCTACATGTAAAGGATGATGATGCCAATATAAGAATTTTCTTCCAAATTGCCATCAGTTATCCCATTAAGCTCTGCAGTCTCTAAAGACTTTCATTCTCTGTTTTGAGGGTTCTATCTGGTACATATCATTAAGTTCTTGGCTTCTAAAACTTGCTATGGCAAGAACTCCCTCAGGTCAGTTAAGAACTCTGTGACAAATAGGTTTCTTATTATTAGTTTAAGATGTATTTCCTTTCAGTTTGATTGAATGTTCCGGAAGATAGACAGCAACACACAATTTTTCTTCCATTTACCATATATCATTTTGTTTACCTACAGCATATCTTCTCCCACTCATCTTCTGTATAAATTAAATCTGATCTTTTCAGTCTCTGCCATATGACTTTAATCATTGTAATCTCTAGTGTCTTCTATCTTATTTGTTATGCATCCTGCATGCTTTTATGATACAAAGTGAACCATTACTTTCCTTGAATAATCTATGAGGGTGCATAGATCTTTTCTCAGAGTAGTTACATTTCATTTAGAATCTGTTTATACTTTGTATTGCTCTCCTTCATGTTGATTCATTTGTATTTGCCAGTTATGAATTTTAGCAGTTTTCAGAATAGAAGCTGTATCTATTCTATATCCTCAAATCTAGGCTCCTATTGTCATACACAGACACGTTATATAATTCTATTCAGATATTAGGTAGCGCTTTTTTAGGGCCAGGTATGGGGAATTCTTGATTTCCATGTTCCTCGCCACCTTGCTGTGCTACTGGAAGTTTACAGAATCTGAAGATCTTTAGAGTATGTGTGCAAAAGGATAACTACATTGCTGAAGTAGAGGTTACTTCTTTCTCCGTAATGGAATGAAGAATCACTTTTTCATCACACTATTCAAGAGTCTAATGAAGCTTATTTTGTATAATACTGATTGCAAAGATTAGTGCACAAAGAAACTTCTACCCTGGTATAGCAGAGGGATGTAAAGTCTCTGTTTTGTCCAAAGAACTAGGTTGTGGGTTTGGTGGGGGCTTTTCCCCTGTGTTCTCTGTCACCACTCCTGGAGCAGCCTGCACTCTAATACATATGGCACAGCTCCCAGATAATATGAGCACTCATGTGTAATGACCCCCACGTAATGTATTATAAACATAGCAAATGTATTAGAAACATGGCAATGGCAAATCTGAGTTCACACATAAGGTACTGGCTCAGTGCATTGTGGCAGATTCCTAAGTACAGTCTCTAAAGGATATTGCAAAGTGTACATTCATGCTCACAAGAATAAATAACTACAATCATCCACATATTATTACCTTAATCTACATACTATTAGTAACATGTACACTAAATAGTTGACTGACTAACTTTTGGTCATTCTGAATATACGCAAGACATAACAGACTAGGTTTTCTCTATAAGAAATTTTTCAAATAAAAATAAGAAATGCAGATGTGCTTTGATATTCTGAAATGAAGCAGTGTATCAGCCAGACATGTCCTTGTAAATTAAACCTGCCCTGACTGAGCATCAGAAAACATAAGACAACTTGTCTGGTCTTTATTTTTTGTTCCGAATGAGATGAGCCATAACTGCCAGCACAGGATGCAGCAACACAGGCAATGCTAAGTTCATTTCTCTGCATTACCAATATGTATATTAGGGAAAAAATTAGTTGGAAATCCTAGAAGCAAATTTGAGGGGTTAACATCCTGCCTTCCAGGGTGAATTTACCATAAGAACTTGCTAATAGCACAAGACATTTTGTCAGGCAGGATAGATTAGGATGTGCACTGGGATGGAAGTATTCAAGTGCTATTTCATCTGTCTTTCTCTGTTGCTCCTCCTGTTTCAACTATGAGGAGTTTCCTGTCTAAATGGATTGCAATGGCTCTATCTGTATTTCAGATAAGCTTAAGACTCATGTAAAATGTGATGTTGCTAATTAGTCAAGACATCATTAGTCCAAGAAAATTAATCATACATAAATAATATGGAATTTCAGCTTCATGGCTCAAGAGATAAATTCAGAGCTTTTTCAGAATTTTCTGTCTTAAAAATAAAATAGCAAAAGAGGATTATTAAGCAAGCTCTTCAAAGTTCCCATTACCCTGTTAATGAAGATTTAACACATAGCCCAGAAGACATGGTTGATCTGTACTGTGTAAGGTCCTTCCATCACATCAGCATTTGTGTATCCCCAGCTGCTCTCATCAGAGAGGAAGCTAATTGTGACTTTGAAGAAGCAACTTACCTGCCTCCCAGCTGAAAGCAAAGCAGGGTACATGCACAGCAGTGGGTGTGTAGTTGAGTGGTCTTCTTCATTAGCTGCACCTCAAGTGAACCATCTCTTGAGTGCATACACAGACTGCTCTGGCCTACGTGGAGCTGTTAGAGTAATTAAAGTTCACTTCAGGATTATGTGTATCAAGGACTGCACAGTAGAAAGGTGAAGTTTGAGTTCTTTTCCTCTAAAGCGGCCTTGTATTACTACTGTTATTCACATACTCTTTTTGCAATTACAGGCAAAGGATGAAGTCTGAGGGTTGAGACAATATTACTGTGATTGCAAAAGCACAGATTTTCTGTGGCCTCAGCAAAAAACACCTAGGGAATCCTCTTCCATTACTATATAAAATATATATTTTTTTTATATAATCAGTATAAACTAATACTATGCTCACCTTTATCACTTTTTTCCTGAAACTTTTATTTTATTCCTTAATGAAAAGAGGGACTCTTCCATTTTTTTTATCAGCTGCCTAGTCCTACATACATTGGACAGTGTGAAGTCTACAGGAAATGTCACTGGAGTAGAAGAGTGTAATTTCAACACCTACTTCACACAGTTGCAAGGGACAGCACAGGCAGAAGGCCATGAAGAATCAGACTCACAGAAGGGGGTACATGTACCTCCTTCCTTAAGTACAATAGCTTTTGGGTTTTGTTGTATAAATTTTGCATAGTTAATCAAATAGTTTGATTGGTTGGTTATGGTCTGTAATGGATTTTGTTAAATATAAAATAATATATAGCGGTATAGCATTTTCAAACATAAAATATTCTCAGTTTTCTGGAATTCTTATCAAAAACCTTCAATAACTTATAGAAGACCATGCCTAAAGTATTTATTTGTTTTGAAAATAGTCCTCTGCTTTCCAATGGACTGAAATAACTGGAGTAGTTTGATAAGAATTATTTCTGCTTTATGTACATTCATGGTCTAAAACTGTTATCTTCTCTTCTTCTCTAATGTAGGTTATTGGCAGATATTGGTGCCGTTACAAATCTCATTCCATTCTCTCCTCTCAAATTAGAGGGTGAGTTCTTCACCACAGCTATGACTGTAGTCAGATAGAGTTTCTATAAAGGATAGTTATAAAAGGAACAAAATCTTGCAAGATATCTATGAAACTAGGTTGTTTTGACTATTTAAGATGAGTTTGCTTCTCTTCTGGGCACAGAAATGCTTGGCTTCATTAAAAACCAGAGGCAGTGTTTCTATCAGCTGAGAGTCAAGGATATTAACGAACAATTTTCCCGTTTTTCTTGGAGCCTCAGTGAAAGTTGCAGCTTCTCAACTAGCTGTAACTCTTACTTTCTCAAGTCTTTTTGTTTTTTACTTGCGAAGGTGGAATTTTGTTAGTAATGAGAAACCAAACCATTTGTTAGTAATGAGAAACCAAACCGTATAAAGAGTTGAAGAAACCTCCAAATTATAAAACAGATTTTTCTGATAGTCTTATATTTTGCCTTAGTGGCAGAGGTGATTGCTAATATTCCCTTTTCAAGTCAGAAATTAACAAATAAATTGATGTGTGAAGATACAAGTAGGAACTCTTAATCAACTGATATACTCACTCTTGAGGTTTTGTGGGTTTTGGCACTCCTTTTCCACACTTGTCTTTGAGGTTTAGCTATGCTGTCTTTGCTATCCTCATCTTTTTTTCTTTGTCTCCTCCCTCTCCCTGTAAATAGTCCCATGCTTTATGCTTTACACTATCTTTCCCATATTTTTTTTTCAATTTGTTCTAATAACTTACCAAGTTTCAGAGGTACTATCTTGTTCCACTTTAATGCATTGTCTATCCTTTTTTTTTTTTTTCCCAAGCAATGGCAGTGACCTAGATGGACACAGTGGAAAATCATTTCACTGGCCAAAATTGTACATGTTGATAATCTGACATCAGATTCCTAAGTGGTGTGTGTCATGTAACATAAAAAAGTACTGTTCAAATTCAGAGATTTGGAGGGATATAAACAACCAACCTAAGGCAATTAGTAGTTGATTATAAAACCTGTATGTATGCATGCTTAGGAAGATAAACTAGTAATCTATATGAATAAAGCTGCTTAAGTTTTTTATCCCTACTTCAAACACAGCATGAATATGGGGAAATATTCAATCAATAAATGGAAACATAGCATATGAAGATATAAGTAGTTATTTCTGGGTAGTAGAACTTTCCTATACTCTTACCAGTAGACCTACTTCGTGAGAACTACCTCTTTGCAGTTCTGAACTATGCCCCAGTGGCTCCAGAGCAGCAGATGGCACCTCTCTTGCCATGCCTGAGTAGTACTTGTGCACAGCTGCAAATCCGTTTTCTTATTCTTTCTTTACAGTCAAGTAAGTTCTGCAGTGACAAGAAAGAGGGCAATTTTGGTTAAAAGCATATCTAACTCGACAGAAAATTTGGCAAATTGGAAAAAAAGAAATTATACAATTGAGAGCAATCAGAAAATTATTTTGATGGGTGATTACCATCAGATTGCAATGTTTCTACATGGATCCACAGAGCTTGGTATGAGCCCAGCTGCAGTTTGACATTTGTATAAAATCATCGGTCTGCATAAGAGAGCAGCTTATGAATTACATGATTTTTTGTAGTATGCTAAAGAAGGAAGACTGAAGAGACCAGGTATTTTCTGTCACTGAATACAATGGGTGTCCAGCTCAGCCACAGCTGTCAGCTGAAATTATGCCATTTTTACTTAAAAGACATCATGTCAGAATATACTACTGGCTCTGGTTACTAAAGCTAGGCTTTATTAGTTATATCAATTACTAACCTTGAACAAGGTAACCCTTTAACCAGAAAAAACTTAGGTCTGTAGCAGAAAATGAGTTAAATAAATCTCTCTGGGTCCACTGTGTTTGAGTAGGACTGCTACTTCTCTTATGGCTTGGTCTGTGCTTGCAATATTTCAATTGGCCACTGAGTTGTAACAGATTCTGCACCAGTCTCTTTTAGTTTCCAGGGAAGTCATGTTCTTCCTGTCATGTCTGAGACTGAGGTACAGATCTGCTTTCTGACATGCCCTGTTCCTTTCAGGATTCTCCTAAATGTCACTGAGGCTACAGACAGGTTCTTGCTGCTGCTGTCATCCCACCCTTCCTCCCCCTACATCCACTACTCTAAGTCATTTTCTAGGAAAATGGAATACTCCCTTCCCTCTGGAATGCCTAGTTAGCTCACTGTGTAACTGCTAGGTCAAGGCACATAGGCAACCATGTGCTAAACTTACCAAAAAACACAAGTCCTCTCACATGTTCAAATAAAATAGCCTTAATGTAAACATTTAATTGTGTATATGTGAAGTTTTGTATCACACATTTAAGAAGAGAAAACCACAATTTCAAAATAGAAGTTACTTTTTAATAATTGGTAACTACGAAAAAAATGGTGTATTACAGTGAGAAAGTGTCTTGGGTTGAGCTGGCAAAATGCCAACTGCCCAACACAGACTGTTAGAGCCTCCCTCACACACTTACACAAGTTAGATATAACAATTTTCTACTTCCTACCAAAAAAACAGATTCCATCACTCTAGATCCATAAGCACCCTAAAAGACACCCAGCAAGAAACAGAAAGTATAACAACAAAATGTTTCTACTTCCCTGAAACTAAAACAAAATGCAAGTAGCGGCAGCAGCAGAAGGGCCCAGACAGCGAGACAGCAGCTGCGTGTCTTGCCTCTTACTTCGGCCATGAGGGAGCTGAGTGAACACCTCCTACTGTTATATTCATATCTCAGGTTTGCATCTTCTGCTATGAAATATTTCTTTGGTTAAGTGAGGTGATACCTGTCTCTCCTAATCTACGTAGACTCTCTGAGCCTGCTAATTTGAGGCCTAGCTAAAACTACCACAGAAAGAAACTAATATACAATCCAGCCCATATTGTTTGTACAACTGCAGAGACAAATCATGAAAAGTGAAAAAAATTTCCCATGCATTCAATATTAGTAGAACAGAAACTAGATTACTACCATCACTTCTGATATTCCTTTTTTAAAAAGTTGAAAATTTATGAATTTATAAACCACCAGTAATGCAGATAAATGAAAATTTGGTAGAAGTCATGCTGGAATGACACTCAGGGTGGGGTCCAGTCATCACATGGGGTGCCTGAAATTCAGATGTCAGTATGTGGCTATCCCTCTCACAACCCTTTATTGTAGTTGTCATTTAGGGTTTGTGCATGTAGGTGCCTACAGCCGTTTCGAGACTCCTCAGGCTGCACGTGTCTCAGCGAAGGCAGCCAGCCCTCACCAATGTGTCCATGGCCCTTCATTCTGATGGAGAAGGCCACAATAAAAGCAAGCAGACAAGAGCTATATCTAGACAAATTAAAATGACAAATGATACAGATTTTTTTGTAACTGTGATTAACCATCAGGCATCAAATTAAAACAGCAAAGCTTGTGTCATATCTTTTTTATTCTGGTCACTTCAAATCCAGACTAGATTTTACCAAAGAGCAACTTTAGAATAATTTTACATGACTGCAGTTGTTATCTCAAATGTAGTGCTTTTGTTTTGAAGATGCATTTGTTGGAAAGGTACAATTTTTATAAGAAAATAGTAAAACAAAAAAGAGACAGACTTGTTGGGGAGAAGAAAACATCTTTCTCATCTCTAATTGTTTGTGTTTCTCTACGTTAAGGTCCCAGTTCCTCAACTCAGAAATGTATTTAAGTCTCACATGGGGAAACAGGGAAATTAGTCAAATTTGTTTTGCTGTGTGAGAACAATATGATGGCAATGTAGGCAAAGAGGCCAATTCTAAGCTTTGAACTTAGTTTTATTTTATTTTTCTCTCTTCTAAATTTGTTTTGTGTATTTCTCACTTATATTCCATTATAGTAACTTTGATGCTGCTCTTTCTGATTCCTGGATAAACTTTAGTTGCTGGCAAAAGTGCTCAAATTGTTTGCATTTCCTGTGTGTTCATCACTGTTTATGATCCCTGCTTCTCCCTTTTCCAAAAATTCTTGTTTTATTCACAGATGTGGAAAAGGATGGAAAGGAAACCGTTGCCACATGAGTGCTAAGCCTCTTCAGTCTCCAACTTCAAGTCTTCTACAAAATGGTGGGTCTGTAAAAATAAAGAAATATCTTTCAATTCACTCTTCATGTGTTTTCTTTTACTTATTTCTGTCTTTGATTGCTCTTATTTTGCAGATATTTGGATTGGGTTGGGTATTGGTTTCTTGCTGATTAAAATTACAGCTGCTGCCTTGTATTTTCTTTCGAAGAAGAATGTGCCAGAAATGTAAGTGAAACTTTTAAAGCAGACACAAAACAATGGCTAACTGCCCAGTCTCATTGGTTTCAACTTTTAAATCTCCTCACAGTCTGTTTGTCTTCATATGCAACACTAAGCAGAAAACCTAGCTTTGCAACAAAAGCTGACCCTAGTGGACCCTAGACTGGAAACAATGAGGAATGGCTTGACTGCTTAGAATGTTTTGATTCTAGCATTGTATGAGTATTCTTAAATTATAAAATTCAGAGTTCAGAGGTTTTTTAGGATATGGCTTACATTGACAATTCTCTGTTTCACAGCTATGTTTCCTAGCCCTTCCTATCATCCCTCTGATAATCTCTGCTTTCTCTCTCTTCCCTAGTGTAAGATTTTTTTTGTTTGTTTCTTATTTTCCTCTAACATCTGTGTTGCTTCTCTGCCCATCTATTAACTTATTCTGCTAGATCCTTCTTTATCGGTAAGTACCTACCACTGTTCCTTCCCCCCTTTCAGCAATTCCTGTTGTGCATTGTCTTGTCCATTTTCATGTTGTTAGATTTTCCTCACCCTTCATTTTCTTCTCCAGAATTCATCTTCAAAGCTGTCTCTTTTCCTTTAAACTTGTTCTCTGCTATAGACTTTTCTCTCTTTGGGGATGTTGTTATCTCCCAAACCATCCACTAAACCATGCAGACTCCTGTCCTGACATTATTGCTGCTGACATGTCTCCTATCACTGCATGCTCCCCTGACAGGTAGAGCTGTCTATGAACACAGAAGCAAAATGTTGAAGCAGGAGCCTTTACAGGTTGTGCTACTGTTAATTGAGTGCACAGCTTCACCTGCTTTCTTTACATCTCCTTCCTTTTCTGTATAGCAGGAGTAACATATTCTTATCTGATTTTGTAGGGGCTTCAAGACTTAATTAATGCACATTAATATAATCTGCTAAGGCACACAGAGGGAAAGACACCTCAGAAATGTGTGATTAGTTGTATTGTAAGAGCTGGTAGATTTTTGATTTTGTTTTTCTTTTTGTAATTTCAATTGGAAAAAAAAGTTTAATACCTAAAACGTTTGATGGTGTTTTAATTAAAAAAACATTTTTGTTTCTTACACTACTTCTCCTGTGCTCTCAGTGCTCCATTCTACCTTTTCCTCCATAAATGTCTGCTTAAAGATTACTGCACTGCCATTCATATGTTCTACCCATGTACCTCTATTCAAGGAATATTTTGTCCTTTCTTGTAATTATATATATGCTAAAAAAAACCCAATCTTTTTTGTGCCCTGTTGCAATATGATGCCGAGCACTCAAGTGTCCTGTTAAGTATGTGTTAAAACAGGGATGAATGAGGATCTTCCTACTATGGCGCTAAAAATATATAAGATGGAAATTTTTGTGATTACAAGTTTTGTCTATTAGGGACTTAGATTGCAAAATAATTTTTCCCATGGTACAGAACAAATTTTTTTTTAATTTTCATTGTTTTTAATCAGGTGACTTTACATGTAAGTTAAAATGCATTTTATAAGCATCTTGCTAAAAAACAATCTGGCTAATCAATGGCAATTTGACTGAAATTATAAAATTGTGAAAATAATTACATCTAAAACTTTGAATTCGAGAAAATAAGTTCAACCAGGCAGTTTGTCTCTCCTGCTTCAACTACCTAGTGCCTACCATGATTTGGTATACAAAAATCACAGCTGGAAACATGGTAGTGAATTAAGGCAAATTATTCCTTAACTGCTTAATCAGTAATCAGAACTAACTAGTCAAAATGCAGGCAAATGTTACCATACTGAGGTTTGGATCTTTAAGATACGGCTTTATAATAGGAAGTTATTTGTGTTTGCATAAGTCTGCAAAATGTACAATGTGACAGCACCACACAGAGGTGCTTTATTCCTATTTTTTATTCCTATTTTTATTCCAATTTTTTTTAGGAATTTGATGAATGAGAGAAATTTAATAGGCACATAAATGATACTTTCCTACAATTAATTTTCTCTTCAAGGCTTGTGGCCGCTTTTAACCCTCCTGGATCATGTTGTTTTCTAGAAGTCATCAGGCACTAGAGTCACTCTAGGGAAGATTTCACACACTTGAGGCCATATTTACTGCCTTTTGATAAATTCTTTTTCTAGTTATTTTTAAAGAATTTCTATTAGTATCTCCTTTCCTTACTGATACAGAACCACACACGCAGGCATTGGCAGACAGTTATCTAGAAGCATAGTAAGAGTTGCAGGTGATAGCTCCCAGGAAATAGCACAGGAATGTGAGCAAGAGCTAGAGAAGAAGTTTCACTGATTTTTTTCAGCAGAAAACCAGGTATCAGGCAGTAGGGGTAGGCTGGAGACCCCTTGGAGAATTGCTGGCTAACAAGTTGTCACTAACAGTGGTGAGAACCTAAGAATTACATTTGTTCCCCTTTTTCTTCACTGGAAAGACTAATAGTGTATTAACCCTTCCTTTCAACATAGAAAGGATGCCCCACTTTCCCTTCACTCTCTCCCTCACCTTCGTTTGCCAGAATTTAATTTCTTATCTGCAGGCTTTAAACACTCCCGTGACTGAGTGGGATTTACTGCAAGTCATCATATAAGTTTATTTTCTAATGGACAAAAGCAGCTGGCTACATGGCTTGGCAACAGTGCACTTCATTACCATGATAACATTCAGATATGCAAGCTACTTCCTAGTTTCCAGCTGGGATATATGAAACTTTTGTATAGAAACTCCAAATTGGGGAAAGTTTAAGAAAACTTACAAGTTTCTTACACTCCTGTTTTCACTGCAGAGATGATTTTCTAGTCCAGAAGGGAAGGCTGCCAGT
>JAOXXN010000395.1:18660301-18673987 GCA_026770055.1 Myrmophylax atrothorax | reverse complement strand
GTATCATGCTTTTAGGTCTTACAGTTGGTTTGTGGTGTCAAAGTGAGACACCAGAATTAAGGCATGCAAATGTGGCCCTTTGGGCACTAGTTTAGAAGCAGAGCCAAACTCCTTGAAAACTTCCCATCTGAGTTTGCTTCTGGCCTCAGGGTTTGTCAGCAGTGTTTCATTTTTGAGTAAAAAGTACATTCTGTATACATTTTCTGGACTTTATTCAGGAGGATTAAGATGCAAATATCCACTTATGATGCATATAAATAATTAATGTATTATAGCGTCATTAAAATAACTAAAAGATCATGATATCATGATTTATTACAGTTAAGATTAAGATCAAATGAAAAACTCAACAGATTGAAATATTCAGCTCTCCACATGGTTGTGTTGTGCCAGGTAATCAAAATAAATTATGAGACTGGCACTAGAAGCAATTACTTTCTGACAGTCTTGATGTAAAAAAATTTATGGAGATGTGTCTGGTTTAGTCTAAAACCCAAACTTAGTGTCTTGTGCTGATTTAACTCATAAGGTCATATATCTCTGTAGCCTTTTTGTGCCTTCCTCCTAAGCAGCCATTCTGGTTTCACTTATTTGCAAAAGAGATCATGCAGCGTGTCTCATCTGTGGCCCTCACTGAGGCACAGCTTCCCTTCCCAACACCTCCATCAGCTGTGCTTTTGGGACTACTCTTGTCACTCAGTCCTGCCTGCCACAGAAACCCAGAGCCTGTCTATCACCTTCTTGGAAGACACTGCTTCAACCACCTGTAGGAGCAGTTTAGGAATAGAAACACTGTTTAATAAAAGAAGGTCTGTGTCTCCAGTACCAAGATTGATGGGAAGGGAATTTTTTTCTTAGAATACTGTACAAATGTACACAAAGGAGTGCCTATGCTTTTATTCTTAAAAACTGTGGGAAGAAAAGCAACGAAAAATAACACATCTCTTCCAAAGCAAAGATTAGTTTCTGCTTCATTCTTCAGTAATTTTGACTAAAAGAGCTGTTGCTTTGTATATGGTCTTGGAACGGTTTTGATGATTCTGGGCCTCTCACTACAAGAAAAATGCTGAGGCAAGTCCAGAGAATAGGGCAACGAAGCTGATGAAGGGTCTACAGCTTAAATCCTATGAGGTGGTTTGGGGTTGAGTCCTATGGAGTTGTTTAGCCTGGAGAAAAGAAAGCTCAGCGGGGACCTTCTCACTCTCTACAACTCCCTAAAAGAGGGTTGTAGCAAGGTGGGGGTCAGTCTCTTCTCCTGAGCAACTAGTGACACAATGAGAGGACATAAACTCAAGTGGCACCAGGGGAGGTTCAGACTGGACATCAGGGAGAATTTCTCCACAGAAAGAATTGTTAAGCATTGGAGCAGACTGCTCATGAAGGTGGTGGAGTCACCATTCCGGGAGGTAGAAAGGACTGAACACAGCACTTAGTGCCATGGTCAAATTGACAAGGTTATGATCAGTCAGAGGTTGGACTTGGTGATCTTAGAAGTCTTTTCCAACCTAAATGATTCTGTGTCTTCAAGCATTGTGAAATACTAGCAACCAGCTATCTATAAGGGAAAAATATTAGATGTAGGCAGAAAGCTCCAGCCCCATTCTGCTTTTGCAGAATTAATAGGAGTAACTGCACAGGTCATAAGTGCTTCCAAAGAAAATGGAATATGTGAAAATCTCTATCAGGAAAGCACATCTTTAAACCTGTAATGGATGTGAGACCCCTAATTAGCAAAATTTGTCCTATTCATCTATTATAAATTGTTTAAGGCATTGTGTTCATTCACGAAACCTTTGTACTTCATTACCTTCAGTGATTCTTTATTTCTGGCTTTGCAGCAAAAGTTATGGGTTGCTTCTATAGATTTAAAACTAATATTGATGATTTTGACTCAAAATGCAAGTTCTTTCCCAACTGGAAAAACAGAGTACTTATAACAATTATATAACTAATGTGTTCTTGAACTTGGATCCTAAGACTGTATTAATTACTGAGTTGCTATTGTGATAGTAACAAAACACAGAAAGAACATTACCACAGGTAAACAAATTATAGCAACGTAACTTTTAAGGTAATATCATGTTGTATTTAATACATAGCACTGTACCTGCATTTTATGGATACTGAATAGTTCTATGTATATCCAAAAGAAGCAACATTTTTAACAGCCACAAATGTAAAATTATTATTTTAACCTACATATTATTTATACAGAATATTGGACTAAATTCAGTAGAGCTCAGTCAGAAATATATTCAGCCATCTATTATTTTTTCCTCAAGTCTTTTCAACCTGAAACTCTTTGCTTCTTTGACAACCTGTATGATATGGAGGTGTTTTTCCATTTTTTTTTCTGCTTGACTTTTCAAGGAAAGTACAGGAAACTGCTAATGCTTCATTTGCCAATCCACTGTACAAAGACCTTAGTTCATCTGAGAAAGTAAAGGTAAGTAGCAATAGCTGCTTCTATATGTTCAGAAAATGTGAGGTTGTGGTCTTCAAATAATTTTCTATTAAAACAAACAGTGTAATCCCTCACTGAATGCTATTTAATAAAAGACGTGAGAATTAAAAATTGATGCACTTACAAAACATAGGAAGATTTGAAATCAGCTCAATTTTGTAAACATCTCACTATTATGACAGTGGGCTGTTGATTCAGAGGGGGAAAAGAGTGTTAAATGAAATATGTTAGCCACATGGATAAGAAAAAGTTCACTGGGACTTGTCTCCTTTTGCTTCTGGGAAAAAAACAAACAAACAAACAAAAAACAACAAAACCAAAACACCAACTTTCCCCACTCTCCCACCAATAAAAAGAAAAACAAAAAAACCCTACAAAAACAAAATAAAATAAAACAAAAACAACCAGAAAAAGCAAACAAACAAAAGCTCTTCCAACAAAGCAAACACCCAACAACAATAAAAACACAAAATGCATCATTCAGCATCCAAGCTGCCTTTACACCCTCACTGGACATTAATAAAACATTTTATAACATTTCCCAGTACCTTAAATGTGCATCACAATTCCCATCACTGTAAAATTCACGCTGACACTAAACAAACACTTGGTCACACACTTCCCTAATATATTTTGTTGATCATAATTAAGAGACTTATAGAGTAACAAAGATTTTTGAATAAAATACACATCTAAAACTGAACGTAGTACAGCAAAAGATTTCAAGGCAAAATTTAATTATCAAATTACAATATCTAAAATTTATGTTTAACAAGAGAAATTTATATTCAAGAAGACAAATATGATTGACTTAAAATGCAGATATCTTTGATATTTTGTTTATAATTAAAAATAATATAGATAAAGCACCTTGGAATAAAAAGGAGAAAAAAATGTTTAAAATATTCTTCCTGTCCTCATTCTGATACTACTCTTATTAGACTGAATGAACTAGGCTTGATTTGAAATAAAAAATAAAACTCCTTGTCCTTTGCACAGTCAATAATGTAAGAATCCGCTGTGACTTTGAATAGGATTAACTATGACATGCCATTTACTTTCTATAAAAGGTTCCTTACACCTGATTTTAGAGACATTAGATCAAATGAATTCACTTACAGGTTGGAGTTTGTGCGCGCTCCAAGTTGGAAACATTCCCATCACAATCATGTCCAATATATCAGGACATTTTTATTTTAGTTAAAATAGATTCCTGACAGGTTTCATTTAATAGCAAGTTGAAAAACAGAAGCACAGCAGCAGGAGAGACATTTTCATGGAAGACAGCCCCAGGCATTGAGATTGAAGTCCAGTCCTGTACCAGATTTTCCTCTATTTTCTTTAAGACTAGAAAAATACATATTTACACCAGTTTTTCCTCTTAAAAGGAAAACAGGAGTTATGAATTTTATCCATCTGATGAAATTTAAATCTGAATGGATATGACAAAACATGAGCAAAAGGTCCTATCTGCAGCTGAAGACCCACAAGTTATGCACTTGTGGGAGTCTCTAGGTTTCATAGTTACAGTTCTGGATCTTTCTGAATACCAAAACCATGTGAGCTTAGCACTACCACACTCTTGCCTATAATATCACCTTGTAATTTTGAATCCAAAGAGTGTGCTACTCAGGCAGCCACATTGAAAAATATTTACAGAATGTTATTTGCAGCTCACTAAAAATACTCTGAATCAGTTTTCTTTTCTTTTTATAGTCTCCTGGGTATGCAACCTCACCTGCTGTTCAAATCAGTGTTTCTCCATGGCATGAGGTATGTAATAACATATTTCTAGGGCATGTGTTGAGCTAGTAAATGGAATTCATTTGCAGAGGAAAGGGAAAAATGTCACTTTAAGTCAATAGTGTATTGCTACTCATAATATTGGTACCTCTGGAAATCCAAGAAAGATGAACAGGTCTGAATTGGTTGGAAAGGACCTCATAATAGCAATTTTATTAATGTTTTTTATCATAGCTACTTGTTATACCATGCAGTAGTGCAACATATTCCAGTACAGGCAGGAGCTGAACAAAATTTTTAGAACTACTGAAATCCTTACCCAGAGGACTCATATTACCTCTTTTCTCATACATTCCCCATTCATTGCTTAAATTACAGGCTATTTACCAAAATTAATGACCCACCTAAATGACACTACTGTACACAGATTTTCCTAATATAATACTATATGTGTGTTAGAGCGAGGGCTCTGAAGACAACAAAAAAAGGTGGAAACTGATGCAAAAGAAGGTTAAATGACTTGATCAGGTATATGTGGCAGAGAGTTTTTCAGTGGAGCTATGCTAATTTTTATCAGCTGAAAGTCTGGTCTAAAAAAGCTCAGAGATTTTATAGTTTTCTTTGAATTTATCATCATATGTTACTTGTATAATGAATCTACAGCCATCCATATGTGCATTTTCACAAATGAACTGAATGACTTGAATTTTGAATTTCATTCTATCTTTTTTTGTTTAGTATCTGTTTAATGAAGATGTGAATGCTACTTCCTTTCCAAATCCTCTCTATGGCGTAGCATCAGAAGACGTGGAGAAATTATGTAGTTCCTTGAAAATATAAACCAGGACCACTATTGATTACAACTCTTTGCCTGAAGATTTGCTCTAAAATCTGAAATTATGTCATGATACTGTAGTGTTTGCAATATGAACGAATAACTCTTCACAGAATAACTCTTTTATTAAAATAATTATGTTCAGAAAGTAACCTTATATTAAAAATGGACTCCATATGTAAGTAAAACATAATTATATATAGTCTTCTGTCATTTCTGTTGGTGCAGATTGATAATTATAACTATAATTCACTTTACATTTGTGCATTTTAAATTCCAGTATGTTAATAAAATGTTTAATCAAATCCAGATTCATAATTTTACATCTGTTATTTGAAGAATAATGACTTCAATATTTCAGTAATTTTGCATTAGAAAGGGATTTTAACTGACTGCTTTAGTGTTCCGAAAAGTAGAAGCAAAAGAAAAGTCTTTGTATAAATAGAAACATATCAAGCTAAATCAACAGTGGTTGTGAATCATGGATTTGCATATCAGCTCATTATGTGATTCATCAATGTGATGTATCAGTACATACACTTACTATTAAAAAGTGTGTTTATTACTAACCTTGATAGCTACATCTCACCAAGTTTTCCTTTGGTCAGCTCTGTAGTTCTACAGCGCTTACCACAGTGCTCCTGATAAATTTAGCTTGGTGGTTGACACAGTGTGAAAACTAGCATGTTTAGGAAACCTATTTCTGCTGAATAGGTTGGACTCCCACATAGCTGAAACTTGAGAAACATGAGAAAGATATTGAGAAGAATTCTGGATTGCCTCGTGATTTTGATTGTCATCCTCTGTGGTTCCAGGCATAGCTTGTAACAATTTACATTTTAAATAACCTGACAATTTGTAACCTTCCATAATGCCCACTTGTGTTATGTGATCATCTTTTTCTAGGTTGAAGGCTTAAGTGTTCCTGTTGTACCTGTGTTTTCTTCCCTTACTTTATTTCTACAGCATGCTTAATTTTAAAACCATTGTCATGTTTCAAAGTTACTAAACTCCTACAAATTTCATAAAAACAGCCATCTGCACAGTAGATAGTATCTATCTCTGTTAATACCTTCATTCAGGGAAGGCTCAATTGCTTGACATTTATTAGACTTTTGAGACTATAGATAGAAAAGCACATTGAAGCCTTGCTTCATTCCACAGGACTTCTTCTTTTGGTTTGGGTTTGGGTTTGTTTTGGTATTCTTTCACTTTGTCTTCATAGCATAACCATAGTCTATATCTTTCTATATATCTATATACCTTTTTGCTTGGGGCCACAGAACTATGTTTTAACTTTTTCTTTTTAGCCTGACTGGCATATTGTTTCATGGGTAGAAAAAGTTACAAGGCATGATGTTTACCCATCATTCTCTCATCTCTTTCCAGCATTATGCTCATAAGTGCCTCTCTGCTGCATTGTAAAGCCTCCTGTTTCACTTTCCCCTTTCTTCTGTAATCCATTCTAGTATCTTCATTGCTTCCCCAACCTTCACAGCCCACCCAAAAACTTTATCTCTTGAGCTGGTTTCCTTGATGTGTTCTAACCACAAACTGAAAAAGAAGCATCGATCTCTGTCAGCCCAGAGCCACCTGTGTGCTGATCAGGTGCTGCATGTGTGGCTGCTTGGCTGGTTGGCAGCACAGGTGACAAACTCACTGCAACTGCTCCTTCTCCCTGTCCTGAATTTGTATGGCTGTCACCTGCCCCACTGATACTTTAAGGAAGCCACTCGGAGTTTCATGTCTTTCATACACACTCCTACCTTAAGGCTGAGTTTACCTGAAAGTTACCAAACGTTATTCATTAAGGTTTTAAATTAGGAGATGTGGCAAGATGATCACACATGCTGTTTTCTTTCTGAAACAAGATTAGTAAGATAGAAACATAGAATTTTCTTACTATAGTTGTACCTATTAAGACAGAGAATATACTTGATCCAGCAAAGTGCCAAGTGCCACCAGCTCCTGAACTCTGGAATTTTGATAAATGTCTGTGAGATGATAGATCTCTGCATTATGAACAGGCGTTGGAACATCCCCACAAGGTCAAGCCCATGTACTCAATTTCCCATTTATTCTGCAACAGACTAGCACTGTTTGCAGAATTTCATATGCTATATCTCAGTTATGTTATAATTCTTAAATATCCATTCATTGAGTCACACTATATCTGTAAAAAATGCAATAATGAAAAGGATAAGATTAATAATGGTAGAAATTTATCACATTCTCCCTTATGAAACAAAACATATTTATTATACTATTAATGGTACTCATATTTAAAGTCCCAAATAAAAGCATATGATTATAAAGAATTATTTTTAAAGAACTCAAATAACATCATATTACTCATCAGTAATTATCTCCTAGGAGAGAACTGTGACTCTTCTGGATTATAGCTGAAGCAAGATAGGCCTTTCACCAAAATAATTTTCCATTTTTATAATTGACAGAACTTTCATAAAGAAAGTATTAAAATTCAGACTTTTAAACTTCTTGAACTTCATTTTTTAAAAAAAATCTTATTATTTCACTAGGAACAAAAGATCTAATTATATTCATTGTGTGGTTATTGTCTCAGCAGACTAGCAGCTCCAGACTGAAATATTTAAGACAAAAATTATACTTTTTATTTTATTTTCTGAACCTTTTCAGTACTTTGAGCCCAATTCATAGAATTCGTATTTTCAGTTATCCTTGCCACAATTTCAGCTTCCAAATCTAAACAAAAAATATACAGGAAATATACAGAATGTAAATACACAGCAAAAATATTGTTAAAGCTTTTTACATAGGTTCCTTACTTCTCCCAGTTAATAATAGCCATTGACTAAATACCCTCTGGAAGCTTATGCTGCTACTGGCATAAATTCTAAGTAATAAAAATGAATTGTTTCCAAGTGACCTATTTTCTGGGAATAAATTAGAAGATGGATACTGTATACTGATGATGAATACTGTACTTGGTCTAGTTAATACACGCTTGTAAATTAATGATCCAAGGTAACAACAGAAATAAATTACAAGACAAAACTTTTAACAAAACCTAATACCAGATTCAGTGTGCTCAATGTGCTCTTCTCAGAGTTTTTTTGCTCCCAAAGTCTCACAATCATAGAGAATTCAAGCAAGAAAGTCTCTTAGTTTTGGCTAATCTTCAATACAAGACATATTTATGGTACACATCAGCAATCACACAAAGACAACCAGATCTTGTCTTAGAAAGGGTCACTGTATTTGCAGCTTATTCCAATACTTGCTTTGACATCTGCCACTGGCTACTATTCTGAAGTTTTGGAAGCAGTGTTGAAAGAGAACAGGATCTTCTGTTTACAAAACTTTAAGTACACATGTGGCTGTGTCCCCTCCTCTTTGCCACCACTGAGGGGCTCAGGCCTTGCTCAGAGCCCCGCTTTGGGCTCAGTGGTTGCACTCTTGCTGCTGTACCAATGTTTCATACTGTTGTTCTGTGTCTCCATGTTTTCCTGCATCTGCTGGTTATTATAATGGAGATGCCCACGGAGGTAGTCCAAGCGCTTGTTTATGGTGACTTTCTCTCATCCTTGCCCTGTTTTCACCAATAGCCTGATAAATATGAAGGGGATAAAACTGGTCAACCACACAATCTAATTTTGAAGTTACTCTGGTTTTGAGCTAAAGGATGGGTTAGGTGGCATTCAGGAGTCTTTTTTGACCTGAATGTTCTTGCAGTTCTTTGATTCCATGGTGTTGGTGGTACTTAGTTCCTCCTTGACAGCATTGTCGTCATTAAGTTCTGTCTCCAGCTTGTGCCGTGTCTATGTCTGCTGAGATAATTCTGAAGCCAAAGGTAACCTCAACTCCCCCTTACAGTTCTTTCATTATTTGCTCAGCTGTGGCTAAGGCCTCAGGCACAGCTTTCAACTTTTTCATTACCTGTTTCTGTATCTGAAGCAGCTGGAGATAGGCTCTTGGATTACTTAGGGCTTTGATCTGATCCGCTGCATCTTAATCAGACATGCTGCCATATATAAACACTGGAGCCACCTAAAACATGCCCACTTTTTGTAGCCATCAAGTTGGCAGGGGTTAAATTAATGTTGTCCTCATGCAGTTGTCTACCCTAGAATGCAGTAAATGGAATTCTAGGAGCTTCTAATTCCTTCTGATGACTGTAAAGACAGTCTAGACATTATGTCTACAACAGAAATGTCCAGATTTAATAATCTGATTTCCATTCATATTGTTTTAATTAACTCCAAATTTCATTAATGTATGTATGTGATATGAAGATTCTTACTGGAAATGCTCTCTTATACATAGAAAGTTTCCAGACCTCTCTCTGTTTGTATAAATTAGACAGAAAGAGCTTAATATATACATAAAACTTGCAGTAATACATCTGTCAAAAACTGGCATTTTCCGTCTTTCATTTTCAGTTTGTGTGTGGGAAGAGAGAGAGAAGGTGAGGGGGAGAGGGGGGAGAATTCATATATAAGTTAATAAAAATGTAAGTTCATAAGCACCTAGGTAGCAAAATCTATTTTGGTCTGTATTGCTCCATGTGAATTACAGCATGCAAGAGTTCAGGCACCTGACACAGAATAGTATTCCTCTCTGCCCAGGACTTAAAAACAGTCATTTATTTTCCGAGGTACCGTCAGTTACCAAGACTTGTGATCAGGAAATTGTTCTGCACTGTGTGAGTTTGAAAAAGTACAAAGTGCACCAAAGGAAGGAAAAACAATATTAAGAACATGCATAGTAATAACATTCCAAACAGTTTCTAGACTGTTACCACTTTGTTGACTGTAGCTCTTACATTATATTCCCTTTTTATTTGAGAGCAGGTATCCAGCTGACTAGAAGGGTGGCCAGAATGTGCATTTTTCTGCAGCAGCCATCCACAGATCTTCAAAAATGTCAAAAGTTAATATGCATATCTGGATTTTAATTCACCATCTGCAGCTATAGTCATTCTTAGGGACTTATTCCACACTCAAAAAAAAAAGAAAGAAACTTCTTTTCAAAAAGAAAAGGTTCACTTTTCTACAAGATATTTAATATGTAACAACTAAGATAAGGTAAATTGCAGAGCATATTAGTCTTGGGGGGCTTGCATTTTACTTCTATTACAATACTCAAAGTGAATCTTAAAGGAGAACGGGCAGGATAGATGAAAACATAACCTCAGGCACACCTGCAATTTATAGCATGGTTACTGTTTTATAATAAACCACGTATTCTGCCCTTACCTTAATAAAGTCGAAAAGCAACACAGTAATCAGCTTAGAAGAGGATACAACAACATAAAGCTTGACTTGAGTGTTCAGGGGGTGAAAATGGTGTGTAGTAGCTAAACTAGGGAAGCTTGTGAAGTGACAATGAATTTCTTGTGGTGCTCTGGCCCTGCATAAGTCTCCCAACATTGTTTCCAGCTACTAGAAGGAATCTTCCATTCTGATAGTTCAATGAATTTTGAACTGTTATATTTTCTTTTTACCATTTCTTGATAAAAGGAGTTAATTTTTACTTTTATTTAAGAACAATGCCAAATGATTACACTTTGGAGAAGAGCTGGTCAAGTTTAGGGAAATGTTTAGGCAACAGGATAAGCTAGAAAAAGTTATCAGCTGCAGGGGAGGGTGGGTATTCTACTTTTCTAACGAAAATGTGAGTCTCTGAAGCAAGTGAGCAAGGCACGCTCAACTGGGTTAAATGGGTTTAACAGGGAGAAATGAGCACAGATTATTCATGGGAATTCTTTAATCTTCTGTGTAATTATGTGATCATTCCCAGAACAAAGACTTTGGTTGCTCATAACAGGAGGAAAAAGTCAGTTCACACTCACCATAATGATTAGCATACAGCTATGGAAAACAAAAACCCCCTGATAATCTAGTGCTTTGATTTTTTTCTGTATATTTTGAAAGTTTGGGATGCCAAGCCCAAATAATTTAAAGCTATTTATAAGTAACTCCTTTTTTGCTCAAAAAAGCACTATTTTCCCTTTGTTCTTCACTTTAGCCTTTAATTTTGAGCCCTACTTCTTCAAGTGATTCATTTTTATTTTTTTCAACCACTTTACGAAGTCATAGACTATAAACCAATATTATTCTATGACAAGTATTTTTCAATAAATATAGTATGTTAATTTATAAAGATTTAGTCAACATTATTATGGTTTTTATATCTAAGACTTAGAATACAATTGCCTGAGCACTAACATATAGTTATGTTAGAAATATGCTACGCCAAGGGCATTAACGTTAGTAATCTCTTTGGTATTCACACACACATGTTAGCCAGAAGTGGACATTAATAAACACTACATTACAGTTTGTCTCTGATGTAACTGTGTATCACAGCTACTTTAGTAATTAAAGTATTCAATGTGATTCATGTGAAGTTGTCATGGAATTAATAATGATTTGCATCGTTTTGTAAAAGGGGTCTGTATCCATTGTAACAACATGATTAATCATGTTGTAAATTGAAGACTTAAGTAGGACTCTCAGGGTTATGCACTGCCTTGACCTTAAATGCAAAATTGCTACCAACACAAAGCAAATCAAAAGGATAAAGAAATACACACCTAGAAGTATACTCCTAGATATATAGTCCTGTACCAATTTAGAATACCAAGAAGATAAAAAGGATTAAATTACTCTGCAGTTTCTCTTTAGCAGTCTTAGCCTGCCGGAGGTTTCTCTGGACACTCTTGAGAAAATATAGTGGCCAAAGATCCTTAGGTTGAAAAGTTCCGGTAGCACATGTAACTTCCTTTGTATATGTTACCAATCAAGGATATTTTAAAGAGTGTTACTTCTGCATTTTAGCAACACTTTAAATGCTAATTTCAAAGACTCTAAATCTGCCTGATTTACTAGCTTTGTGAACTTTCTCTTGAACATCTGTTTCTCCCATGTAAAGATTTGAAAGGCAGTATTAGTACATTTGGATTTAGTCTCATTTTACTTTCCTGTTTCTCACATGAAAGGGAGGAGGGACAGAAATGCAAAGATTTCTAGTCTTAACTGTATTAATATAAAGTTAATAGCTATAAATGCCCTCAGGATAATCAAAACTTTATGAGCCCAGCACTGCCTATCGAAACCAGGACAGAACACAGGCTGGAAAGATTTCTGACTCCCTATGAAGACCTCACTTAAGCCAAAGAGAACTCATCAGCTACAGAAGTGTCTCCAGAAAAATTAGAGCCTTATGAAACCAACACTGCCTAACCACATGGCTGGCACACAGGTTGGAAGGACTTCTAACCACTGCTATTGAGGCAACACTTAATAGCAAAAAAAAAGAAAAAAACTTTCCTCACGGTAGCTCCCGAAATAACATTTATTAATACAGGTATGTGACAATGACTATATGGGTTACGTAGTCGGTGATAACATTTAGCTGCAGGATTGTACAAAAGACCCCAAAAGACACCGGCACAACACACATTTTACAGGCCACCCCAGCAGTATACCAGTCCCATGTCAAACTTAGCTAACAGAGGATTACTGAACGGAATTACAAACTATAATTAGTAAGGCATAAGAAAATAAAGTAAGCATTTAGTTGCTTACCCCTGCAATGTTGATGGAATGGGGAAGACAGGGTAGCTCGTAGGTTGACCTCACAGAGGTGGAAGTTTTTCTCCCCAAGTTGCAGTTACACTGCACTTCTTTTTATACCTTTTTTTTTCTTCAGGTGGTTGTGTGACTTAAGTCAATCTTTTGGAGGGGTGAAGCAGATGCTTGAGGGGGAGGTGAGCTCCTTGAGTTTGCAGAGGCA
Source organism: Myrmophylax atrothorax (assembly GCA_026770055.1). Lineage (NCBI taxonomy): Eukaryota > Metazoa > Chordata > Aves > Passeriformes > Thamnophilidae > Myrmophylax > Myrmophylax atrothorax. The sequence goes on along the minus strand of JAOXXN010000395.1, from coordinate 18,661,166 downwards.
GGGTGCGGCAAAGAAAAGCCATGTTAACTTAATAACATTCCATTCTTTGGTAACACCCACCACTTATCAGCTTGCCTCGCTTTTGTCTTCTGTGGGGAGAACCCTCCAGGGGGCTGAGGCATTTCCCTCAACCCATCAGGGTTTATCAACCCATCACCCCACAGTAACATCACAGAAAGCAATAATTACAGCCAGAACCAAGCCCTTGGTTTTTAACAGACCTGTATACACCCCCCCCCACACACACACACATATACACATAAATGAATCAGGGTTACAGCACAACCTGCCAAGACTATTAGTGACATATTTCAGGATGGCTTTTTATCTATAACTTGTCTTACTGGAAACAGCAGTTTGACATGACCGTTATTTCAAGAAAGCATTCGCATTTCACAAAATGCTGACAACTACCTCTCACATTTATTTTTTTTTTTAGAAACAGTTCTAATTCAATTAGTTTTGCATGACAAACTAGTAGCCAGGAATATTTTCCTACTCATACAACTAAATGAGTAAGGTTATATTTTGAATAACTTTCAGATGACAGGTATAATCCTCATGATAAATTTAAGAATATCAAAAACCTCTTTTTTAATACATATATTGGTACATAAAACAAAAGCCCAAATTCACAACAACCTATTTTTTTCATATTCTTATTGTTGTGCAACAATTCAAGACAGACATCAAAAGGTAATAGATTATCATTATCATGTATTTATAATAGCAGTGCCGCTAATGGACCAAAACTTAACCATAGCACAGACTAAACAAGTTCAAACTCCTATTCAAAATACACAGATTTTCTTTCTCTCTCTCTCTCTCTCTCTCTGCATTTATAACTCCATCAGTGAATTTGCTG
>JAOXXN010000395.1:18640411-18656723 GCA_026770055.1 Myrmophylax atrothorax | reverse complement strand
CAGGAGGGTCACAGCTGCTTCAGGACACACTGCAGACCTCTTTTTTTGGAGACCGACTTTGACTGCAAGATTTCTGGGAATTACCACCGCTCCTCAACTCCCAGCATTTCCTTTTTTTGAACAAAGGGCAAGGAGAGAGAGAGAGAGGGTCTGCTCTTCCCGCCGTGGGAAAGGCTCCATCCTGTGCCATGTGAGTCATACACCCCCTTTGTCTTTGCCTCTCTGGCAAAAGTGAGAATTCACCTCGCAGCCAGCCAGGGTGTGACACTGACACTGTCCATAAATATAATTGCACCAGGAGGAACCTACAGGTTTTGGGGATTTTTTTTTTTTTGGTGCTGGGGGAGTAGTTTGTTCTGGTCTGTTCATAGTTATACCTATATCTACATACAGTAGTTAAGAACAGTTATCCTTCTTATATACATTTTCTAATTAAAGTTTTGTTTTTCCTAAATTTAATAAGGGGTGATGAGAAGGAATCTTCTCCTCTGTTCTTGGTAAACATTTTGATTTCCCTCAAACTATGACGGGGGAGAACCTCAAATGGGGTTGCCATTAGAGAGACTCAGATGACTTTGTGGAGGAATGTAGCCACTAAAATAAAAGATTAGTTGCTTGCTTGCTTGCTTGCTTTTGGGAGAGACATGGTTTGCAGACCCCGGAATGGGGACAAATGGTTTTGGTTTTGGGTTTAATCTATTAAAATGGCCTAATATCTTTGAAACTACACCCAAAAGACCAGCAGTGTTCCAGAGATCTACAATACCATACTATGTAAAAATTTGCTTAATGAGTGTTTTGAGTAGTTAATTCAAATTCCTCAAGAAACCTTAGAGGTAAGAAAAGAAATAGCCCACTTAGGAGAAATTCTTTCATTTTCCCATTATTCTCTATGTAGCTTCAAGTTTCATGGCACATTCTGACCTTAAGAATTTGTGAATAGTGAGCATACATTGATATGTCTACCTTATATTAAGAAATCATAGACTACAGAATTGAAGTGCATCACAAAAGTACTTAATGCCACTTTCCCATTTATATTATGTTTTAAAAAGTAAATATCTTAAGGAGGACTCAAGAACAGACTTATAGGAGGATCCTGTATAACAGAAGATATTTTGTCCTTCTCTGACAGCCACGTGACACATTTAGTACCCTGACAGCGATATAAATCACACAAGACAGCCTTTTCTAGATAACAAAGAAGTATTACTATTCTCTTAAAGCTGTATATTTTTTTGGTGATAGCACTTGCTACTTTATGCAGCAGTCAATAGAACTCTGTATCAAAATAGATTATTGTGTAAGCAGAAAGCAAACGGGCAAGATTTCAATTGCAAAACTGCTTCAGCTGCAGTACAGACACAACAATACTTGCTTTCAATAGCTAAGGGAAAAAACAGATTAGTAGACATACCAGTCAAATTGCTGTAACTTCCAATCCAATAGAACAATGGCAAACTGCCCAAAGGAAATGCCCAAAATATTTGATCTCAGCCATGTTGAAGGACAGTGCATTGCACACTGAGAACTTTTAACCTTAACAATCATGACTAAATTTAAAAAGAAAGAAAACTGTCATTACTGCTGAAAATATCTTGTCTGGAAGAAAAACTTAGGCACTGATGTTTTTAGGACCTATTCTATCTGTAAATATTTAGCAGCTCCCTATGAAAATATTCCATTACAATGTCCTTAGAACCTAAACTGTAAATAAATTTTAGTTTTCATATTTGCATAACATATGACTATCTTATGTTCTTGTTTAGGTACTTTATGCATTATATAAAAATGTTTTATAAAATATGTATTTTAATTATATTTAGTACTGTGTGTTAAATTTAATTTTAAAGAGTAGCCTAATTAAAAAAAAAAAACAAAACAGTTCTTTAATGTTGTTTTCTGTTAATCTTTGTTATGACATAACATTTTCTAGATCATTTTTTGATGGAAGTCAAGCTGTTGCTGTTAAACATTAACAGCATCCACTAAAACAAAAAAAAAGAGCAAAAATAGATCCTGAAGTAACCTGCAACATGTAATTACATATTCAGTGACCCAGTTTGTAGGGTGCTTCTGCATACCATGTTTGGGATTGATCAAAATAGAACAGGTGTACTGGTTCTGAAGCTAACACAAGGATGCCAGTGGTTTGCCTTATCAAGGCTTCCTTCAATCACATTACAACAAAGTATAGAGTTTGTGCTTCATTTTAAACATGTTGGTCATTCCAGTGCAATGCCATCAAAGCCAAGGTTATGCAAATGGTTTAAGATGAACGGTGGTCACAGTTGTTTGGTTATTTTTTGTATGATAAATGCCATCCTAAGTTACCAAAAACTCTGTTTAGAAAATACATCATATACTAGTTGACTGTTACACAATATGAATGATCATGGATACTCTCAGGTAGAACTAATTTTGTATCAAAAGGTCTTATATAGTAAGACTACCAAAACGTTAAATACATTCTCAGAAACACAAAATTCTGAACTGTTCTTATATTATTAAATTGAAATGGAATTTTAATTTTTTATTTTTTAAAAAGAAAATGTTCAATTCTTTTTTTTTCCTCTATTTCATCTCAGAACTCTTTCTTCAAGTCCCTCTTTTCCAAAAGAAACCAGCTCCGTATTGTCACACTGCACTGGAACCCCAGAGCCAAGTCAGATCCTGCTGTCAGTGGTAGCAATAAAGCCATTAGGGAATGACAGCCCTAGGGAGGCATCACCTGAAATAAGAAGAACAGAATCATGTCTTCTGTGTCTGTGGTGATGTTTGTTTTTACTTGAATAGCTTTTAAGGCACGGTTTACATTTTTTGGCTGATGTGTAATAAAACACTTTTACTGCAGTTGGTTTCATTTTCAAAGCTTTAAAAAAATCAATTTGTTCCTTTGCACTCAGTGTATTGGAGTTGAAAACCATAATGTACTGTTACTTCAGGGTCACTGCATAACTTCTGTTGACCTTCTTGCCCATGAATATTTCCTGGAGTTTATTACTACAATTTACTTCCTGGATTATTTATGTATAAACTTACTTTTCTAGTTCTTAATGAACCACTATTAGAGTCTTTAAGAACAATGATTAAATTCAGGGCAAAACCAATTTACTACATGCAAGAACACAAAATCCATGAGACACTTCTTGTGAATACCCAGGTTCTCCCCTTTGTACTGATGAGATTTTGAGAGGGTTGTGACAGATGTGAATGTTTGAGAGGCACAGTGTGCAATGGGGAAAGAAAAAAGCACAGCACATAGAGTAAATAGGACACTAACAAATACTATTCTGTCCTTTGAGTCAATTGAGTTAAACACCTGCTATTGTATATCACAGCTTCTTCAACCAGGAGGAGGAAGACAAGGATGGTACCAAAATCCTTGTTAAGTTTTGGCAAAAACTTTGACAAACTACTAGAAATATTAAACATCTTTTAGCAGGGAGAGGGCTTTAAGAGCTAATCAAAACACTGTGAGTGGATTGGAGAGTCGAATTAGAGGCAAACCAGGATTTCTGTTGTAACTGTCCAGGAAATTGTTGGCCATTAGAGTTGTGTCTTTACAGGCAGCCATTAGCAGAGCTGAGATCAGCACATTACCCTGCTTATTTCTGTTGTTAAATGCTGGTATCTAGATTCTTTGACAGACAGACATATTATTATGGTTACTGCAAAATAACTAATTAATTTCTGAGTATATGTCTATATTCATCTAATAATCTCTTATGCCATGCTAAAAACACAAGAAGCTGTTTTGTGTAAAGACTTCTAATACCTCACTCCTGTTAGAAAAAAAATATTTTTATATCAATGCCATATACATAATGGATGAAATGCCAGTGTTTCCTTCACTGTTGTTATCCAGTTTGTATGCTCTGTAACAGTATTTCTTGTGATCCTGGTATCTCTGTGTTTTACAGGTTATAGCAATATAATGATGCAACATTAGTCACCCTGCCAACTCTCACTCTACTTATCAAACCAGCCTTTAGATAACTTCCAGATGGGACATGACAGTGGGTAATCCATTATCCTCTTTGCTGGTTCTTTTGTCTTCTGAACAAAGGATTTGATAGAAATTGTTAAGCTGATTCAAGACGTAGCAGTCAGGACTAGCATTTTGAAAATGTTTTTTCCATACTTGAATGGAATGAATGAGCCCCTTCTACTTTCTTTAGGGAGAATGGGTAATGTGTGGAAAGTGAGATGAATAATGACATGATTTAGTAGAGGAAAACTGCTGTAGAGAGAGATAATTGTAGGTAACAAATAAAAAAATCCAAAGCAAGGAAGATGAATACAACCTGAAGAAGGTGGGAGAAATGTTTTAATAATCCTGTTCTTTGTGTGAAAATAATAGGAGGAAAAAAGCGCATAAAATCAAGACATCCTCAGCATATGAACTGCAGCTTCAAAGACTGCAGGATGTCCGGGTTCTGAAGTGTGGGATCAGCATCTATTGCAGGGCTGACCTTACTGAGGTGGGGCCAGACCTCACAGCCTCACCTGCCTGGCACTCAAAACAGCTTAGTAAGGTAAGGACATGGTATTTGTTTAAACTAGGAGGGAGGAATCTGCTTTCCTAGTGGCTCGGAAAAAGGCAGTGATAAAGTAGGAACCAAGCCCCATTCTTCTGAATTAAAAGCTCATGCTGTAACTTCTGGCTCTGTTTCCTCTCCTGATAAGAAGTCCCTCCCATCTGCCTGAGAACTTTGATAAATCAGACTAGCGAGACTACTTGAAACTGTATCTTTTTCCACTAATATTGAGGAGCATATTCACCCTTACCTCCCATATGTAGCTATGCTGTCTTTCTATTACAATTGCAGCACATTTTGCAGGCATTAGAAAAATGGTATTGGGAGAACATGTTTTCTAGAGTTGTGCAAAAAAAGTAAGACAAAGGACATTCATGTAGGGTAGTGGAAGGTAAGAGAATGTATATACACTAAATTTTATTCAAATCCAACTTTTAAACTTGGAAAATAGCTGCCATGTTAGAAAGAAATATAAAATTTCAGCAATTTTTTTCTTATTTTGTTGTGATTTCAAAGACTCAAGCAGATTTAATGTCTTGAAAATTAAGTTTATCAGATGAGAAAAGAAGGAAGGGCTGCATGTTAGACCGGCTTCCTCTTTGAAAATCAGTATCTGTCCACAAACCACAACTGTCAAAAATTAGGAAAGGGACTTAGAAACCTCACATCCTTCCATGCTTCCATATGCCATTTACACAGACTGTTTTTCATTTTGTTGTCTTTTATTATGTTACTGCAAAAATAAAAGTTGGATTTAAATGGGTCTGTCCAGACAGACAATGAACACAACACAACAAGGTGCTAATTAAAAATTTCCCCAAGTTCAAATGACAAAAAAAATTAGCTCCCAACACTCTTGCTATGAAAGAAGCCTGGTCTCACATTCTCTAGCAGACAGGGGCGTACATATTTGCATCGTAACCACCCCCACCCTGCCCTTTCCCTCACAAATCAGTTTTGTAAAACCCTCCAGTATTTAGTTATGCCAGCTGATGTATTTCATCTGATAGCTTTCAACAAAAGTAAGTGTGTAACATATTAGACTTTGCTCATTTATTTTCATGAAAACATAAATGACATATTTTAAAGGTTGGATAGTACTAGGGAAACAGCCATTTTCTGATTGTGACCTGCATAATCATTTCACCTGCTGAAAGGCTGCAGGCAAGTCTGTAACTCTCACAGGGCCATTCTGGAGATGTGCTGTGAAATCCAGCCATGTATTGCCACTGTATTTCAGATCCTCAGATGTTTTGAACTGACATAACTCTCTTGGACATCCAAGTATTTTAGTTCACACAATCTGAAGACTGTGCTCAGGTATCTTAACCAGACAGGACTTTTTTGCCTGATGTCAGGATGGACCTCTGACATTGATTTCCAGGAGGAGTTTTTCTTCAGTCATACAAGAAAGTAAAAACATTCTACAATTGTTGTAGTGAACTAGAACAGGCAAAAAATCAGGAGGCCCAAGTCAGTTGTATATGCCCTTTTTTTCTCCCTAGATGGCAATTTGCTCTTATTTTATACACACTGACTCAGTTGTCCAACTTCAGTAAATTACCTTATCAGTGTTGAACAAAACACTGAATTTAGAAAAATATGCTGTTCTGCTGTTATATTTCCTAAAAAAATAAACAAGCAAACAAAAACGCAGATGTATCCAAAATCTCAAATTATAATTTAAAAAAAAAAAAGGAAAAAAGGCAGTTACTGTTCTTTCTGTCCTGGTTTTGGCTGAAACAGAGTTATTTTTTTCTTAGTAGGTGGTAAAATGCGATGTTTTTTGGATTTAGTATGAGAATAATGTCAATAACACACTAATGTTTTAGTGGTGGTTATCAAGGACTTTTCAGTGTCTCATGTTTGCTAGTGAGGACGGGCACAAAAAGCTGTGAGAAAGCACAGCTGGTATAACTGACCTGAAATGGCCGAGGGGATATTCCATACCACAGGATGTCATGCCCATTTTATAAACTGAAGGAGTTGGCCGGGAGGAGCTCATCGCCATTTGGGGATGGGCTGGGTATTGGTCAGTAGGTGGTAAGAAATTGTACTGTGCATTACTTGTTTCTCCTGGATTCTATTACTCTCTCACACTCTTCTTCTTGTTATTATTATTGTTGTTGTGGCTTTGATTCAATTATTACATTGCTCTTATCTCAACCCACAAGGATTACCTTTTCTTTCTGATTCTTCTTCCCTTCAGGGAGTGCGTTAGGGGGAATAAGTGAATGGCTGTGTGGCCCTTAATTGCCAACTGGGATTAAAACATAGCACTTTGAAAAACATTTGGGCAGAAGCACTATGCTGTCAAGCCTCTAAAAAACAATTCACTTGAATGATAAAGAGAGTGTAAATCATTGACATACTTACTTGCAGTCTACAGTTTATAAGTTTCTTGCTTCAAAGCATCATTTTTCATGAGAAAAAAAAAAGAACTAAGGGAAATGGAAAGAAAAAATATACAGGCAGAAAGAAATGGATGATGGATTAAAAAGCAAAGAAGTTTATTTTTCAGAACATATTTTGACTCGTGACACTGATAGACCTGCATCCTTGAGGTACATTCCTTAACATGTGGAAATTTATAGCTGCCAAAATACCTAATAAGATTAAGATAAAATCCTCAGATGGTGTGAAAAGGTATTAGCTGTATAGACTTCTTATGTTATTACTGAAAGGAACATAAGAAAATGGGGGTGTTTGTAACATCTGCTTATTTGATATTACTAAAGAGCTATTTGTTGCTAACACAGCAGCACAGTTTGAGAAACTCTGTTATGACTTCATGACTTAAACAGATTTCAGATACCATTATCATGTGTCACCTGTCCTTAAAAATTCACTAAATGCTTTCAAATTTAAAATTAATCCTCTTCTTCCTTTTGTTTGCTAGTAATCAAACACTGCCAGTTAAAGATGCTATTTTTGCTTCATAAAATGTTTGTTTTACAATCCTCATATTCTTAATCCATGTTCTGTGTGTGACACTCATTTTGCACTACAAATAAAAGAACCTAATTCTGCTTAATGTCAGCAGGGCCACTTTAACAGCTGTAGCTGGGCAACTCAAGTCAGACTTCATAGAGAAGGATAAAACTGAGAGATCATAACCTCATAAAAATCTTATATTTACTGAACATATGTACTGTGTGCATATATATAGATAGATATAGATATGACTTCTGTGTTTTTACTACCTACTTATTTTTGAAGTCCTGTCGCAATTGGTGACACAACCATACCAGAAACCTCTATGAAGACTTATTTCTCAGTATTATGTGAATAAAATAAATGCAACAGATTGAAATTGTAACCAAGCACTAAAACACATTCAGAAATCATCCTTAAAAATAAGAACGCCTGTTGATTTAATGACATTTCACTTAGTGGCATCTTACAAACACTACTGGGAAACTGATTTTTCTGATCACATGAAATAAGGCTGTTCAAAATGAATGTTAGGAGAAACAGAAGTTAACAAAGTCATCCACAAAACATTCTGGAATCAAGTTTAAAACCACATTTTGACAACAGTAGCCTAAGCTTCTTGCATGAGCAGGTACTTTGAGCTGGACAATTGACTATGCAACAAAAATAAAGAAGCACACACGGTACAGGGTTTTGTGATACAGCAACAGCTTGCCATTGACAAAGGTAAGAGTAGCTTAGAACATTTACAGCTTACATTTACTTAGAATTTTGTTGAAAAATCTGGCTCTTGAAGGTGATATCCAGACACAAATTGGTATGGAACTGGGTAAAGATTCCCAAACTTTTCTGAGTTCTCAGGCATCCAAAGAGTTTGTTCTGTGATTCTGTGTTGGCAATACCAGTTTGTTAGACTTTCCAGAGGGGGAAAATACTTCCTGACTTATCAGAAGCACCCGAGGTAATTTTAAACACTACAACAGATTGACAAGAGATTCAGATTTATTCTACCAAAAGAAAAATGTTTTGGTTCTTAATTACAAAAATTACAGAACTGGAAAACACCTAAAATAGTCCTGAATCACATTTGGAGGAAAATTCTTCCATACCTCCTCCACTGACTTGGCTGACATGAGGCAGACCTAGTGTGTTAACATCTCCTGTTTTCATGGCTGTTTTTTCTTGAAGAAACTTCTGAATTCATATTTAATTGGAGGATGCTGATTAAGCTGGAATCTCCTTCCCATTTTCATATCTCTTTTCCTAAGTCTACTAACTTGTCAGACTAAGACTAAGACAACTTCATCTGTTATGACTACAATAACTCAGTTTTCTCTTGCCCTATTCAATACATCACGTAAAGTAAATGCAGCAATGTCAGACATTTCCTGGTCTTATGTCTGGGATTTAATGTGTTCTTCAATTAGCATTAATTAAATAGCCTTTCTGTAAGTGTTAACATTTTCAAGACTCTTAAATGAGAAGTATTAACTGTAAATGCATGCTATCAAACTCCTTAATCTCTAGGTCCATGCTAAAGTCTACATAATGACCATATGTGACCTAGCACATCTGTCAGATTTATTACAGTTAATGAAAGCAGGTTTTTATCCTGAACCACCTTATCGTCCTGCATCTTTCAATACTATTAGACACTTGCAGTCTCACAAAACAAAGCAGTGTAAATAGGGTCATCCTGAGGTAAACATGTTAAGTGTGTTGAATTGTTGCAGTTGAGTTTAAAAGAGGATGTAATCATCTCTTTCCACTGTCTAGACATTTGAAAGGGTTGTCAGGACTACAGCTACAGCTTACCAAGCATCTGTTTTGCTCCACAGGGAGAGCTAAATCTTTGAGATCAAAGTCTCACAAAAAACACTTAGCTGGGGTGGATTTCTGACATGAAAAATCATCAAATAAGTGCTACCCTTGACTGGATCGTTGCTTACTATTTCTCATTAGGCATGCAGCCAGGCTTCATGGTGCATGTGGAACTCACAAAGAATCCTATCTCAATGTTTATATAGGGACCATGGTGGTAGTTAGGACCAATGTGCAGGGGTGAATTACACGAAAACCTTACTGAAGAGAGGAGTGGAAGCTGTCAGAGAGCAGAACTTACTGTTTGGGGCAAACCTGTGGCCTGGCAGGTGGGTATACCTACCTTTGGATAAATAATGCTTGTGTTTCTGAGAGATAGGAACTACTACAGAAACCTTTTCAATCTGCAATATCCAAGTAGGGACCACTTCAAAACAAGATAAAGGGAGGTATTCATCTGCTTCAGCATCCAACTGCTCCCAGAGAGTTCTTCTCTTCTTGAGTACTTCTCAGCAAAGGAAGGATTGCCACAGTGGCTGTAAGGAAGTAAAATTGCTAGGTTATGCTCTTCTTTGAAGATATATTCCCTCCTTAAACCTGCTATCTGCACAAGTCACAGTGGCATTTTGCACATCAGCAGTGAGCTCTTAGACACTGAATGTTTATAGTGCATTTTAAGATCCATCACATTCACAGGAAATATGCTACGATGAAACTAAGACAATACAGCTTCTAAGTAACTGTACTTGTCATTTCTTTTTAGGCAGGTAAGAACTGTACTGACAAAAATAACATCTGGCTGACTTCATTCTCTGCCTGCACAGGCTGTTGCCTCTGTGACCAGTTTAACTGGCCAGGTTAAACTTGCCCACCTTGGTGTAGTTCTGAAATGCCCACACTGGGGATGCAGGCTGCTGGCATGCTTTTGAAGCAGGTTTCTGGGTTTGCAGCCCATCGGATATGACATCTGTGCCTAGAGACATAGGAGGGAGGAAGCCCAAGTTCTGTACTGCATAGTCCTCATATTGTAAAGGAGGCAGTTGTTCAACAGTATTATTTCTTCTAAGTTGAATTGAAGAAAAAGCACCATATCTGAACTGCATCTTAACATGTTGACAGTCTTGATGCCCATAATGGACCAAGCCTGGGCAATCCAAGCAACAGAGGTCTTCCTGGCCACAAACTGCTAGAGCAATCTGTGGTGTGGTTTCACATGCAAGCAAGTTCAGAAAGGTAAATTGGCAACAAGCTGACGGATGTGCAGCAGATTGTTATGCTGCTGGGGCCACTGCACAAAAATGTGGTAGCACGAGACTTAATTCCCAAATTTTTACTACTTGTTGCAGCTGCCCCTTTCCCCCACCCCCACAACCATCATTAACATCAAGCATTGACCCTCTACAGGTCAGTGTCACAGCTGCTCCTGTGACTGTTGTCTCAGATAAGCACTTGTTAAAATTATTCTAGCATTAAACTTTGCCCAGGCTTGGTGACCTAAAACCTAATCCCAACCCAATTACTTTTTGTAACACCGGTCTTAACCCCAGTCTGCCTTCCCTTGCTGTGCTCAGCAGCAGATTCCATTCTTTGGTCTCAAATGATTAAAAAAGTTAACTCTACTCACAACTGTATGTGCCATAGTAATTGCTCAGGCCCTCATACTAGCTCCAGATCATGAGTAAGAAAGGACTTTATGGGGACTTGTTTCATGTGCTTCTGCAGATTCTAATAAAGATTATTTTCTTGGGAAATGTATCCAGTGAAAAGCTATGTTTGAAGTTGATTTGGTTCTAATTGTAGCTGAAAATTTTTTGTTCTATTTAAAAACTTCCCTCAGCTTTCTTTAAATTGACTATTTCAGTAACTACTGGTACCAACACGTCCATTCTGAGTATCATCCTGTGCTGAGCCCCACTACCCTGGCTAAACAAGACCTAATGGCTTAACCTGCAACCATTCCTTTCCTTAGCACATCCCACTTCCCCTGTAGCCATTAATGATAAAAGGCTTGGGTGTTGTGCATGTATAGTTCATCACACAAAAGTTTCTGTCCAAATATAATAAGGTTTTCATCAAAGCAATAGTGAAATGTCACTGGCAAGATTGTGTTTTTCATCTCTCACTTAAATTTCCATGCTTGCTTTTTCTTCTGTGTCACCCTTTAGGCTCTTTCAGTTCTCCTATGGCTATAATTTAGCCTGCTGACCAGCAGTACACTGAAATACTAACTTCTCTGTCAAACTTGGCCCTGCCACAAGCGTTCAGGAAGACTTCTAGCTCTTCGACTCACTTGGGGTCACAACCGTCACATTCACGGTCACTCAGGGTCACGCGGTTCCACTGACTCTCATGGTCACTCACGGTCTTCTCCACTCAGGGTCACAACCACAGCCTTTACTGGAGTTGCAAGGTTCAAGTGTGGGACTTGAAACTCCCAAGCCTTGTTTTGGGCTTTGCTGCCTTGTGGTTTTCAAAGTTGAGTAACATCCTTGTAGCTCCCAATCACAAACAGAGACATTGTTAGGTGCAGCATTGCTTTTGCCTCTGTCAGTGTTGTTGTAAAGGCAGATTCATTGAAAGAATTTGTTTGAAGCATCTTGAGTTCAAATAATTGAACTTTAGCTGGAACTTTCTGGTTTCTCATTTTGAAAGGATGTTCCTTTTAAAAAATTATTCCATTCTTTTAAAACATTACAGAGCTCAAATAAGAATCAAAACTGGTTTGGATGAAACTTTTTGTTTAGCCTCAGAGTTTATTAATTTTTCATGCTGACTTGCTTCCTGAAATATTTCTCTTTAATTTTTTCCCTTCCTCAATTTACCAGTGAACCACTATATCTCTGGGTGAGATAATGAGACTGAGTTCCAGTTTCTACATCACAGTGTCTACCACTCCATGAATCTGAACTCTCTTTACCCCAACAAAACCTCTCCCTAACCATGCATCATGGCATAGGCATAAGGCAGTACATGTGGGAGGTTTGCAATCCTGCTGTCCTAGAGATAAGCAGAAAGCTTCACTGAACAAAGAATTAAGCACACAGCTTTTAGAGCCACAGTACAGACATATTGTAATTAACCACAATTATGTTAAATCATGTATTTGCATAAAGCACCTTGTAGAAAGTTACAGGGAATTTAACAGAAGCCTACTGGATGTGACTCAACCAGAAAGGGAACCTCAGTGCTTTCCCTGGGAAATCAAGCTGAGTCGTGAGACTAAGGGGAAGCAGGGAAGAAACAAGGGTTTGCCTGAGTGCAGTGCAGACTCTCTGTAAAGTTATTTCCCTATTTAACAAGGAAGCTGCCTCCTTGCCTCATACTTGACATTAGTTTTGCAAGGCCCTTTAGTGATTCAACTAAAATGCTGTGCTCCTCTTTTGAACTGGCAAAGTCAAAGACAGCTGCCAGCTGGGCAGCACTCTAAGGTCATAGCTCTAACACCTCTCTTCGACAATACTAAACCTAATGTCTCAGCCAAATTCCCAATAGCTACACTAATCACCTTCTTGAGTCCTAGTCAATGCAGAGCTCCAAAGGGAGGGAGGTGAATCTCGGTGGCAGACACCATCCTGGAGATTAAAGGCTATGTGCAACTTCAATCTGTGATACTCATAACATCAAGCTGTGGACTACTTGTTCCATAAGAGTCCCACACTCAATTTTGAGCCTGTGGGGACTAATCCTGGCAGATCAAGTATTACTTACAGCTCTAAAATTATTTAGATATTTTTCTCTCTGCATTTGGGAAAGTAGATTATTTGTTAGACACTGCTCAGTGGCAGCAGAAGATATTGATGGTTGTAGTCTATTTATTAACATGCAGACACAATCCTCTGCAGAACACCAAGTGCAAGTTCACTCAACAGGAAAACTCACTTAATTTTTTTCTTGGCAGAGAATAGAGATATATTCTCCCATCTCAGGGATGCTGCAATTTACCTACCAGTTTCTTTTTCCCAAACTAAGCAGAGGTATCCTCCCCGACTTCTCAAATGCAAAAGCAGATATTGTTCCAGGCTGGCACTGGATGCTTACAGAAGTGCAGTTGAGAGGTGCCTCTCTTGTACCTATTAAAGCAGAATAGATAACAACATGTTAGATGAGACAGAGAAAAGAAATACTAAAAACTATACTTTCCATAATCAGATTGCAATAAGGCCAGAAATCACGTAGCTCAAAAAGCCTATGTTGATACAAAAAGAAAATAGGAAAAAAAGTGGGGGGGAAGGCAAATTCTTAAATAAGTATGTAAGTGAGAGTGAGCACTTGTGAGCAGTGTGACAGTAGAGCACAATGAACAGGGAGAATCTTCCCACCCTTCTTGCCTGAGTGATTGATGTTAGAATCAGGGATGTTTGAGCTACATAGGAAGAGAAATTATAAGACCATATTCTTGACTGGTGAAAATGGAAGTGTTCTCATTGATTTCTATGGAACCACTGCTGTTTATGCCACTGCAAGATATATACCTAAGAGAGGTGAGATAATGTGCAAACATGGCTAAGATAAAAGCACCTAAGAGTAATGAAAACTTATCACAGGCACTGTGTTCTGCGTAAAAACAGCTCACCACCTCAGAAAGCCTCCAAGAAGTTGTTTTTTCAATTTCACTTGCGCTTTATCAGTAACAATGAATACATACAGTTCTCTCTTGTGATTGCTTTTCCAGCAATGACAGGTTGTCATTAATCACTGTAAGATTCGTTATTAGCTTTCATTTCAGGCTTTTTCTCAGAGCAATAAAAAGTTTTGCCTGTGCTTTTACACACAATTATACTAAGACACAGCTATGCCCTGATTATGTTTTGTAATACATGGCACAATGCATACAGCCTTCCTTGGAGGCACAGTTTGATTTTTTCTGGGGAGCACAAGAGGTACTGAATGCAGTGACTGTGTGCTAACCTTGGAGAGGGCATACCACAAAACTGTCCCACAGCTGACCAGAGCAATGCAAATTTGGACTGTGGGACCTAGTATGTTGCTGGTACTTTTATCTGCAACTGCATGCTTCAGTTGTCTATTGCCAATCCTTTCCTTTCTTCAGCATTCAAAGTTTTTGTAGTACAAGTATGAAGAATACAAATCTGAAACTATAATACTCTCTAGGACTGAGAAGTAGAGAGCAAATGAAGGAGAATTTGACTTGCCCTCTTTTATGCTCTTCTATACTATAGATAAGAGGTTTGAAGCATTACTATTTATTTTAGCATCATGTAAATTTTTTTTCTCAAATCATTCAAGTCTTTTGTATTTTAAGATTTAGTGTAACTAAGATTTTAGGATTTATTATAACTTTACAATAATCTAATATTTATTATTATTTTTAAAATGACAAAAGCAGGTGAAACAGATTTTGAAGGTTTTCCAGATCTTAGCATTCTCATTGTCATCTAACAGTATTGTTGAAAAAAGGCAGAGAGAGAGGCAGTCCTTCTTTAAGACTACCTCTCTATCTCTTACAGTAAAGGCCAGAAATTCAATAGCCTGCTCAGGAACTTCAGCAAAACTTTGAGTATACTGGGCAAGCTGACCAATTGTCAAGGAAAAAAAGGTATTCCAATAGCATGAAGAAGCCTTCATCTCCAATTTTGTTTAAGAAAGGGCAACAGTTTCAATAATAATCTGATCAAATCTGCACAAAAGCCTGTGGCATAATCCAGATCACCTGGTATACAAGGTAATAACACTCCCCGAGTTCCCACAGATTTAATTCCTGCTGCATAAAATCTTCAATATTATCTACTCTCAGAAAATATTTTCTGTGGTTATTTTAAGCAATACTTGGACTGCTTTTTTGTTTTGTTTTGGGGTATGTGTAAAAAGGTTGGACTAAAAGGGCCCACTGTACACTCAGAAGTATAAACCTTATTGGTAATATCCTCCAGTGTCCTATCTGAATATACATTGAAAAGATTTTGCAAATTTCTGCTTACACTTCAAACATACTTCAAATATACAAAGTATAACAGGTGTTATACTTTGATTTACACATAAGCACACCAATGATTAAAGAGCAAGACAATTATAATGGAGCTGATGAATTCTTAATCTCAGGAACAGTGGTAAATTAAGGAAAACAGTCTCGTTACTGGTTGTTCTTTAGTGATTAAGTATTAGTTATCTGCTATGTCTGACATTCTGTAGACCTATTTATTTGATTAATTTAATTGTCGTCCTAATTAATTTAATTATTTTGTAGCAAGTGCTGGGAAGCTGGTGCATTCATGGTTCTCTACATGTTGCTTAGCTGATTACCAGCGCCACAGTTTGCTGAACTGGTAAAAAGCTGCCACCCTGGCCCTGGCGCCCCTTTCGCTTGCCTGGGTTTGACTGATGTGCCCTCTGCTTGCTTCTGGCTCTGCACCGTTCACAGATTAATGTGGGGGATGGGATTATTCACGGTGCGATTAATTAAGCATGCAGGTATTTTTTTTTCAGGGGAGAACCCCTCGTCATGGCAGTTTCGATGTGAAGAGTGCACATAACTCTTCAGTTTGCAAACACAAAAAGAAAATTAAAGGCGGCGGGGAGTGGGGGGTGTGATGTGGAAGGAGGCTGCATTTCCCTCAAAGCACAGGGAAAATATGGGGAAAGAGGAGGAACAGAGAAGGGCTGGGGGTTTTGGTGTGTTATTGCAGTTGTTCTCCGCGAAACCGACGCACGTCTACATAGCAACTTTTGGACAAGCAGGCGGCGTTGGGCCGGGCTCTCCATCCCGCGGGGCTCCGGGGCTCTCCGTGCCGCCCGCCCTCCTCCCCCGCACACGTCGGGCAGCGCCGCCGGCTCCAGCCTTCGCCGTGCACTGGAGGCTCGGGGAGCCGCGCTGTGCCAGGTGCCTGGGCAGGCAGCGCCTCCCGGGACCTCCGTGCGGACCGCGGCCAGCGCAACCCGCGCAGCGGCCCCCGCAGCACTCCGGGAGAGACGGCGAAACCCCCGGCGCCTGCGCCCCACCGCGCTCTGCGGAGGGGGCGGGGGACAGAGCGAGGCGGCGGCCGGGACCCGGCCCCAGG
>JAOXXN010000395.1:18598533-18633462 GCA_026770055.1 Myrmophylax atrothorax | reverse complement strand
CATTAATGCAGTGTAATTGGCAGATGTCATACTTAATAAATTGGAGAATCACTTAGTCATAGCAGAAACTGAAGAACCTGTGAGTTTTCTTTCTATGGATAAGTATAGAGAAAGGCCATGCTAAGTGTAAATGGGGTTTGTTTTTGTTTGCAGCTTCCTGAAAATGAGCATAAATCATTGCCCTGAAGTAATGTTTGTGACTGCTGGGTGCTGTGTCTTCATCATGGAACAGTTCTTCTGCTTTCTCCCCTTTTCTTGTTTTTCATCCAACCAGTAAACATAGCTGCAGTTAGAACTCCTTGCTGTCAACATTGAGCAATCAGTTGAACTAAGTATCTGTAAATTCTAGGTTTGAAAGAACATATTCATATTCCTCAACCAAAAGGCAGTGAGTGCGTTGGAGTCTGGTTCCGAGTTGGATTTGGCTGGCCTTCTGAAACAGGCAAATGGAGAAGGTTTTGAGGCCAGGTCCAGGGTCAGGCCTGGTACTTGAGTTGAATACACAATTTCAAAAGTAGCAAACATCATGACAGGGGGATACATCAAGTGAAATGTGAGGATTAATATGAAGATAGATACAAGACAAGATACCACAAGAATGATGCATGTGCTCTACTCGACAGTGGTAAGATCCCAATGGGAATAGTCCCTTCAGTTTCAAGCACTGCATTTAAGAAATATGTGTACTAATAGAGGACTGCTATGTGAAGGAAAGAACACTGCTATAGAGAATAAAACTGAGATGACATGGTAACAACTTAAAGTGTGTAAGAAACTTCCACGAGGGAAGGGATAACTTGTCCTCAGCAACAACTAATGACAGAAATAGCGGCAAGGCAGATTTCTAAATGATAAGGCTAGGGGAGCAGATTATCTGAGTAGTCTTCATCACTGAAACAGGTTAGATAAACATATGTCCAAAATGTCATTATATCCAAAAAGGCAGCTGTTCCTGCCTTGAAGCAAATGGCTGGACAAGGTGACCTTTCAAGGTCTCACCAGCTATCTGGAATCATTCTGTGTGGATAGCTTTAAGTACACAGAGGTTCACCTTGAACTCTGCAGCTAGATAAAACACAAGTATGAATTCCGGTACTTTCTTAGCTTGAGGCCTCTGTCTCATTTCTCCATGATATATGTGGCTTTAATGTGATTTTAACATACATTTGCTGTGGCTGAAGACAAGGTAAAGACATTTAAAATGCTGCTTTAGTTAGCATTTTTATGAAATAACACTTTTAAAATCAGATTTTGTTCTTACTTGTTTAGAACTTTTACCTTTTAATATGAACATTGCCTAGGTTCCATTATAAGCAAATACTTCATTTTTTTTAAGATAGTCTCATAGTGACTTTTTTGGTTTTTAGGCAGACATCACTTATCTCATGTTGTTTTATTGAGTGAAAAATTCTTGACTTGAATAGGGAGAGTTCCATAAAGGGAATATATAAACCTTTCCATTTTATCTGTCTCTGGCAATGTTTCAATGATATGTTGTGTCACAGTTGATGTTAGGAACTTGGGTCCTTTGCTTTATAGATGTAATTGAACTGTGTCAAAGGGCTGCTTATGTTACAGAGATGAAATGCCATTTATAGTATTTACTGCAGGTTTCCTTAACTGCTGTCATAGGGCAGATTCCCTCAGAAGTTTCAGCTACATTTAGTAGCAGAATAGGATACAGTGGTTATCCAGTAATAAGCACTTTGGGTTGTATTTAATTTTTACTTCTATTCAAGCATTACCTTTTTTTTCCCTCTTTGGTCATAATGTGCAAACTGCATCTGTGCTGAAAAAATTGCAGCTTTTCTTTTCACAAGAAATGGTACTAGGCTGACTGTAAAAGGCAAGTGTCATCCACTGTAAATTCAGTGTTTTCTGAAGGGTGAAGTGTTAAAGGATGTTCATCACTATTCAGATTCTACTTCTGTAAGTCAGCAGCTGAACTCAAAATCCATTGGAAAATGCTGTCTTGGCCTCCATAGAAAACTGTGAGCCAGTGTGAGTCTTTATTAGGATAGTTGCTCCATGGTATTCTCCAGCTGCCTGTTTCTGCTTTCCTGTGGGGGTTTGTATCACTCTTGTTGAATTTGCAAGCCTAACAGTACGTATTTACAGTTCAACCTCAGATACCCAGGGACATAAAACCAAGACTTTCTGTAAGGAACTTTGTGACAGTACAGGTTTCAGAGTTTCTGGGCCTATCCTCTTCTGCCCCATCCATCTCCTCCTTGCCCTTCCTGCCTGCTTCCGAGATTGCTTCCTCCTCACCTGCATTGTTTCAGTAGTTGATGTGGCTATGCTCTAGGTCAGATGAATCAGACCTGCTCTTGTTAGTCAAGTGAGATTTCAAAAAGAGGAAACCAGAAAAGACTACATTTTAGAAGAGGTAGAGTTGAAAATAAAATTATAAGGAGAATGATATAATATTTCAAAACCTATGAGCATTACAAATCCTCTTAGAAGAGCATAAACACTCTGGAAAAGTAGAATACCTGAATTTTGTTGAGGACTAACAGATGTTATGTAGGCATAGTCAAAAAATGTCCAAAGAAAGAGCTAGTTAAAATTGGCTATTGAATTGAATTGAATTTCAATTGAATTATTGAAACAAATAATTTTGAGTTTCTTGATTCAGTGATAAAATGTGTCATTTCAAATTTTCCATTTGGACTTTTAGATTAGAATTATTATGTATAAACAATTCAAAAGCACTTTGTTTTGAAGTTTATGTGTGTGTACATATACGTATTTTTCATTTAATATCCTGCAGCAAACATTGACTATCCACTTTTAATCTGAATAAGATCAAAATTTTGTTCAGAATGGAAAATTAACTTTCTAGTCATCTTTAATTGAGACTTACCACTCTAGAAAATTTGGCTATATAAGCCCTGTAAGAGCAGGCCATTTTATCTTGTAGAAACCTTACTTTAGTGTGATGACAGGAGAGGAGAGGATGGCTGAAAAAAACAGTCAACTTGATCATCCAACTAGGGTTTTGGGGTTTTTAACTTTATAGAATATTTCTCTTGCAGGTGGCTTTTAGGTTAATAAGATATACATCAGGCAAGAAAATTAAGAGAGCAAAATTTCCAGATTGCAGCTGCTGTAAAAATAACAGATATATGTTTTATTTGCAGTAAAAACATTTATGGACTAGAAGTTTAGCATTTGGTGTATTGCAGACACCTGATCTCCGTATCAACACAGTTTATTACTCGTTCCTATTTAAACTTATATATATTGATCTAAATTGTGGTCTCAAAATGGTTAGCATGAATCACCATTATAGATTATCATCAGTTCTGGTTTCCTTCTACTTTTTATTACATCTGTTACTCATTTTCTTTTTAAAAAGTTTTTATTAATAACATCTGTATAATGTAATGTTTTTAGTTTATTATGCAAATTATGCAAGACTTAATAATTGAAACTATAGTTGTAGACTGTGGAAATACACAGTTTTTCATGTTTACATTCAGCCATGGAAAACCAAAGTGTTTTTTTCCTCTATAAAACACCACGCTAAGCAAAATCATAGTATCTTCCAGTTTTGCTAATGTTAATGCATTTATCCTTCCCAAACCTTCTCTGCAAGCTGCTGGAGACATTTCTATCGTTCCAATGCACAAATGAAATAATGATAGTAGTAGTAACTTGTTAGATTGTTCTAACAATTTCTAACTTAGCACAGCATAGCTAAGAAGGGACTACTCACATCAGCCAGTATTTCCCTGAGATGAGGAGCAGTTGTGTCATGAATGTCTGTTCCACGTGCCCCCATGCACCACAGGCCATGAGTAATGTGCTTCCCTTTCACAATCTTCAGACATGTGGTAAGTTAGCCTCAGACCCAAGTATAATGTGCCACAGAAGGTAACAAGGGCATTGACAATAGATTAAGTTTCTACAGTAGCAAAAACTTTTTAATTTTAGCATGCTTTTTTTGAAAGCTTGTCGGTCTTTATCTGGTTTTGCTTAGCATGTTTTTCTGTTTATTTTTTACCTAATATACTTGACTTATTCAGCCTCTGTTTTGTGTCATGCACAACTATATGGACAATGATTGCAGAGTTGGTAACACTGGTTTTGTTTCAATTCAGAGCCATTTTCTAGAATAGCAGAAATGACATGCAAAATTATTCTTCATATAGTAAACTTGTTCATTTGAATAGAGAAAAGGAACTACCATTATCTTTTGTCAGCCTCTTGAGCTCACCACATATACATCCTGAAAAGCAGTCAAGTGTTTAAAAGGAGGTGGGTTTATACTCTGCCTCAGCTGAGATGCCTGAGGATTGGCAGGTCTGCCATTCCACTGTGTTCTACTGCAAGCTTGTGTTCCTAACTTTGTTCAGGTACTCTGATGCTCAACCTCAGACTTTTGATTTCCTTCACCTGTCAGCAGGCAATTTGTATGCTCTACTTCTCCACTGCTTTTTACCTTAACAGCTTTCTTGATTGTTCCCATAATCATCATAGAGATATGCTTTATATTCATTAATATTCTTATTCTTGGTAGACTTTGTACAAGTAAGGTAATATCCTAATTTTAGAAATTAAGAAGGTGGTTTTGAAAAAGTGACAACCCTACTAAAATTAAAGATCTGTCATTCGTGTCTCAGAGTTGAATTTCTCTGCAATAGCCCAGTGATCTTTTGCAATTCCCTTTGCTTCACCAAATTCAGGGGTGTAATTTCTCTCTGCATTCTTATCCTTGAATTCCCTAATCTCAGTTTTTAAATCACAGTCAGATCTGTGATCCAGTAACCTGTCCGTCTGGAAAAAAATCCAGATTAGAGTTGTCTGAGGGCTCTGATTAGTGCAGAGACAACACAGCTTAGTTTGAGACTGCTGTAGATTCTGCCATTACTGATGTACCTTTCCTCGCTGAGGCTTGCATCAGGAGAGGGATTTGTCTCTCAGCTGTTTATATAACAGATCCCAAACTGCCACATTTTATAGTCCAATATGATAAGTTTCTTTCCTAAACAAAAGCATGTCTGAAGCATGGACAAATACTGGGTCAGATTTCTGCCGATTGGCACTTTGACAATTTGGAAAGACTATGTCCAAATCTTTTTGGTTTTGTCATTGAGTTCTTGGCGATAAGAGAATGATGGTGTTCCACAAACTGCAAAATTATTTTTTCTGTAATTGAACTTTAAGAATAGCAATCCAGATTCAGAAATTACTAGTCAGAAGAAAGAAAGAACTCCAAAGCAATGTTTGCAGCACTGCTGACTAGAATGCTTTGGTGGTTCAAAAAGTTTATCCTCCAAAGAAAATGATCATGGCAAGTTGTAGATTATTATTATTGTGCTGTATAAATATGATGGCAGCCTTTACTGGGACTGTATCTTCATGAGCTTTTAAGGAGAAAGATTACTGACACATGTAACACATGTATTTATAGAGTCCATGTGCAATACAGTGCCTTTGGCCTCTGATGCTAGAAATTATGTTGTAGAGTAGGTGTCTGTCTGAAAACAGAATTGGTAGATTAGCAGACCAGTGCTTTTCAGCAAGACAAGAAAGCAAGAAGAACAGCAAAACCATCGTGGCTGATAGGACTGGGGAGATGAGGAGTGGAGTGGAGAAAGGACCCACCAAAAAAAGTAACAAACCAAACCCCAAACAGACTTTAGGCCTTGAAATATGTCTAGGCTCCAGTTATGGAAAACTTCCATTATTTGGAACTGTGCTTAAAGTTTCCTTAATTTTATCAGTCTATGCGAGTGGTGTCCTACAGATGAGCAGACATTTGCAAAAGTGGCAATAAGTTTTGCAGCATTGTTGCAAATCATGAAATGATTTGTGGAGAAAAGGATCTTTCAGGTGGCAGAAAAGACTGACTGCCACCTCCCCTTATTGCTGTGGTGGATAACAGCAGAGAGTAATAATGTCTCCTGTGTTGCATGTTGCATGCCTTTTGAAGAGCTGGCCTTTGGGGGTGTATTTATTTATTTATTTTTAATATGATGTGCAAGACATATTTAGGAGATGCATGAACCACATATTCACTTAGATTTTATGATCTGTCTCCAAGGAACACAAATGTGGCCTGAGCTTGAGAAGCAAAAGGCACACATGGCTCACATCAAATTTAAGTATAAACACTTATTACATGTTGATTCTTGAATGCAAATTTATAGTTTATTGTCCTACTCTTTACAGAAAAAAGATGCTGTTAGCTTCAAGGGATGACCCAGAGATGTTAATGAATCACATTTTTATCCCTAGTCATGTATAGATAATAAACTGAAGGTGAGGTGTTAATGATAGGAATTTATGTCTAACTTTAACTGCAAAAGTTTGCTGTAGTTAGTGTAGGCTGTAAAATAAAAACAGTTTATTTAGCTTAAGCTTTGACCCTCTCATGCCTGTATTTGAATTTCGTTATTTTATCCCTATTCTGCTCTTTTATGGCACAGCTTAGTGAGGGTGCATACCGAGCCAGCATTCCTACTGTAATTTAAAAACTCTGTGGCCAGGCAGATTGTCCAGTCTTCGGTTACATTTTGCATGGCCATAATTATGTTTTATTGATCATAAATCCATTGAAGTTTTAACTTTATCTCTCTAATTATCTGAGAATCTGAGACTGATGCTGGTACAGTTCCAGAGCCAAAAAGTTGTCCCTCTTTTTCCAATAACCTATTGTTTGGAGATCTAGGGAATTTTTTTTAGACTTTAAGTAGAATTCAAGTCCCTTTTGACGTTTGCCGTAAAGTAGGAGAAGGCAAAGAGAGAAAAGATGTAAATTCATTATAAATAGAAAAATAGTTGCTACCCTTGCAAGTCTCAGTGTGGCATAGCCCTTAAAATTGTGACTGAAGTGTGTGCTTGGGAGAGAAATCTGTCTGTAAAGTCTTCACTACAGTGACTTGTGCTAGAATATGCTGGTAGGTGTTGCTGAAATGTTTATAAGACCTTTTATATCTAAAATATAACTAAGGGGGGAAAAAAGAGGTTAAATTCTACCCTCTTACTTCAACACAGCTACAGTTTACTCCTATAAGAGCAGTTCGGGCCAATTTGAAATGAGTCTTTAGCCCACAAAGCCCTTCCTCTAATTTTGTCCTGTGCTCAATAACCGTTACTGTATGTGAAGTATTGCAGTGTGGGATCTCTGGTCACAGCATAGCTTGATACCACTTTCCCACGGGCAGTGAGCATGGCTTGTGTGCTCCCAGGAAGAGAATGAATGAATGGAAATGATGTTTACCTTGGTACTGAAAATTACTGCATTCCCCAAGGTTGTTCATTATACTGTTTGAAGGCATTTGGAGAGTGAAAGGTTCTGATTGCCTGTTTCATTGCTGATGTTTTTTCATCTTTATTATCTATTTATAATATATGATAATGTAATTTACTTAATTCTGAGGATAAAGGAAGTGCATTTGGTTTCAGAATGCTTTAGACTCTTGAAATGTGAAAAAGAGGAGCAAGAGGAGCCGAGTCCATGGGTTGGCTGTGAGAGCTATGAGGATGTTTGCTGGGCAGGAATGAAAGGCCTGATTCAGTTTATTCTATACATTTTAGCAGCCGCATTAATTCTGTGGGGCTATTCAGTCTGGAAGCCTAGAGGAAAGAGATCAAAACATCCATGTGGATTAAATAACTAGGTTACTTTGAGGACAAATATTCTGCTTCTGTAATTTAAATCTGTAGGGAGCTAGAGGGTAAGATAGGAAAAGATATATTCAGAAGCTCTATAGGGAAGCACTGTCTCTTTTGGGGAAAATGCTGCACTTGCTATTGTAATTCAGTTTCTTTTTCAGTATTAAAAAAGTAATTATTAAAATAACCGCCAACTTTCTCCGATTCTGTACTCTTGAAAATGACAGAAAGGAGGAACTGTGTTGCAGTTTAAGAAATGTTAGAAACCCCTAAATTATATAGGACAGGTAAACTGGGAAGGCAAGGATCCCAACCTGTATCTCTCTGCCAGGTGACTGCTCTTATCAATGGCTGCCTTATGAAAAGTATCTGAGGAATGAAAAGACCTTTTGTCTCGATCTGTGCCTTCTAGGCACTCAGGAGCAATACTTCCTTTTTCATTACTGAACACCTGTTTTAGCCAGGCATCACAGGATAGGGGGAGGACAGGTCAGGAAGGCAGAGTGGGATCCTTCTGGTCTGTAGCATTTCTTCAAAGGTCCAGTTGTTTCCACATTCCTATAAACATGCTTTTCTGAAGGGGAAAGAGGAAAAAATTGAATAATGATGATAAAGATAAGTGCAGGCTAAGTTCTTTTGGGCCTATGGCAATTTCCTGTATATTTACAGCTGTACCGTGGCAATAGAGGTTTAACTTGCAGCTTGACAGAGTATCCTCTGACCATCCTTGAGGCACTGTAAATCCCAGCAGAAAACACTGAGATATAACTCAAAATAATGGCTTCATTAAACATGAGATGCTGAATGTAAAACATGTTCTGCTCTCATTGCACATCCCTTTGCAGTTGTGGGCTGTATTTCCTTAACTCGTTAACTGACATGGTAGATCACTTACCTTTGTTTGCCAAGGCAAATTTCTCCTGTCTTCATTTTTCCCAGGAATCCTAAACCATGTTTTTGATTCAGAGATGCACATCTCCCTCAACTTGCTCTTTTTATCAGCAGCAAGGCATCTTTGTTCTTATTCACTTTGGGATTTTCATACCACCTGCCAAGGTATTAGTAGGAAATTCATTGAACTATAGCTGTTCCTGCTGTTTATATTTATCCAGCCAAATGGCATTTGAAGAATAATAGCCATCATTCTACAAACTCAATACAAAATCCCATGTGCATTTCATGATTTAAAATCATGTCATGTGCTTTTTCTCTCTCCCATCTCTCCTGGTATTTGTGCTGTAATATTTTTTACTTAGCATTTGTGGATTTAGATTAGATGGCTTTGAATTTTGAAATAAC
The DNA here is from genome assembly GCA_026770055.1 of Myrmophylax atrothorax. Lineage (NCBI taxonomy): Eukaryota > Metazoa > Chordata > Aves > Passeriformes > Thamnophilidae > Myrmophylax > Myrmophylax atrothorax. The sequence continues at coordinate 18,624,537 of JAOXXN010000395.1, read as the reverse complement.
TATTTATAAGGTTTTCTATAGGTTTCATCATCACCATTTATTAAAGTTGTTTTTGAAGACTGATGGATTTAGCCACAAAACTGCCATGTCCAATAACTGTTATTATTTATTTTCATTGTACCAATGGAGCACTGAAGTATTGAATGATTTGCCAAGATCACATATAGCAAATCTAGTGTAGAAAAATGAAAAAATCTCACTGTTTTAATTTGTGTTTTCATGTTTAACCTTCAGAACAGACATTGTATATTTTGTAGTGATGGAACTACAGACTTAAAATTGAATATACAAGAACTATTCACTAAAACACAAGCCAATAGCATCTTTACAATTTCTGTTAGAGCTCCACCATCCTGCCAACAGCGCTTTAGCTTCCATTTAAATATTTGGCAATCCAAGACCAGTTTTTTCCTCTCTCTGTTGCTGCAAGATGCCATTCAAGCTTACTGCTGAGTAGAGCTACAGCCTCTTAAATTAGGGAATCTGTTTTGCTTCCATGGGAGTGCTAACATATGCTTTACAGATAAAAGAACAAAACACTAAACCCAACAAACCAACCACAATAACAAAAACAGCACCCCAAAAAACTCCAAAGAAAAACCCCTCGAATCCCCTGCCCTGGGCAAAGTTATTAATTTAGTTATGGAGTGTATTTATTTGCCATTTTAGATTTTTTGAACACTTTTCTGCAATTTTGTTCTCCTTCCTCTTTTTACATTTTAATTTTTTCTTTAATGGTCCAAGAATGAAATAGAAGTGGAAATTATGTGAGGTCAAAGGAACAGGTAGAGATCCATCGTGTCCTGGAGCAAGTGTTTGGCAGAGAAGTGCAGGCCTGGGACAGTCTAGACTTACATTCAGCATCTCTTGCATCTATGTGAAGGAGATAATGAAGGCTGTAGAAATCTTAGAAGATGAGAAATCTGGAGAAATGTCATAGCCTAGGGATGGTTACATTGCTTTTTCCAAGTGCTCTCTTCAGATCCTTTTCAGTAAGAGCGTGAGTTACTCTGCTTCAGTGTGCAAGGGCAGAAGAAAAAGTACGTGAGTTCCTAACACTTCTTCTGGCCTACACATAAAATGTACCTGGTCTTTCACAAAGTCACACTACATAGTCACAGGCAGTAAAAAAAATTATAACTGAGCTTGGCTTTGGAGCTACTAGCGCAGAAGTACTCCAAAATTTAAGCTCTGAGGAACCCCATAGTCATGTGGAGTCCAGCACAATAACTTTTTAGATTCTTTCCTTGATGGAAATATTGCATAGTCTGTAGTCTAGAAATAGAATCATCAACTCATTCTACAGCACAGTTTACCTTGAAAAAGAATGCCAAATCACTGAAGAGTTGTTCCCAAAGAAATGATGATGAAGAAAAGGCAGCCGAATGTGACCTGTTAATTTTCTTGTGCAATATATGCAACAGAGCATTTAATTTATTATCTAGGCCTTTTGCAATATAAAATTAATGACCTGTCTGATCTATTTTAAGGTCTGTTATAAATTAGATTCATCAGTTGGATGTTTCCCTTTTTTCTAAAGAACAATTATCTGATTTTGAAATTTAGTCAAGTCATTGAGATAAATTATTGTCTCAATTCTGAAAGATATGCAATTGTCTGAATATCTAGCACAGATTTGTAGGGAAAAAAATATTTTAAAACTTTTCTAATCCTTTGCTTAATAACTTACATGAAACATGAGCTCCATTTTGCTTGGAATGTCTGGCTTCACAACAACCACAGTACACCTGGAATGCTCTCAGCAAAACTGAAAATATAAAACTTTAGTTAATTAGATGAAATGAACTTGAAGTTATCCCATGCAGTTCCACAACTGTTACTGTACAGTTCTCTAAGTGCTTAATCTTGGGCATTTACCACTGACATCAGTGGGAACTAAGTGCCAAAATCTCCTTAAGCACTTCTAGATGTGCAGTATACAAGGTTATATTTCCCATTTAGTTTGGATGAGATTATTTTCTATTCCCTTTCAATAATGCCAGGGAATGTGGAGGTTTTGCAGCTTTGTAAGCCATTCACTTGGGAGCAAATTGAATTTCAGCCATTTAGTCTTTGAAATCAAAATAGTCTTGGGACAGAATGACTTCTGATCAGTAGTCCCATGTTCTCACAGGACATTTGAATATGCATTTCTTGAAGAACATTTCACATTGGTTCCTGAAGAGATCAGCTCTGCACCTCTCACCAGCCTGGGGGAAGCTGCTGGTCTGGGAAGCACTGAGCTGTATGTGCAAGAGGATCTTTTCATCCTAGTTGGTTTTCTTTTCCACTGCTAAATATTTTTTAAAGAAATGTAAAATGTCACAGCTGTGTAGGAAGGCTCCAAAATAAACTACAAATGTTTAGAAGGAGCTGTGGGTCATTGCAGATTTATACAATGAAAGTACTTATGAATCCATTTTGACTGGTCCTCAGATGTAAGCATTTTGACATTCAGTATGTAACCTCTTATATAAATGCATAGGTAGAAGGGGGGTGTATAGGTATTTGTATATATGCATGTTTGTAAATATTTTCATATTTAAAGACAAGGCTGCATATCAGTTATACAGTAAATTTTCTTTGTTTTCATTCTTTATTTGCCTATTCCTACTTTGGTTTTTGCAGTCTTTGTAACAAGGATATTATTTTGCACATTGTGCGCTTATTTCCCAGAGGTACCATTCCTTTTACTGTTCTAAGAACATATTCCACTCCAAGTTTTGCTTTTGTTCATTGATAGAATGTAGCCTATTCATGAAACACAACCCTCTTTATCTTAGCTTATTTAGTTTCCAGTATTTTGTCATCTTTTAAATACTCAGTATTAATCAAAGTGATAAATCGACTGGAAGGAGCATCTAGTAATTATCTTTTCTTGAAGTTTACTTTTACTTTTTCACTTTTCACCTACTAGTACCTCATAAGTTTCTGATAGTACCTCATAGTGCATTAAGTGACTACATGGGGACATCAGAGTTCTTCTGGTCACTTTTCTAGTCCTCATACAAGCGACTTCACATGTTGATGGTCATTGTGCACAGCTATACCTATGGATGTTAGTTTAAATTTGCTTTCCTTACTCTGGCAAAAATTCCAGTGGCCCCAGTAACAATTTGCCTGTTAAGCTTTATCCCTGTCCCTGCTGGAGCAGGCTGGGTCCAGTGTGGTCTGATCATCTGGCATGTGACACAGCTCTTGGGAGGCAGGTGACTTCTCCCTGAGTCTGTGGCTGTGGCATAATAATGTGGGGCCTTCGAAGGTTGTTAGAGCTGGGGGCTAAAACTCGTGTTGAAACAAAATCATGTGGTATCAATACTAGAGTAGGTTTTTACTGCTTCGAAACTCTCAATGGGCTACAGGATCAAGTTTCAAGGGAGAAAATCCCCTACTTGTTTATACATCTAATTGGTTTCTCTGTAGCAGGTGGATACTTTTTGTGTTTGGCATGAGTTATATGCTTAGCATATAAAAGAAAATAGAGGAATAAACTTAAATTGAAACAAGATGATTGGCGTTTACTACTCTTAAAATACTGTTCTCTTATTTGGAGAAGCAGGAACTGAAGAGATTGTGAATGCCTAACAACTTTTCATAAATAGACCCCATTGGCAGATATGCCTATGTAATTTCCTGCCCTTGAGAGTTTTATGACCTCTTCAGCCCTGAGTTGCTGTCTTTTACTGCAGCCTTCCATCTGCTGAAGGGAATGAATCTTGCAAGAAATAATTTTAAGCAGAGAAGGAGCTTTGTTGCTCCCCCTTAGCAAACTATTACCAGCTTCCTCAGGATTCTTCATTAGAACACCTGACGTGATGCATTTTTAAGAGGGATTAATTATAGGTTTAGTGAAATGTGAATAAAGAAGGAACTCAGCAGGCCCACAGATGTTGAAGCAAATGATACAAAGTGCTTCATTGAAAGAGGTGCCTTTTAAGACATACATTCCCAAAAAGATCTTTCATAAGTTTATCCAATAGTTATAACAAAAGCATTCCCTGCCCTTTTCAACCCATAATGATAATACAAATCAAAAACATTCTCAACTGAATATCAGTCCAGGCTCAATCTGTATTTTAATAGGCATGGGTTTTTTTGTTTTGCAGCTTGTTTTGGAAGAAACATTGTTTTTCTCTGTTTTGATTGGTTTGTTTTGGTTTATTTTTTAAGATGACTAAATCATGAAAATGTATTTATTCCAGAAAAAAAGGAGCTTTTACCTTTTCACCTGTTGATTTCCAGTGTTGTTCTGGGAAAAAAGAATCAATTATATACTGACATAATGATTTTGCCTTTTTAAATTAATTTTTAAAAAAGATTTAGCTGACTTAAGAAAGGGAAGATCATTACTGTTTAATAAAAAAGATTTGTGGTAGGTCTTATTTTACTCTTCTTCCCAAAGGCATTTTTTATTGTATCCCATAAAAGTTGTTAGTTAGAATCATAGAAAATTCTGAATTGGAAGAGACCCACAAGGATCACTGTCCAACTCTTAAGTGAATGGCCTATACCGGAATCAAACCACAGCCTTGGTGTTATTAGCACTGGTCTTTTTCAGTTTTTTCATAATAAAATTGTCATAAAAGTGGGAGCATGCCAGTAAATTCTGCTGTTGTGCTGACAATTCTTTTTAATTTGTGTCAGGGGAGGATTAGAAATTCCTGTAAAAAGTAATTAGGAGATGGTGGAGTATGAAAAGGCATGGAATAATACATAGTCAATATTCATACATTTGGTGACTGATAGACAAGATTTCTGCTTCTAAACTGAGAAAAACCCCTTACCTGTCTCCTTACTGCAGAAGGACTGGAACTTAAAAATATGAGACAGATGTGGAAAAAGTGAATGTGCTACTAAAAGATATGAGAACCAGCTTTTTCAGCAGTGAGAAGGAAGTACACTGATATAACTGAGCATAAAATAGTTCATAAAGTTCTGATCATTCATTTGCGATAAAAAATCATTCAAATTGCAACAGGTGCAGAGTAAACCTATTTGGGATGAGAAGGAGAAATCATCCTCTGTGAGGTATGATAAATTTCTTTAGTCTCCCAAAATAAAGTCTGGAAGAAGCTGTAATAGTTCTATGTAAATATATTTATGGAGAAAAAACAGAGAAGAGGAGATATTTGAGGTAAAGAACAAACGGGTATACACTTGCCATGAATAAATTTATGCTGCAAATACAAAGATCAGTAACCAGTAGGGGAGTGAAGTTCTGAATGTGCTTCCCTTTCAAAGTCACAAAGCTCTCTAATGAGTGCATATTTAGAATTTATGGAACATTATATCGTGGATACACATGGCTGTGGGGCACTGGAGTCCTAACTCTGGTGTTACAGCCGCATAACTTAAGCTCTTCCCTTTGGGTCCTGTTGTGCAATACTGCAGAGACAAGTGTTTTGTTCATTTCAGGAGGTGATGAATGGGTCTTTCAACACTGCTCAGTCAGTCTTCCGCAGATAAACACCCTCAGGGGCAATGCAATGGAAGGGTGTTGCCCAAAGTCTGTGATTGGAGATGTAAGAGAAGTAGACATGTTCACAGGCAATCCACCTTTTTTACGTTCTGGCTTTGCAATTCCCTTTTTGCTGTAATCTGAAAAGACACTTAAATCATGCATGCTAGACTCTAAAATAAATGTCACAGCTTCTGCTTCCTGGAGAGCGTCCCAATGGGCTTTTGTCCAGGACACTTGGCTTGCAGTTTCACCAGAAGTGCTGTCTGTGGGCATGGGTTATATCATAACTTTGCTCTTTCTGCTCCAGCTGTCACAAAGACAGTGATTGCTTAGCATCACAGTTGTGTCTAACCTGCTGGGTTTTGTACAGCCTTTATGGCATGGCTGTTTATCCTCAGATTTCACTCAAGGTTGTCCCATAATGGTACTGTGATAGGTACTTATATAACCCTGCTGTGCTACTTTGCAGTCTGTCCAAACCTTGCAGCATGAGTATCAGGAGGATGGCTAATCATTGGTTTTTAAAACCACTGTGGCCCCTGTGTAGTGGAGGATTGAAAATGAAGCATCAGAGCACTGTGTTTGAACCCTTCAAGCATTCCCCTGAAGGGATACAGGCATGTCACACACATTAGATAACCTGTTCCCTAATCCTGTAATTAAACTCTGCTCGAGGACTATGTTTAGATTGCATTGGTCATGTAATTTCAGTTATAGGACTAATGCATTGTGTCATTACAAAGTTGGTGTGATAGCAATTAGTAAAAGTTTGCCATTATTTATTAGACTTTTGACTAACAAAAAGCTAATCCAGAAATTTAACATAGAATCATCGAATCAGCTGGGTTGGAGGAGACCTCTGAGATCATCAAGTCCAACCCTTGATCCAACCCCACTTTGATTACTAGATCATGGCACTCAGCGCCACGTCCAGTCTCATCTTAAAAACTTCCTGGGATGGTGAGTCCACCACCTCTCTGGGCAGGCCATTCCAATGGCTGACCACTGTCTCTGTAAAGAATTTCTTTCTTATATCCAACCTAAACTTCCCCTGGCAGAGCTTAAGCCCATGCCCTCTTGTTCTGAATTAAGAAGTATATTTAAAAAAGAAAAGAAATGGTGCAAGGAGGTCTGTGTGTCTCAGCACACACTGACAGGAGAACAGGAAGCAACCTTTGAAAGGACAAATGAGCAGTGCTCTCCCATTTGAAGTTGGGAAACAAAGTGAAAGGATTCCATCTCCTTACTCTGTGCCATTCCTCCCTTTTCGAAAATGTCATTTAGGCAAAAGAAAGAAACCAGAAAGGCTCAAAATGAGGTTCAGTACAAAAAGAATCCTGAAAAGTTGTGGAATTGGTGGCTCAAATTGCTGCTTCAGAGACCAAACAAGTTGGCTGGTCAGTCTGACAAAGTAACTGTTACTGTTTGAGATGCTGAAAGTATGTTTTCTTGCTTTCGTTTTCTTAGAGCTTATTTCAGTTTTACAAATCTGTTCATAGGGGACAAAGAGCAATAAGTCTCTCTTCCATTGTCCAGTGTTCTTCTTTAGAGTATCCAAGGGATAATAGGGCTGTACAGGCCACTTTAAAAACTGGAAGACAGATTTAGGAATATCTGTGTGTCAGAAAGATTTAGGAACAAATGTGTGTCACTATGAAACTATCCTCAAATACTCTGGGTGGGCAGCTGAATAACAGTGTCTATTCCTAGGGTTCACTGGGAGTTTGTAACTTTGATGTTGTATTCTTAAGGCCTGAATATGCATTTATCTTATAAGAAATCTCATTTAAAGACTTCAAGTAATGAAGACTTCAACATATGAATTCATCCTACAGTTTAGGATAGTTGCCAAACCAATTTTCAGGAAATTCGCTTTCAATCCCAGTTCTTTCAAGTATTGTCTCTGTAAAAACCTAACTGAAAATCAATTTCTGTGCCAGTAGTTTTGAGAACAGTGTCTCCTTCTTTATGACTTTTGTCTTCCAGGATGGTGACAACTTTTTATACATTTAAGTGATTTCTATGGCAGGGAAGTTTCCAGCCTGGTTCAAATCACAGGTGGAGTGAAATCGCAACTGTGTTGTTTGGGCTCCAGGATTCAGGCAAGCTGATGTTTATGTTGCCTATACTTCTCCACACACAGAGACATAAGTCTGAAGAATTTAGCAAGAAAGGGAGGGATGGCTAAGGGACCTTTATAGCCTGACCCATCAATACCAACTGTACCCATTTCTGCATCATGCAAAGAGAAGCCTTCAGTACTCCCAGAAAAGGCATGTTTTGCAGCAATTGTTTTAAATGCAATTGTGATGTATGAATTGATTTTTTTAGTACCTCATTTAATATAAATACTATTTTTTTACTGCATATAAAAAAATGTAAGGTAGTGGGAACACCTCAGAGAGAACCCCAACTTCCATGCTGTGTGTCTGTCCATTCATTTAGTTTACTATAGAATTCTTTCTTTTGCTTCTGATTTGGTCTTTTTCTTTAGTTCACTGAAGCACTGATTGGATGTACAGTATCATATTCAAGTAATTATTAGCACCCAAACACTGATTATAGGACAGCAGAGTCAGAAAAAACATTTAGGTAATAAGGACATGAATGTAGCAGCCAAATCTTGCTGTGGCTGGAAACTTGCTCTTTATGAGGAGCAAGGGCTGCAGTGTTTTGCCTGGCACTAGTTTACTGTACTCTTCAAAATTATTTTTATCTGTAATTGGAGAAAACAGGAATGTAAAAATTTGGATTTTCTTTGGTAATTTTGGGATATAGATTTCCTACTCCAGTATACACATTGAGCAGTCAATAATTCACATTGGTACAGTGTTCAGGCTTTTTCAGTGCTGATGATAACAGGCTTGTATTCCTGCCTTCATGAATCAAGCTTTATGATGCAACTGACTCCAAAAGAGTCTTGAGACTCTATGAGTCTCAAAATCATGGCACTTGTTAAGAAATAATAATACTGGCAGTTTTTATTTGCTTGCATAATTTCTGAGTTGTCCAGACTAATTTCTTTTCCTCCCTAGAAGTTAGAGTAAAAGCCACAATCTTTATTCAGTGGCAGGACTTGTGTAATTGATCTTTTAGAAAATGAAGTATGTGGTAGCTAATGGCACTTATCTGTGAGAGCCCGGTAGTATATTAAGCCTATTTAATTTCTTGCCATTATTTGGCCACCTTCATGCACTGGGTCTTCCATACTCTGAATGGTTTTTATTACTTCCCTATTTTAAGGTCTCTCCACAGACACTTTGGCTCATAAATCAGATGTGCCAACTTGCATGCTATACCCTAGGCTGATAATCCTTTCTCTAACCCTTTCTCACTGGTGTTGCACCTTGCTGCAGAGAAAGATGGTTTTGCATCCTTGTATGATGTATGGTGTGCATTCTGTCTAGGCTGGGACTGAAGAATGGTTAAATTCTCTTATTTAGGAAAACCTTGCACCAGCTTCTGTTGCTGCAGGACTTCAGACAATGGAATTTTCATGCAGTTGTCATTTAACTTTAGTAAGTGCACTGGTTCTATGTAGCAGTACCTGGCAAATGGTGCAAACACCTCTCCCTGCTGTCCTCTGACCCTAACTTCAGAGCAGCAGTGACAAATCTCATTGGTGCTGAGGGAACTTCAAAGGCAAATATAAGGTTAACATGTCATTATTTGCTAAGAATTGGAAGAGGAACACATGGTGCAATCTGATCCTCATATAAGGAGTATGAGAATCTTCTAATAATTTAACACTGAATGTCCTTGAGAAGTAGCTGCATGGCTGAGAAGATTACAGAATTAATTTCGGTACTGACCCTAGGAAGAAAACAGTTGTGTTTTCTTCTCTCTTCAAACCTATGGCATCATAGGATTTATGAACTGAATTTTTAATTCAATAAGACCTGGGGGTTTTTATTCTGTATAACTTCCATAAAAATATTTCTTTCTCTTAGTGAGGCAGTTGTAATGTGTGAATTGTCAGTCTGGGATCTGTTTTATGAGTTTGGCTTCCATTGAAATCTTCATCAGTTTAAACCAGAGGCTGGGGTCCTTCACAGATCATTGCTATGACATCTGGGGCATTCCTACATCAGGCCATCTCTTTCACTGTTTCACTTAGAAAACCTGCTTGAATGGGATCCTGAAAACTGTGGTTGATTTCTGAAAACTGCTGCTATCACAAGGCTCTTAAAACACTGCTAAGGTATGTAAACTTATGGACAGTCCTTTCAAAAGAGAATTAGGATTTCTTAAAACATTCTTTTTTCCAGGTGTGTGATTTATATAGTAAAGTTGAATTTGCACACATATACATTTAAGTACTCACCCATAATTTTCCCCAAAGATTGTCTCTACATTTTATTTTCTTATTTTTTCTTTATTTAAATCTCACTAACTGTTTCCTTTATGTTGCTGCATTGTATGTTCTTGTCTGATGGATTTTATTTTAGCTAACCTGGGGATGTGTTCAAGAAAATCACTGCTATGATTCTAAGGCTTCAGTTAGGGGCTTCACTTAAGGCTTCCTGGGGCTCTGCTTTAGGAAGCATACTTTCACAGTTTCTGCTTTCATGAGAAGATTCTGGTTGAATAATAGCCTTGAATTCCATTAGGAACCATGTGTTTTTTCTGAGCAAAATATGGAGAAGGTGGTTATTTTCCCATAAGCAACATGTTTAATTTTCTTGCAGTCTATCTTCGCATCACACATGTGCTGCTCCTGTTGTCATTCATTAATTTTCCTTTTGAGGTCCTTGTTCAATCATTATTTTCTGCCAAGTCCTGAAGAATGTATTTATATAGTTGGGGTTTTTTCAGCTCCTCCTTCTTTCTCTGAATTAATTATAAATTGAATCATTTACTATCTACTTGTCTGGTTCCAAGCAAATGATAGTTGTGTGTGCGTTTGATTGCCTCAGTTATTATTTTATGTATTTCAATTTCTGAAGTAATCATAGTTTGACAAGTGCTGTCCATTCTTCTGCATGTCAAAGACTCCACACTCAGACAAGGCAAATTACAGAGAAAATATGCATCACAGCTGAATGTGCTACATGACTGTCCATTTAAGGACCAGTATGGCTTCTTTCCTTAGGCATGCAGCTATAAAAGAGTTTTAGTTAACCTGTTGAAATGAGCCTCTATAAATAAAGTAGATATTTCCCTGATACAGCTTAAGGAAAGTGATGCATATAACTCTGTAATAGATTGGTTGTTTGCAACTGTGATTAACTATGGCTACTTTTGCAGGGCAGTTGTAATATAGGAAGCATTTTCTTTTTTTCTTTTGAAGAATCTTTAAGGCTTATGGTTGACAAACAAATCAGAAAAGTAGAAACTCATATGGTTGCAAAAGACTCAGAGCTATGGTACAGCAAACTTTGTTGGCTCTAGCCTCCCAGGTTGCCATGTGAGATTTGCCTGTCTGCAGGCTTGTTCTGTCACTGGCCTCTTTGCTAAGGCTCCCAACCCACAAAGCAATTGGGAGTGCAGAGCGTGGGTTTGGCTCATCTCTTCAGAGATATTTAAGCATGTTACAACAATGGGAGTTTGGTATCTAAATACTTTTAATATTGAAAGACCTTTCAGAACCTTTCTCCTTTTTTTGTGATACACATTTATACAGAGAAGTTCATCAAGAGAGATTTAGTGCTGAGCAGTTTGGTCCCAGTCCAACATAACCTTCAAACTTGTAGTCAATTGTCAAGCTCCTGGGTAATCCCATTGAAATACCTGTGTGAGTCCTTGGCTGGAATAGCATAGACTTGGCATCCTTTAGCCTGGCACTGCAGAGAACCACTTGTCAAGCCAGAAATTGCTCATCACAAGTACAAAAAAAAAAAAAAGACTATGATTGCCATCTCTTCTTGTGTCCTCTGAGTCACTGAATAGTTACTGAAAATTAATGATATTTTATATCTCACGACCCACAAGCCGGGAGTGCGGGAGTTATGTCACCATTACTAAACTTTCTCTAGTGGGGAAGCATTGAGTGTTCACTGGTGTATGCTGATTATCTTTTTGGGTCAGTGGCTGGTAAGTTCTTTCAGATTCATTGAAATGTTGGCAGTTCAGTCTCATTTATATAAAACAGCGTTGTGCTCTCCTAAAAATGAACAATTGGGAAGCTGTTGATTTCACAGCCTGTTTGCTTTACTGAGCCTGATGGTGGATGAACAGAAGGAATGCACTAGGTAAACTTTTTTATCCAAGGTCTCAGTAAGCATTTCACATAGCCTAGTGAACAGCAGACATTGTGCTCTGCCCAGTCTGTACATGGGATGTTGCCTGTTTGGGCATTGTAGATGTCAAAGCTTTGGCATCTTGTCGCTCTTGTACAGTTTACTTCTCTTGTAAAGCTGAGCTATAGTTTGTTATGTTTTAATTATCTTGTGCCACAATGCTGGGATTTTTCCCTTCTCAATCTTGAACCACAGAATAGAAGTGGAGACAGAACTCTATTTTCTGGTATGTTTGCTGCTGCCTGGGAAAGGATGTTTACTGTTGTTGCACATAAATAAATAAAATTGGGCATGTTTTGAGTCTCCACATAATCATGAATGTAAAATGAAGGTGCTATATTCAGCGCCAGTATTTCTGGCTTGAGTGCACTCATACAGTTGGGAATGAGTTAATTTTTTCATGTTTTGAATTCACCCTTTTATGGAAAAAAACAACATGTTTGCCTTCTGATAATAATGGACTTTTTGCATGGCACCCAGAGGAAGCATTGCTTCAGTTCTCAGGTCTGATGCTTTGTAGACCTCTTCCATGTTGTTGGGGAAAAGAAGAGTTGGATAAGAGAAAGTTCTAGTTTAAAGTGCCAGTAGATGTCTGCAAATAACAACCCAAATACTGTGATTACAAAGGCCAAGCCAGGTGTGGCAGTGTGAGACAATGTGAGGTGCTCTGTGGTTTGGCTTTTATAAAGCTTATAAAAGCAATGGCCCCTGTACTTACCTGGGAACATTACTGGTTGGAAAAATTACATGTAATTCTCAATAACCACAGCTGGGTTGTGTTTTCTAGTTGCTGTTTTTCCTTTTAAATTATTTTAATTAATGGTTTTGTTATTTTCTTTTAGATCTTGGTCACGCACCATAAAAGTACTGGGCTTTTTTCCAATGACTTGAATGTGACCTGCTCTACAATTAGCTTTAAATTAGCAACTAACATAAGGCAGTGAAACCAGCACTGCAGACCGAAGCTGTGCTGCCTCCAAGACAGATGTTAAGGGATTCCTAAAAGTTTTTGTTAAGGGATGATTTACACCCCACAACTCAGCCACCCAACTCTTCCATCTTTCAAAGTGCAGGTGGACACTGAAATGGATCCAGGTAACCCAGGTAACATTTTACAAACTCACCTATGTTCCACCTCCTCCAGCTGACGACAGGACTTGCCTTCTGTCTTTCAGGAGGTCTCCTATGGGTAGTGGGGAAGCATGTTATCATGTTTAACTTATAAGTAACTCCAATCAGAGTGACTGTATCCTCTGAAAACATAAGCTACCAAATCACTTCAGTCAGAGACTCTACAGCTTAAGCACCTTACAAAAGCTAAGATATAAAATAAAATGGTTAAGGGGAAAGTGCATCCTTTTACCTCTATAATTTCCCAAGCAAAATTCAAGGCATCTTGCAGTAGCTAGGGGCAGCTGAAAAATCTGTGCAATTGCTACAAAAGCCAAATTTTACCAAAGCTGGTCATTTAAAGTATGGAAAAGAAAATTACTGAAAATTTGATTCGACTTGAGTTAAGAAATAATTTTTCCATCTGTTTTTTACCATCATATCTGCAATTAGTGCCATTTGAATGAGAGCTTTTCTAGGGAAAAGACCCAGTGCTCTTCAGCAGTCTTTGTTTATGGTAATGGGTGCATATTTCATACACTTTAATTCCTCAGATAGTACTGAATTAGTATTACCCTATCGTGGAAATGTTTATCAGGCCTCCTAGAGCCTTAACTGCAATAGTTATGGAAAAAAACCAAACAAACAAATGAAAAAAAAAAAGACTGCTTTGAGGTGCAAGGAGATCGAATATCTGATTTATTCCTTCTATGTTACTCGCAGTTATTCTGATAATCGGAATGGAATAAAATGGGATTTCATTGTGTGCCATTCTAGGATTTTCTGTTAAAGTGCCTTTCAACATTGTTGCATTTTTGTCTTTGAGGTTGCATGTTTTTAGAATAATGATTATAGTCTTTATTTAGCCCAGCTAGCCACTTGGCTTGCCTCATTGTACCTGTTCTGGGTATAACAGTCCTTGCACTTTTTTCTTTTGTTGTTCTCTAAAAGTATGTCAGTGACTGTCTTTGCTTGAATGCTGAATTCATTTAAGGTTATCCTATGTGAAATCAAAAGACAATGGGGTTCAGAAATGAGCTAAAAATAATTTGAGTTTAAAAGACCTGCCCCAATGGATGATATTTCTTTGTCTTGGCCACTGAAAAGTACCAATTGAGGAAAGATGAAAAAACTAACAAGAATTGAGTATGGAAGCCAGATGTTCTGCTTTCATTTTCTCATACTATGGGAAAAACATATCCAGTAAAACTGAAAGGAACAAATAAAAAGGCTGATGAATTAACAAGAGGGTGTGACTTTTTGGGGTCTTGTTTTTCCTGTGACTCATGTTTAACCTGTAAGAACTTACTGCTGATAGTCATGGAGTCTGAGAGCTCTGCTGAATTTGAAGTACAGTGGGTCACTTAAAAGGATAATGTGAACATCCCCAACACAGGCAATAAAAATGTTCTTCGGGAGTATGTCCCATTCATAGGGATGTGATGTATAAAATTCCTAAATGCTGTTATTCCACAGAGTCTTCTCTTTCCCACAATGGGGCAAGATTTCTACTAGAAGCTATGATAGACAACACGCATTTATGAAGAGTTACTTCCTCCATAAAATCTGAGGAATTATTTCCTCCTTACTGAATTACTAAAAGGTTATTCAGGGATTTATCTGAAGCAATGCAAGAAGAAGAAAAAAGTATTTGTAAGACTTATTGAAATAAAAATTAATTGAAATCAGACCATCTTTTTTGTAAATGCTGTGCAGTCAATAGAAAGGAATTAAGTAACTTTGCACCCCTCATGATTCTGAGCACCTATAATTCAATTAATCGACTCACCATTACTGAAATGCTTCAGAATTTTGTTTGCAAAGTGTGTTTTACCAGGCTGTCAGTTTACCTTACCCCTTTTTGGGTGGAAAAAAAAGGCAACAGAAGTAACAGCTGCAGTTACAGCTGGTGAATGCAGTAGGTAGGGATAACATTTTCAAAAATGAGTGAGCAATTCAGGACACCGTGGGGGAGGTGCAAATCAGGCTAGAATGAAATCAACTCAGAGGCAACCCTTCAGCTTCCTAAACTAGGTGATTATTTCTGTGGTGCATCCTGTTCAAAGATACAGTTCCTCCAGATCCAGTCGTATTTTCATGGATTAATGGCTGGGTCATGGGCGTGCACTTTGACTCTATTTGGAAGCAAAGCCAAGGATATTTTATCAAAATGGAATCACCTTTGCAATTGTTCTTTGGTCTGTTGCTGGCCCCATGTATGCCTAAATCATCTCTGTAACATAGCTGATCAAATACAATGAAGCAATTACAGGATGCATTCCCAGGTACAAATTACTTTCTACAGACCTCTTGTATTAAGTTCCTCTGGAGATAGCCCCATTTCTTGGTCCTGCTCCAGCTGCCCTGACTCAGGACTATTCAGTATTCTGGTTTTCACTTGTGTTTCACTTGCAGCATCCTTTGGAAATGAGTAGCAGATGCCCGTTTTGATGATGCAGGTCCTCTGATCACTGAGCACATATGCTCTTTTGTCATTCTGTCTCAATAATTGAAAGCAGTGTTAGATGGGAAAACAAAACAAAACCTTGCTAAGATCCTAAGGAAAAAAAATTGTTCTGCCTAATCCACTAGATGAATTTTCAGTTTACAAACAGCTTCTCTGCTCATTTATCTTCTTCTGTCCTGGGAAAGTCTGTCTGTACTGGATTGGCTTCCTGAGTGCCTCAGTCCACTCACCACTTTTCCCCTTCACTATCATCTTGTATTTCACGTAGAGAATTTTTCAGTAAGTAATCTAACTTCTTGTTAATGAGGAATTTTCTTCGTATCTCCTTGCCTTTACAGTGCATTCATGATATTCATATGTATGGAAATGTTTATTGTCTGGCCATTTTGTTCTGTACTAATGAACAGGAAAATGTGATTGGTGGAATAAGAAAGCTTTTTGGAACCCTCCTTACCAAAAAGTATGGTTGGCATCTTGGGCAATTTCCAACCTCTTATTTCCAGATTGAACCCATTGAAATAGAAACTCAGATTCTGTAATGATGCATGTGGTTTTGTGGAGTTTTGTTTGTTGATTTGGGTTGGTTTGGTTGGGGGTTTTTGTTGTTGGTTTGGTTTTCCTTTTTCCTACTTCTGTGTAAAGATATATTTCATTTGAGATTACTTCAGCTCAATCTTTCAAAAACACCAGAATGGAGCCATTTACCCATTTGGATGTGGGTGATCAAAAAGAAAAGTAGGAAGAGAGCTGAAATGTAGTGCAAGTAATTAAAAGGTTGCTTGTATCTGCTTTCACCGTACACCAGGGAAAATTTCTTGCAGTAGCTGTCAGAGAATACTTCACAGCTGATTTTTGATGGCATGTCATGCCATACTGTTAGGGGAATATCTTGTGGATTGTGTCACTCTTAGGTAGCACAGGGAATGATTTATAGAGAGGACAATGAAAGAGAAGCTTTCTAAAGTCATTTAACATGTTGGGAACTGAGATAGCAGTTTCTATTCCTGACTCAGTGTCAGATAATACAGAGCAGGGTGAAACATAGATTAATAAATGCTAATTTACAAAGTTTTGACTTGGGGGATTTGACTCTTCTATCAAAGAGAGTTGCAGAAGTTACTAGTTAATGAGAAGTGATGGGACTTGAAGTGATATTTGAAAGAACTGTGGGAACAACGAGACACAAACTCCAATTACAGAGTTGAGAGCAGTTTGGGGAGATGAATTATGGGAAGACGAAAGGTCTGATGTTTGAGGTTATGAGAGGAATATTTTTCTGGTAAAATTAATTGGTTCTGATAGATCAGATAAATGAGATCTTGTAGAGCTTTCTTGAATATGAAGAGAGCTCTTACCTACAAGGGAAAATGCGTGGTGGTGCTGACCATTAGAAATTCTATTTTTACAATTATTTTCTTTTTTAAAAAAGTAGTTTAACAAAAAGAAGCAAAGTGCAGTAGCTTATGACTTTGTTGTTCTGAATTATATATCCTTTTGTGATATATAAATATACTGGAGAGGCTTAAAAGCACCCCTGTCCCTGTTTTTTGAAGTGCATTCTGATCAGCTCCAAGTTGGATGTAGGGAGACACTTATTTTAAACTTCAAAACAAGTTGTACAGGAAAGACAAGGATAATATCAGCTTGGATCTGTTCTTATTTTACCTCTACTCATTCAACCATCCTCAGGCTTTTAAGAGATTTATAACTAGACACTTGAGAAATGCTATCAAAATATGCAGTGAAACAAGAATAATAATTAGCATGAGAGCAACAGTGAAAAGGCTTGTTGCCAGTCCCACAGACATCAACTAATCAGAGTAATTTAAGTCTTGGACACATTTCAGAAGGGTCTTTGATATAACAACTCCAAGTGAACTGTTTAGCTTAGGAGCTCTTCTCTCTGTTGCTAATTTATCAGCTTTCATTCTGAGAAAAACAGAAGATGCTGCTAATAGTTTTAAAGAATTCTGTAGTAAAGACCACAAATGAAATGTAGAGCTTTCATTAACTAGAGCTGTGATTTTCTAACTAATGGAGGGATAGTTTTTGTTTCTCACCTATGTGTCATACTTGACAGTAATAATAGTTCTGTTCCACATTCCTCTTGTTCAGAAAGTCCTTTCTGCAAAGTTCAGTGGATGGCCGAAAAACAATGGAGAAGGTGTTGATGAAAAAGACCCTTTCAATCATTCTGAAACATTCCCTAATTACAAGCCTTATTTCACAGAACCTCCCATCTAAAATGTCTGTGGGCTCACTCCATGTTTCAATTAAGAGTATTTGCAGCAGAGTAGAATATGTTAATGAAATTAATGACCCATCCTCCAAACTTTTGCTACAATAAAAATCAGCTAAGGCAATCAGTTTTGTTTCCATGAAGGTTAAGACTGAAATTCAATGAGCTTTAATGCGACACATTGGCACATGAAAAATGGAGAGTTGGGTACCAGATATGTGGTGATATTGGGCAGTGCAGCCTAATGGACTGGGGACTTTGTCAAAGAAACAGGCACAGCTTTGCCCAAAAGGTATGTAAGGAATAATATTGTGCTATGCATGTGTTAATTTTACAACCAAATAATAGGCTTTTTTTGGAATCTGTTGTGTAACTCATATGAACAGCTGCATTGATATCAAGGGGATTATCTGCAAAGAGGAACAGCTAGTGCCATGCTTATACAACATTAGAAACATTTTAGGCTTTTAAAACCAAATATTATCTTAAGTTGCACAATAGCAAAGGTAGTAAGTAAAACACTGTCACAACATTCTTTCAGCAATGAGAGGTTTGGTACTGATTGTATAACAGTTATACAGAACAGGAAAATTGCTTAGGTGACAGTATATCTGGGGGGAAAAATGGATGAAATGGAAGGGAAATTTTGTTCTGTAGCTATGGATTCTCTAATATTGAAAATAAAGAAAAGAGCAGTTCTGTGATCTCATCTGAGAACTCAGATGCTATTGCACATGCTAGACACACTTGCTAGTAAATTGTCAGCTTTCAAAAATCAACTGAGAAATGCTTACTGAATTTGCAGGTTAAGCAAAGGTGAGAGGATTAAAAGTACATTGGAGAGCCACATTCAGGTTGATCATGACAAATGAGCAGTGTTCTGAAATGAATAGAAGCCAATTCTATGTGAAATTGTGCAAGAGTGGCTTTCTCAGAATAGTGAGTGCACCATTACAGGAATGAGAAAGATGGGTGAGGCAGAGTATTCATATTTGAAGTTCTAAAGGCTAAAATGGACCCGAAGAAGAAGAAAAAGAAGATAAGGCTGAATTAAGGCTGTCTGCTTTCTTCTGAACTCATACGGCCACAGCAGAAATGCTGCATCCAGGCTTGTCCATTGCATCCTTCAGGAAGGATTCAAGCCAGCCAGCTAGAGGGAAGGAGAGAGCAAAGAAGGTGGAGCAAATGGGACCTACATGTCTGAAAAGTGTAGAGAAGTGTTAAAGGGGCTTGGATACTAAAATGTCAGCGGGCTGAAATGGAACCCAAAATTATGTTTCAGATGCTTAAAACATAGTTTCAAAGGGGAAGGCAATAGTTTCCTCTCCCTGCCCATTGTCTATAGGATAAGCAGTGCTGGCAGCAAGGTAAATGAGAGTAGGGACTTAGGGAAACCCTTGTGATTGTATGAGCAGTTTAAGCTCTACAGTAAATTACCTAATGACATGGAAAGTCTCTATTGGTAGAGATACTTGAGAATGTATTAGACAAATATCTGGCAGGAATACCTGAGTTACATTTGAGTCTGCTTCCATGCAGAGGGATGTGATAAGTTTCTTCTTGCTTGATTTTTAATCATTTTGTGAAATACATAAAAAATAGTTACTTTGTCTTTCCCAAATAATTTTAATTTGAGGCCTTTTGGTTGATTCTAGGGCTGAGTAACTACTGCTGGCCAAATATTGACTGTTGTTCTTAGATGGACTCTGGGAATAAGGAAAAGGAATCCAGGTATTCACTCTGGACATCATCTCAACAGCCAGAGCAAAGATTAGTTGCAGCAGTTGCATTTGAGTTGATAATCACAACAGCTAGCAGTGAAGTATGAGCTTTCATTGTTAGAATTTTTCTGAGAAAAAACTGAGTAACAATTTTATTGTTTGCCCTTCTTTTCATTTTAAAATGTCAGCTATGACTGTCTGTGTCCATATATGCTGTCAGAAGGGCCTTAGGGTAAAGTTCAGGTTCCCCTGAGTCAAGGAACTTTGACAGAGTCTTGCATCAAGTCAACCTTTTGCCTCCAGTCTTTTCTTTACCTCCTCACATAATAGTGAGACCTTTTTCATTTCTATTCTTGCCTTCAGAATAGTAGATGGAAGTCCAGGGACTTTATGAAACCTGAGACTCATGGGCATTTTTCTTAAAGTAAAAAGAAATAAATCAAAACTGGATCAATGTTATATGAATGGGTTTCTGCGAGCTGGATAGGCTACTGGCAAATGCCTTGTGCTTATTTGTGATATGACATAACTCTGGAACTCAAACATTCAATGCTGCAAGATACGTTCATGCCTTTTCCTCAGAATAGTAAATAATGGCTATATTTGTGAGTGTCCTTCAGATGCTCTGAATTCCAGGTTGTGTAATCACTGAGTTTCAAAAGTCCATGTTACAATTACTCCTCTGGGATAATTGTTGTTTTTTTGAAAAGGAATTTTGTTGCTTTTGTTCCTCAGCCAATCCTGAAGTACTAAGCACTTTAAATAACAAATAAAGTAATTGAATTCATATTTTATGTAACAAGTGTGGTACCTTGTATAATCCAGAATGGTTTTGGTTGGACTCACATTCTGTGCTGTATTATTCATCACCACCTCTGGCTCTGGATTCAGGCAGCTGCCCTGGCTTCCAACTTTTACCTGGCAAATATGCTTCTTCAGAAAGCCAGTGTTTTCAGTGAGTAAGGAATAGGATGAAGTAGCTGCAAATCACTACATAATACATCTCCCAGCTCCAGAAGTGTTTAATTACATGAGAATTTAAGAAAACTCTAGTCTTCCATGCATTAGTAGATTCAGAATTTGTTCATTTTTGAGGGGCTGACTGATTCAGCATTTGGTAGGTCTATCTGAGAGCTGAGACGATGGAGCAAGAACCTTTCTTTACCAATGCATTTAGCTCATTTGCACAATGACTATTCTTTCCACAAACAACTAGTTATAGTCCAAGGCTTCTTATTTGTACTTTGATGGTACTCAATAGTCTTCAATTAAAGCTTTTCCAAGTCTTTTTAAAATGCATTGTTTTATTTTTTCATCTTTATTTCTCCTTTGAACTCTTTTTCTTCTCTGTAGTTTGCTGAGGCCTTCTCAAGACACAAGAAACCAAACTAAATTTCAAAAAAAAAGACAAATTAAAAAAAAAACAAACTCAACCATTTTCCTTCCCTTGGAGAGTGGTAGTTAATTATGTCAGTAGGTTCATCTTTTGAAAATGAATCAGAATTTGAGTTCTCAAGCAAAACTATAATTTAGGCAGTTTTTTTCTTTATCACTATTCAAGCCATTAAGAGTAAAGCATGCAGGTCTCTGCACTGTAGGTATATATCTGGCAATGCAGTATACAGCATCTGTAGCATCCAAGGAGTGTCTTGACTAGTAGTGGTTCAGTGATGAAAGTACTAAGATATTAGTTGCCTTTGGGAGAGAACTTGGAGTAAACTCTTTTTTGAAGGCAAGCATGAGAATGCTTGAATAGGACATGACTTGAAAGCCTGAGCTTGTGAACCCGTCTCCACTACATCTAGCTGTACTTCATCCTCACACTGCAATATTTGGTTTGTTATACTGTTCCTTAAAATGGTTTCTTCAAACCAGACAGGGGACATGTGCTGAGGTGTATTGCATTAAGAATGGTCTTTTTTTTTTTTCTTTTTTTACTTACTAACCAGTATTATTGCTTTCATATATTAAAAAAACCTGCATATAGGTTTTTAGACCTCTCTAGCACGTGGGTGATTTCAGCCTAAAGCATAGGATTCTTTTATCCTATTTTTTCTTATTGTTTTTGGGGAATGAGGTTTTTTTCAATAACTTTGAAAGGCATTCTGTCCTTTTGGGATTAGTTTTTACAATAATGTCTGTCTAAACCATTTTGAACAGAAAGAAGCCTATTTGCATCTCCTATGTTGTATGGCAGTTTCATGAAAAAGCTATATAGTACTGTGCTGTAATTTGCCAGGTCATATTGTTTCATTGTTTTCGGGCAGGAAAGCTGGCAATCTGGGAACATCCTTTCAGATTTCTGGTTTGTCACATATACGATTATGAGGAAACACAGTGGTGTTTCTGAGTGGAGAAAAATATTTTTTTCCAGATCTGTGTTTAAATATAGTATTAGCAAATCACCCAGTTTGCTCAGGAACACCTTTGGAATGAAGATTCATGCCACTCATAGAAACCAAGCTTTGCAGACTTATGCATTTTATCTGATTTATGCTTGGAAAGGGAAGTCTCTGTGTAGGAAAGCTGTGTCTAAAATTCCCCTCTCTTTGTATCTCCCTCTTCCTAGAATATATAATATTTATTCAGAAATTAAATTCTATAAATTGTAAAATTATACATTTTTGTGCATACATAAAAGAACAGGTCTTTCACAAATTTGAGTGACTGAAAGATCTTGAAAACAGATCTTTTTGAACTTGTGGGAGGAAGGAAGAGTTATTTTATTTTACTCTTTCATCACCATTTCTGTGCAGTTGATGGATGATGGTCATTCTTCGATACTTCCTATGCATTATTACTTCTGCCCACAAGAGTAGATATAACAGAGGAAAAAGGAAAAAATCATCTTACCTGTAATTTTGCTTTCTCTCAGTATTGATTTATTACTTAGAAAATACTTTTCTTATACTAAAATGGTAATCTTTCTTATATTTGGTCTGGCATAGAATTTCTTTTTTTTTTTTAATTTGTATGAATGAAAACAAGAGTGAGGATCACATAAGGTTAAGCTTTCACGTATTGGCACCCTGCTGTGTTTCTTTTGCTTGGTTCAAAGATGCTATTTGTGCATAAGTTTTGTGTGTCTTCAGCTGTGGAATTCTGCTTCTAGGCACGCTCCAATGGTCAATCGGTATATTAAAACTCAAATACCAGATTTGATAGAAGAAATCGGAGAATTGCACAGCCCTCCATTCAAGTAGGCCATCATTGTAACACTTGAATATGCAAGTGGCAAAACCATCATAAGAGAAAGCAAAAAAAAAAATCAAAAATAAAGAAACAATTTATCTTTTCCAATATGAAAATGGTCTGAAGAAAATTATGCACCTCAACATTAGGCACTGGTTGGACTCGATGACCCTTGTGGTTCCCTTCTAACTCGGCATGTTCTGTGATTGTGTGATCTGAAGGATTTTGCTAGTATTAGTGCCAAACTTTATTTGGCAAAATTGATAGTATTTCAATTTCATTGTTTGAAAGCAATCTTTATTGGGGGGAAAAATAAAGCTCATAGGAGTGAGACTGTAGAAAATAAAAGAACGTGGTCAAATCATCTTACATTCCATTGAAAATCTTTCTGCCACTTCATTCGGATTTTATTTAACCAATGCTTCTTTTTTTTCTTCCCCTACATTTAGGCTTTGTATACTAAAGAAGTTAAGGACCACTTAAATCACTGGTGCCTGTACCAACTGTTAGGCTTCCTGTTCAGCTTGTATTGCTACTTGGTTTTGTTTCCTTGAACCTGTGAAAAGCTGCTAATCCGCCACCTCTTTGAGGCATAGAGAGAACATTTTGGGGTAGGAGAGATTCTCACTTTTGTAAAGGCTGACAGGAAAAGCTGTAGCTAAAATTGCTTAAGCTGATGAGTAGCTCTGTCCATATACATTTTCATTTTGGTTTTGAATAGCCTCTGAGGAAAAAAATGAGAGAAAAAAGTGCAAAAGTTTCATTGTTAAAGGATTTGTTTTGTGGGCTTTTTCCCCTTGTCTTTCCGTTCGTTGTCCCCAGGGACTACCTTAGATTATTTATTTTTAAGGTTCTTGTTTCATCCTCCATTAGACATTTGTGATGTTTATTGACATAAACATTTGCATAAATCCTAATTCAAAAGAACCCTTAGTTGAGAGAATTGTTAGAGAAAGAGCTGCCAGTTGACATCGTGTCACTGAAGGGCTGGAGAGGCTGGAATACACCTTACATTTATCCCTTTCTGCTTGTTGTGTATAGACAGCTGAGTTGGCCAGAAATTGCACTTTATGTCGTAGAGAGTGAACGATCGGGCCAGATATTCTCGAAAGCCTGAGCGTTACCGACTTCACATTAATTTTTTAGCATGATTTTTCTCACTCACTGTGATCAGTCTTCATCCAAGAAAATCAGAAAGCTGTACAAATCTTACTGATCCATAGAAGCACCATAATTGTGCATATAAGCAAACAATAGGGGAAAATACAGTTAATACACTAAATTTCTCATGTTAGCGCAGATTCTGTCTTCTCAAAGTTTATCCCCAAGCATACTCAGAAGCTGACTAATCACTGATGTTTTTTTCACTTTCAATTACAAGAGCAAAATTACAGGTTTTTTAAGCAATAGCATTTCATTTTCATAATTGCTTTGTTCCTTCTTACTCTCAATTTCAGTTTTGGGGGAAGAGAAAGAGGAGATTTTTTTTTTTCCCTTTTAACTGAAAAAGATTAAGCAACACTATGTTTGGGTTTTGTGCATATATTGCAGAGCCAGGAGAACATTCTGTTTTCACTGAGCTAATGGTGGGAGTGGTCAGGGACAGACATCAGGCATATTTGCTCTATACACTGGTTAAATCCATGACTTTGATAGTACAAGAAACAGCACTTGTTTTATTAGATTTCATATTTTAAAATTCATTATTGCTGTATTCTTCAGGCAATGGCACCTTTGCCTAATACATGGAGCAAAAGGAAAGGATTTTGTATAGACCTAGATAATAATTGCTCAATAAAAGTTTAATTTGCAACTAAGGCAGTGATTAATGCTTGACAGACGAAAGAAAGGAAGAAAGAGAGAGAAAATGTCCATCAATGCCTTTTAAAGGATAACAAGCCAATATGTTTGTGTTCAGTTTTCAAAGCTCAGGATGATGAGAGGAGATACACAGCTGTTAGCTAGTAATGCATTTATGGCTTACTTATGTCTTTGTCATGAATGACATTGTAAAAAACAATATAAATTAAATCTTTGGATGTATTTGTGATAAAACAATGATTAAGCATGTATTATTTTTTCAAGATTATTTTAACTTGCCCATTCATTCAAGGGAGGGCAAAAGATTTGATCCTTAAATGCACAGCTTAGCATCTAAATTCATGCCACGGTTTGGTTTGTGGGTTTTTTTAGCTTTTGCAAATCATGTTTGAATTTGCCAATGTAAAGACAATGTGAGGATAACTATAGAATATATCTGTTTTACAGACCATGTGCTTGAAAACTAGAAAATTATCTTCAAAAATGTGTACTAGATAAAATAGGGCTTTATCCTGACAATGTTTGATAATGAAATGTTGTAGATCTCTAAATCAAAACATTCACAGAGATCTTACCTCACTCAATTCCATGTTTGTTTCTTGGTTATTTTAAAGCAAGCTAATGATGAACAAAAAGCTGAGCATTACCATTTTTTGACACAGTGAGAGCACTTGCTGAAAAAATCATTCAGGTTCCATTTGAGACTACATTTTAGCCACTCCAGTTCTTCCTCAGAGCTGTCTCCTCTGCCTTCTAGATGTCAGTGCTCCACATACTGCCACATTGATGATATAACACAGAGGTTGGAAGGAACCTTGCCTGTAAAATGACAGCACTGCTTCAGAGGGGAGAGAAAAAGTCATTATGCAGAGAAAAAATACTGTGACATTAATTACTCTCAATCAAGCAGGCTTTCTCCAAATGCAAGCTCAACAGAGTCTTCCTGGGCTTGAAATCCTGTAGGCCAGTAATAAACATGAGCCAATGCTTTGATCCTCACCTTCCATCTACTCACAATGATGTGCAGCCTGATATGCATTGCTAGGCACCTTACCCTTCCCGGAGAGAGGCAGTTTATGAATTTTTCTGTCTCTCATTTATTTATTTATTTATTTATTTATTTGACAACTTATTAACAATTTATTTACATTAGAATAATTCCAGTTGGAAAGGGACCTACAGTGATCATCTAGTCCAACAGCCTGACCAATTCAGGGCTGACCAAGTTAAAGTGTATTATTAAGGGCATTATGCAAATTCCTCAAACACCAGTGTTTGATCACCCTCTCAGTAAAGAAATGCTTCCTAATATCTAGTTTTGCTTAAAAGAAAATGAAAGCTTTATGCCATTTATCTAAAAACAAGGAACATTCTAGTGTTGACTAGTTGATGGCAAAGGGTTCTCTTTGTCTCAGTTATGGGAAGGTATTTAACAGCTGAGGCAACATTAAATCCTGCTGTCGTTTTCCTTAGAAAATGATCTAGTGAAGCAAGAGTGTGTTGCAAGTATATACCATCCATGCCTATAGTGCTGGACAGCTATTTTTCTAATACAGCTGAAAAAAAGCTATAGAGGCTAAACAGTGTAGAAGCTTATAATCAGAGTAGTTGGTGTTGGAAGGGAGCTTCAAAGGTCATGTAGTCCAAACATCCTGCAATAAACAGGGACATCTTCAACTAGATCAGGTTGCTCATCATGACTTGATCATCTTGACATCCTTGGGGCAATTGCTAGAGTAATATTTTTGAACACC
>JAOXXN010000395.1:18581747-18596779 GCA_026770055.1 Myrmophylax atrothorax | reverse complement strand
AAACATCCTGCAATAAGCAGGGACATCTTCAACTACATCAGGTTGCTCATCATGACTTGATCATCTTGACGTCCTTGGGGCAATTGCTAGAGTAATATTTTTGAACACCAATATCCTAAGGTGTATTATTCTACTCTATTGCACTTGAATTGTGACATTAATTTCCATAAACAGACAATATGTTGTGTTGTACCTTAGAGTTTGAGGTAAAACTTCAGGATAAAGTTTTTTCAGTATATTTAACTCTCCTTCGCATGCACTAACACAGGTATGCAAACACCTCCTCTCCCCAAAAACATCAGCAAGGAAACATTGCAAGGAAAATCATGTTTCCCACTGTACACAATGCACATCTTTAGCTCTCCATATGCATAGGAAATGCTCTGCAATTAGCATGGTAGATAATGATATTTTGTGCTGCTTGAAACAGCATCATGGTTGTTCTGTGGCATTTTCAGGCTCTGCCACAGAAACATGTTAAGGTGGAGATGAATTCTTCCAAGTTAAAGCACTAGAGTCCATTGACAAATGAGAGGGATAAGATGTTACAGGAATATCTACTTTAACATATTAAGGACTTGATCTGTAGTAAGTTAGTCACCAAAAATTTGTTCTCTTGCAGTAAAGATTTATGTATTATCAAGCTGTGCTGCTATAGGTGCTGTCTAATCACAAAGGAATTCCAGAGGTTTTCCATTTATTTGTATATATGCAAGTATGTTCCCACAAAGTTATTGAAAAGAAGATTTTAGCAGACAAATTGTATTTCAGATTTTGGCTCTATATAAATAAAGTACAGGAATATACATATATTGAAAAAATTAATAAAATATAATAAATTATATTTTAAATTTTTAAATGGGTCAGAAAAATGTTGCAATGGTGGTAAAGACTTCATTTTTCAGAAATGTCAGCTTGGAGCTTGTGCCGGCAGAAGTGTTGGAACAACAGGCACTAGTGAGGGCAAATGAAAGGCAAAGGGAAAAGGAGCTGACAAGTAAAGGAAATTATTTTTCCTGAAGTGTCTTGATTTTCATCATAAGAAAATAATTAGCAATGAGGCTAGTAGAAGTGATAGGAGGAAGCAAGCTAGATAATTACTAGCAGGTAAGGATTTTTTTGAGTTGTAACTGATCATCAAAAAAATTGTAGCGCAGAGAAAACGATTGATCCATTTAGAGGAGTGAGAATTTTTCCTGAAAATAAAGGAAGTAATGAGTATCTTTTTTTCTTTTTTTTCTTTTATTTTTTCCCTTTCATTGTGTACTAATCTGGTAATTATTACCTTACTAAAGAACTTTTTCAACTAGAAAGTTTTTAGAAGTCATATTTTACGTAAGAACTGGCAGTTGCTCCAGCATAGCTTGGAATGCCCTTTTGGGGATTTTCTAGCTCAGGCTTATGGTGCCTTAAGCTTACAGTCAAGCTTATTCTTCAAGAGGATTGATGGCTGGGGACTACTGGGAAATTGCTTTCCTCCTCTTTCTCAGTATAGGGTACAGAATCATTTCCCATAAAAAACCTTTGGACATCTAGGTGAGTAATAGCCAGGGAAGAAAAAGGAGAATTTTAGATTGTGCATATGCAAGGCTTTTTCCATCTTAATAAAATCAGAAGTATATTGGGTCTTTTCCAACAATATGAACTCAAGATCTGACTGCAAGGTCTATTTGTACATCTCAGTCATAGCCTTCATACTCTTCAGGATCTTTATTATGTCATATGTATCACTTGCGGTAATAGATATCATTAATAAAAACCGCTGGGACTGCAATAAAAAGATTTTCTGAAAATTTAGGCATTGCTGCTATTAGTATAATAGTGTGTTCTGAGAAGTCAGCCATGGAACAGTAGTAAAATGAGAGTTTAGCTTTTCAGCCTTAGTTATATAAAGTTCCTACCTTGTACCTAGGGAACCTGAACACAGTGCTACCAATCTAATTAGGACTTTGGTTCTTCATATTTTTAAGCAATATAATGTCTTCTGGGAGGTCCAGGTATTATTTAAATCCTGGCCCAATTTCCACAAAGTGCTTTGCAGGGGACTTTCTACCCCCTTTTTGTGGGATTCTCTTTGTGCAGGTGCATCAGTGGGTACCCTGAGGCTTCCCCTCTTACACTGGTATCACTGCCCGAGCTCTTGGTGGAACAGGGCTTGCCTGTCTGCAGTTTAGGTGTCTGCCTTTTAGAAGATGAGATGTTAGCATACCTTTGAAAATGGTGTCTGCTTTTCTGGGTTTAGGTATTGTGGTAGAGAAAGTGAAAAGCAAAACAGAATGTATACTGCTTAAACCTTTAGGTCAGAAAGCAGGCAGTTGTTTATTCTTATTTGGCTAATAAGGCAAACACATTCCTTTGCTGTTAGCTCAGTTTACCAAGCCAAAGAACCTTTGGATATGAATAGGATAAAAAATATTTGCTAGCAAACATTTTATTTTATAATAAAGGGAAAATTTTATCTTCTCTATTTTTGCTGGGGGAAAAAAGACCCATGTTATTTGGTAAACATATTACTGACACTGGTCAGAGAAAGACTTGGCAAAAGTCATCTGCACTTTGGTTAAAGTCAAATTTCAAATTTGGCCACCAACAGTTGATAAATAATTGAATTGCAGGAGGTAATGTTTATTCCAACTGATAAATTGCAGGCTTTAGTTGACTTCTGGTACAACATTATAGAAAAAAGCATATACACTGCGAAAGGCATGAATGTGTAGTTCATATGTTTCCAAGGCAACAAATAATTTTTTCTGCTACATTTGGACTTACAGCTAGTTATAAAAGCAGGAATTGTAAACACAAGATGAATTAGTAAAAATTTCTGCAAAGTTGGGTTATTCAGTAGGCCAACAAATCTACAAAGGGGAAGATGAGGCAAAAGATTTCCTTAGGTTTTCTCTACATGCATTTGCCAGTCCCATATGTGGTATACAAAGTGTTATTAAAGGCAGGTTTTGTTACTGTCACTGATTTCTTGATCTACTGCTGCCAACATGTAACAGCAAGGAAAGATTAAAATTTGAAGGATATATTTTGCTGATATGTTTCTTCCAAGCAATGAGGCAGAGTTCTTACAACAAGATTAAAAGTACAAATAATATCTAGATGCTTTGGAAAAGAACAATATCAATTGGTGAATCAGATAGATTAAAACTCATTTTCACTGAACTCACCTTCACCTTTAAAAAATGCTGAAAAAACTTAATTCCTCTGATAAGTCTTTAAACTGTTTATCCTACCACATTATGGGACTGTTGGGATGTTTGGAAGAAAAGATTCATGATCTTCTATTGCAGTTGGTTTGAGAAAGGAGAGGTATTATGTTGTACTTGTCTTTTGAAGGGTAATTTTGACTAGAATCCAATTCCTAAGTTTTTTCAGTTTAGGTGAGATTATGACCAGTTTGGAGAGATATGGAGAAGAGGGGTAAATTCCTGGAAAAATTTTTCTCAGAGCAACAGGGTGAACAAGCTGTGAGTGTGGGAGAGTTTGGAAGGATGTGATATTTGAACAGACTACCCTGTTCCATGGAAAGCTGTGCTGATTCCCTTGGGTGTTTTAGGTTGCACAGTGCAGCAGTAAGCACAGGTACTTCAGGAATAATGCACGGGCATCATTGAATCAGTTAATAAATCTTGCTAATCTCTCCCACGAGTGTGTTCCACTAAAACCAGTGGTTGGAACCAGTAGTTCAGAAATGGCCCTTCTTAGGTCAGTTGTGACATCACCCTGATGTAATAACATTGCTTGCAGTGTCACATGTGCCCAGACAGGGAGCTTCTAGGTCTCTCTGACCTTAGCCCTGCTACATGGTTGGTCACAGGCTCTCTGAGGGACTTGCAGAATTTTAAGTGGAAGAACTTGGAGAAGAGTTAAACACAAGTAAAGGAAACTGCAGGGAGCAAGTGTGAGCCTTCTAAAAAACACAATGGTTATGAGCCTTTCCTTTTCTCTGCATAAACTTGCTCACAAACACATATATACCTTGTGGGAATGGAAGATAACTCCATCCCTTCAAAGTTATTACTGCTAAAGTTTTTACACAATTATTCTTGGTTTTTTTGTTCTATCCTTTGTGTAGAAAAATCTGAAACTGCAGTACAACACACTCAAAAATGAGCACTTGCTACGGGAAATAGACCTTTATATCCAAGTCTTCCAAAGTTCATAACTGAATAGTTGAAAATAGAAAATATTGGGAACCACAAAAGTCTATCTTGAAAAAATCGATTGTCATCCTGGACTATGTACTTCTCCCCTTGCATCTGCAGTGGATCTTGAGAGAAAGTGAAGAAATGCAGCCACAGTATTGTGTGAGGAATAGTGGACAGCTATATACAGAAATAACTGTAGATGCACTGTGCAAGCACAATATCCTGCAGATGGGAATAAAGTGGTGTCCGTTCTCAAGCAAGGGCATTTTTGATACTTTTGGAAAAATGTGGACAATGCACAAGAAAGAGTGTTAGATGCTAGTTTTTTTGGCAGCTGGAATTTCCAATTCAGACTGTTTGGAACTGAGATGCCTTGGCCAAACTAAATAGTGTAAAAAAATTAAATAAGCACAGTAAAAACAATCAACAAATTCAGTAAGAGTGAGAGAGGCACACCTAATTAGTGCATGTCCACCATGTGCACTTGACTGCACGGACAGCTGAAGCTGACACAAGAGATTTCAGGGAGCAGTCTGGTGTCAGGCATCCTGTTAATTTGCTTAGATTAATCTTTCACCTTTTGCACCTTCATTGACCATATCATCTGTTCCATCTGGCAAAGTCTGCACTGGTGATTGTAGAGACTCTGAGCATGCTTTTGTTTTGCATTTTCCTTTGTACTTCATGGTTTATCTAATGGCTCGCTGTCAAATGCTAAACCTAAAGGCAGAAAAATATGGATATTAACATGGCATAGACTGTGAAAATGGAAATTCATCACTGCTGTGTGGAATCTTCATTAACATATTCAAAAGAATATGATAAATAATCTGTAATTCTGGGAAAGGATTGGGGTTTTTTTCATTTACCTTTCTGTGTATACTTTGTTCCCATTGATGTCAATAGAAATTATGCCTGTCAATCTGGGGAAAACTGTGCCAGAACTTTACTGGATAAATTATGCAACTGATTGTCCTACTGAAAACTTATTTCAAAGTTGACATTCATCACCAATCTTGAGTTGTAGACCAAGACTTGTGTGTCCCTGAATGGAATTTTAATGATAAAAGAGTTTTACAGAAGTATCATCTCTCTATCCCAGTGTTAGATACACTTCAGATTGCTTCAGGTCCTATGAAACACAAGGGAGCCTTTATGTGGCCACAAGTTGCGCAGCACCTGATTCAGAAAGGCAAAAGGAAGAGAAAGTATATGTGTGTCTCGAAGGCAAGAAGCAGTTAGATGGCTTATTCTGCATCATGGTGTGCTGGGGACTAGGCTGGTTTGGGTGGGCCACCATGCTTTGTGTAACCCAGCAAGCCTGGTCTCAGCAGCTTTCTCTTGACATGCTCAGTTGTTTTTGTGACTGCTTCTATTGCCAACCATTTACCAGGAAGGTACCTGCTCTGTGTTCAGCACAAGAGAACAGCTTGGTTTGGAAGCACAAATCAACCATCTTTGTGCTGTGTGCTCTGTTAAAGCACTTGTTGAAATATCAGTGAGTAATAGGGCTGAAGTATTGTAATATGAATTGTTATTTCCAGTATTGGAAAATACAAAAGGACAGTAGTGTTATAATCTTATTATTGTGTTGTAAAAAATGGGACAAAGTTTATTTTAAGTTTATTATCACATTTTGCAATCAGATCCTTTCAATGTGAAACGGAGATAAAACTAGTGCATTTTCTTACTGCATAATTAACCCTGGTGTTTTGTACAGTTTGCTAAATCAATCAGAGACTGTTGTCCCCCTACATCTTAGCTAAATAATCAATATGTCTTGCACTCACAGCATAGGATATGATTGAGGAAACACCTGACCTGAAACCAAGGCCCCACTTTATTACTTCAGGACTGTGTGTATTTTTGAAGACAGAGAATAGGCCAGACTGCTTTAGATTGTTTTTAGCTTCTCATTTGTAGAAAAGTCTTACCCTAACCTCAGTCCTTGTGAGCATCTTAGTAGATCCATTGCTTTCATTAGGCTTTCTTATGTGAATAGCATTTATTTCTGTGAATAAGCATTTGTGATAGTGAGCTCTTAATCAGTTGTGCAATTGCCAACACAGTGTGTTCTGCATGCAGTTACACTGATGTTAACCCTCAGCATCACTGTGAAACTCTCCATTGCAAGTGGGTAAGACAATGTCCTGGCTTCCATAACTTCATTTACTTTGCACACAGATCTCCACACTGATTTCTTTCCTTGTGCATTGTAAAACTGAGGTCCTGACACTGGTTCTGACCCATTGTAGAGTACTTATGACCTGGGTGGAAGCAAGAGGTTTCTTCTTCTTTAGCCAAGGTTGTGGTAATGCAGTTCTGTGGCTTTCACACATTCTTGTCCTTTGTTCTCTATCCAAAACAGAGGATATGGGAATTTATTATACACACTATCTCTAGAGATCCATGGGAGACTGGGAGACACACTTATATATAGTGTGTTGCTTTTTTATGCAAGACACTCTGTCCAGTCAAAACAAGATTTGTTAATAATTTCTCTTTTTTTCAGTGTACAGAGAGCAGTAATGACATACTGTATGTGCAGCACATCAGACTTTGAGAAATTCTGATATCTGTAGATTTTCTCCTGATTCTAAAATTTTCCAGTGATAGGTTCTCTGTTACAGTAACTCTCTCTGCCCCTTTCCCCAGCTCCACGAGGATCTAGCTAAGTTACATGTTGTTAAAATTTCCTGCCTGTGGTGACTGTTGTACTCAACTGAGTTTGACAGCAGTTGGGAACTTTGGCCTGCTATTCACCCTGAGCAACCTTCCCCATGGGTTTTTTCACTGTAAAGCACAGAGCAGCACTGCCTGGATTCTGCATGGGAAGATTTAGGGCTTCTGAAAACAGGGGCATGAATGCTAGTGACATGTTGGCAGAAATTTAAGTCCTCCGTTCAGGAATATTTCTGTTAACACAAGACCATCCAGCATTGGTATGGGAAATACATGCCTGAGGGCAGAACTGTTACCTAGTTTAGCACTGAGTTAGGTGAGCCAGGGGAGCTGACATGGTGGCACACCAAGGTGGTGTTCCTTCTATCCATTTCTTGTCCCCAAGTCTGGCTATCTGGCCACAGTCCGTCTTTGTACATTGGCTTCTGACAGATGATTTGACTCTTTAAATGAGAAAAAAAAATGTAAAACAATCCTTTGCGGTTTAGTGAGGTGATTTGGTTGACCAAGTGGTCAGACTAAAGTTAAGAGTCAGCACAAAGGCAACAGGGCAGGACCACACAATCAGGAGGAGGAGAGAGAGAAGGGTGGCTCTGGTGACAGAGACCTGAGAGCTCTGTTTAGTGGTCTTGTCAGATCAGCCTCTGGGCCATGGAAGCATCAGCTGCCTCAATCTCTGCCTGTCATCTGGCTCTGGAAACAACATAAGAGGGATAGAACACTAAATAATGTACCAGCTCTGTGCACCCACTGAAGAGGACTTGTCTAACTGTGTATTCAGAAATAAGTACTCAGAGATTAAGTAAGTTGACATTGGCTTTTCCGTTCTTTGTGAAGGTTTATTGGCACAGAGCATATTTTGGAAGAAAAAGGACAAAAAGGCGGGGGGAGGCTGAGGAGCCTGGGATTGTTAAACCCTAAGAAAACTTGGTGAGGGAGGACCTCACAGCTGTCTGCAGCTAAAAATG
Organism: Myrmophylax atrothorax; assembly: GCA_026770055.1. Lineage (NCBI taxonomy): Eukaryota > Metazoa > Chordata > Aves > Passeriformes > Thamnophilidae > Myrmophylax > Myrmophylax atrothorax. The sequence continues at coordinate 18,588,975 of JAOXXN010000395.1, read as the reverse complement.
AAAGGTGGTAGGACAAAGTAGAAATGGACACAAGTTGCAACAAAAGAAATCTAGTTATATTTTAGGGGAAAAAAATTCACAAGATCAGTCATGGTTTGAGTAAGGCATTGGACCACATGACTCTCAGAGGTAATTAAATTCTAAGGTTTTTTGGTATGTTATGTCATGTACTGATGACCTCATATCTCTCTGATAAATCACACTGACTCCTAATTGTTTGCCTTAAAGACATAATTTTTTTTGTCTCTCATATTTCTGCTGATTTTGGTGCTTGTTATTTGTCTCTTTAAAATAAGGTAAAAAACAATCTTGGTTTGTTCTCCAGTATAAATCCCGCAATTTTGTCTTCTCACACTATAAACTGATCATGACTAATCACAGATAAATTGTTTTATACTGCAAGTTCATCAACTTCAATGTTACATGATATTGATGTACCAGGATTATTAGATTGCACACATCTGGCTTGCTGAGTTATGGTTGTTGATGGAGTTTGTCTGACAGATGTCCTGGCCACTATCCACATTCCTCCTGTTCTGAAAAACAGAGGACATGGGTCTGCAAGTCTGGTCAGCCAAGTGCTTTCATAACCTTTACACTTATTTTCATGTCTTTATTTTGGTAAGATATCAGCAAACTAAAGTTTGCATTTTTGCTGACAGGCTTATATATGCTAAAATTCGAATATAAAATACTTATTACTTCCATTTTCTTTATTTTTTAATGTTGTTAAATATTCACAGCTTGATTAACTATACTGTTGCAATATGGCTGAGTTCCCAAAGTTACTTGGAAAAAAACATGACAAAAATTTTGAAGGAAATAAGAAAAATTGAATTTGAGAGTTCAAATGGGTAAAGGACTATTCTCAATACCAACCCAAAAACTCAGCTGTGTTAAATCTTTGAAATGTGATCTTAATTTAAAAAGGAAGAACAGAAAACACTGAAAAAGAAAAACAAATTTTTGGCAGGAACATGACTAGACAGTCACTTGGGTAAAAAAAAATAAAGAGAGTTCACTCTCTCCACGATATGTCATGACCTCACAAATGTCACTAGTTTCTTCACTCTGAAGTTGACTCTGCACAGAGGTTAGGAGTGCTGTGGAAGGCTCCCCACAGAATAATGAATAATCTATTTGAAGAAGTCTCTGTGCGTGTAGGTTACAAAAAGGGTAGAAAGGTCTTGTTCAGTTTCATTTGTTTTCCACAGCACTTGTTTTGTTGGGAACCAAGTTTTGCCTTGGAGCCTGCACAGACATTTTTTCCTGCTATGCAGAGGAGGGAGGGTTTTGGTACCTCACAAACACTGTTTATTTTTGCTGATCACCAGCTCTCTGTGTTGTCTGAGGGTGGAAGAAGGTCTTACACTGCCTGTGAAAAAGAGTCAACACTGAAGTCAGGGAGAAGGCCTCATAAAGTAAAAACTGTGATATTGAATCAGGCCAGTGTTCAGTCTCCCGAGCTTGACCCTTTTGATATTTAGTATCAGCTGCTTCAGATGTGAAACCCCCATTATAATGCACCTACATACCCATTTTTTCTAATTTTAATATTTGATGAGGTTTGTTTGTTCAGCATCTTTTCCCCCTAAATCACATCTCACTAGTTACTTTTTAATTCTTTAATGCCTACTTTTAATATTTTATTTAATGGCTCAAATGCATACTATCTGTTTGAAACAAAAAATGAATAGGGAAAAAGTAAAACCTATAGAGCTAGAATATGGGTTTTTTCATTGGAAATAAAAGTAATGCTGATTAGTAGCTGTTATGCAATAGTAGTTTTACAATATTTACCTTCCTGTTTCCACCAAAAGAAATACGTTTTTGGATACAGCATATCCTAAAAATAAGTTAATACACGCATGAAAATGTGAAAGGTAGTGCTTAAAGATCCCACTGTGACAGGTTAAGTATAGCTATGCCTTTTTCTAAACTCTGTAGGATTTTTTTAGGGTTTGTTTTTAAATTCTCCTTAGCAAAACTATATAAGTTATTTTTTTCCTAATCTCTTTCTAACACTTTCAGCAACTGTCATCTCTGCTTTATGAGAATCAGAATCTTGTTATCCAGTGGTCAGAATGAATATTTACAAATTCTGATACAAAAACATTAACATGCTGGCACAGTACCAGTTCATTCTGCGGGTATCAACTAAGATCACCAAGACATGTTTAAAAGATATTCTGATGTCCTAGACCATTTCAAACTCTGGTATCATCTGTAAAGTCCTATGTTGTAAGATTTCTGTATTGACCTCTCCTTTCTTTTACTAAAATGTGTTCTCCCTTACTTGCTTTGCTGCTGCATGTAGGTTATACTTCATCACTGAGTCTTTCTGAGAACTGGATTTTTTTTCATCAGAAAATTATTGGGAAAATTGTAAAAATGAGATATAGTCATAACTGTGCCTAGTTTAGTTTACCCTCTCTTGTCTGTCTATATGTCCTTCATCTGAGTTTCCTACTTACATATTTTGCATTCTGATCTGAGAGGTGCACAGAATCTGTCTCTTCCAACAAGATTTTACAATTACATCTAGTCTTAATTAAAATAATTTTTCATGTTAGCACCCTTTGTAGGTTATACTAAAGCTATCCTGTAGACTTAGTTATTATTTCTGTTAAAGAAAGCCTTCCTATCTCTGCCCTTCATTGCCTACCTCTTAGCCATCATCACACTTTCTGGAAGGCAACTTCTATTAGCAGCAAATGAGTTAACAGGAACAGAAAGGATTTATACAAAAGTCTAAGAAAAAAAACTGTAAGAATTATTTTCTGGTAGGAAAGAAAAAGAAGTAGCTTTTTATAACCACAGTTAGACAGGTCTGACAGGGCATATGTCATTTTGAAACAGAGTTAAAGCTGAAACCTGCTAAAGGCATAAAATAAACAAGGCATTTGGGGTCTAACATTATTCCAGCCCATCCTATGCTCTTTCATGTCTAATTGCTTAATTACAGTTTACTGTACATTTTAATGGCATAAACTGAATCACTGAAGCTAAAGCAATGTATGATACTGTGGTGCTCACAGCATTTTTCCAGTCTAAGTGAAATCCATTAATGTGCCTAGTCAAGCAAATGAAATGATCTTTTGTGCCATTTGCCCTTGTTCCTTCCTGGTTTTCTCAACTGACTGTCATTTTTGTGGGGGCTAACAGCTTTGCAAGTGAAAAAGGGAAGGGATAACAAGTGAGTAATGAGTTGCCTTTTTTTTTTTTTTGTGGTGTTGAAAACAGCAAAAGTATTGATTCACAATATAGATTACTTCAGCATTTAGCAGAAAACAACAGATTTCCATTTTTCAAACACAGGTCCTCCCTGATCTGTTGTCTGTTGATTTATCTCAACCACTGAAGCATGACGTAGTCTTAACACACTATTGAACTTCCAGATAGTCCTTCAGGGCACCTTTAAAACCTTGTTGATGTTCATCAAATTATTTTGCCATTAATTAATATGTAAATTAGTAAGGGAGTTCTTACCACCTTTTACTTTTATTTCCTTTTCCTTTTTTTTTCTTTTTTCTTTTCCTTTTCCCCCCCTTTCCTCCCTTTTCTTTTCCTCTCTTTCATGAAACAGAACACAAAAGCTACACAGCTTGTAGCTTTTGTTTGTAGTGAACGCATGATTTCAATAGAGATTATTCACTGCCAGAACCAAACAGCTACATGAGTGGTAGGGAAGTAGTTTTGTAGTATGCTAATGAACTCACCAGGTTTTGGTATACTTTGATAAATCATGATGGCTGCATGGCATATTACAAATGAGAGTTACAATCAGATTTCTCTTTTTCTGGGTTCTAGAGATTTTTTAAAGTGCTTTGCTTGAAGTCATCTTTGGTAGAGTTAAAATTAAAGCTCGGCTGTAGTCAGAGTGATAAATATTTGATAGACATTTATTAAAAGTGTCAGCAGCTGTTTTGGATGATAAACTTCAGAGAGAAACAAGACCCACTGGGTGTAGAATGAATAGCTGCTTCTTTCTTCCCCATTAATTCATCAGGTGTGCCCTAATCAAGAGAGGAAAGGAACACAAAGAACAACCACCTCATTGAAATCAGGTATGGGAGGTAAAGTGTTTCAAACAAATTAGCAGTAAAACTGTATTTGACTTTGATGGGACCTGGCTGGTACCTGTAACATATGCAAAATTATTTTCCTGAGTTTTCTTCAGAGATGGTGGATGGTCTGCTGAAGTTGAGCTGATTCCAGGGCAGATCATGATCTATACTTTTCTCTAGGAACTGCCTAATACTGATACACAACATTAGACTGTGCTGTTTGCATTGGCTACTTATTCCTCCAAAATAGTAGCCAGAGGACTGGAACTCTGTTCAAGACCCAGAAAAAAATACAGGGTCAGAGCCTGAAGAGCACAGCAGTAAGTGTGGCAAGGCTGACACCCAAGCCTGAGTGCAATCATAGGAGCAATGTGCCACCACAATACTTCTAGTAATGGGTAATGATTAGAATAGTTCTTCTTTACATTAGTATTATCACTTGGAGTGCAACTTTTCTGTACTCCACAGACTCTTACTGCCATGGACCAGGGTCTGAAAAACTTTCATGCTGAGAGACCACATTTACCTGAGTGGTAGATGCTTTATTTTGGCTGTGCCAGTGTCTGACCTGCAGACTTGTAATACTAATCCTGGTGCTTCCATGCTTATTTTATTACTTCAGAAGCAGGACATGGGTTATGAAATGGAGATAGAGAAAATAGAGGCATAAGTTGGTGCCACAGGTGCGAATGAGGATCTTTGCCTGTTTCCAAACTTAAATTGATAGTGGAAATCAGTTTCTGTTAGAAAGACAGATTTGTAAAATGAAATCTTCTGCCTTACCTAGGCAACTTTTTATTTTTGCAGTTTGATCATTGCAAGAATGATTTTTCATTGCTGTCACTGTTTTTCTCTCAGGCCAATTGTCAAGTGGCAAATGAACAATTTTTTCACTTTGAAAAAGTATACAAACTTTTGGAACCGTAGAATTAATAAAAATGAGAACAATAGCACCTTACAGATGGCTGTTTCATGACATAATCTGACTCGTATGAAAAAGTACACCCTCTTCTTTTCTTAAGAGTGAAATTATGTCAGGAGCAGTAAGAGGGAAAAGACAAAATTCATGGAACTACATTAAATAGCCTCTTCTGTTCAATAGAAGATCAAGAAGCAGCAGAGTGGTAGTTCAAGAGTATTCTTCATTCATAGCTATGTGTAAAGAGATATTCTGCCCTTCTTATCCTGTGGGCAGGCAGGGGACTGAAATGCACAATAGTTCTGCCATACATATTTTTTAAAAAATACCTTTTTTGTACATTTTACCATCATGTCTCTTCAGACAGATAAAAAAGAGAAATAATTGATCATGTAGAGATGCATATCTACCATCCACGTAAATATCAGAACTGTGGCCAGCCTTAGGTTTCCTTTCATATAGAATCTTCCTCTAGCTACAGTAAACAGCCTGTTTCCACAAAACACCCTGAAGAAAGGTATTAATGAGTCATTAGTTTTTTTCTCAGATCATTTCTGCTCTGATGTAATCACTATGGCTCGATTCCACAAGCACAAACAAGGAGTATTACTTGAGCTTTTTTGAACAACTGAAGCAATTAATAACCAGGCATGTTTGAGCTTTCTTATCCCATATGTCTACATGCACATTTTCACACACAGGCTACAAATTATTTCTCAAATGTAAATATAAATACTGTGATTTCTGGCCTGTGTGTGCTTCTGAAGGCTCTGTTAGCTCATGATGTTTGGAACACACCTCTGAAGCCCAGAGAGAGCAGCAGGTGCTGCCTGTGTACTTCCCCACTCTTACCAGCAGCAGAAAACATCTGCTCAGAGAGCCCACTCCTGTCCCTGCTTGCTTCATGCACACTGCCTGTCTGCTGCTGATGAAAATGGATGCCACTGGTCCCTTCCAGTGCCTCAAATCCCCTGTGTTACTGGCTCTGCCAGAGGAGGCCAGGATCGTTCTTTCCCATTCCTGTGATGTGCTACCAGCTCCAGTACAGTGGTTTGCCTGCCCACTCCTCTCCATTTAGAGATACCTCTTAGCTAATGTTATGTCAGGACTTTCCATTTGTATTTAAACTATCAGGCACTCACATGAGCAAAAAGTGAAATAGGATAATTATTCTCAGTTTCCATTTTTAAGTATAGTGGTCATTTACCTGGTAGATCAGTGGAACAGAATAGGATTTCCAGCATACAGCACAAATAAAATACAAAAGGATAACTCCCGTTAGTGCAACTGGTGTGGCTGGTTTTCTCCACACTGAAAATACATCTATTGCATTCATCTCAGATCCACTTAATTGCTGCTCACGATTGAATTTTTCTTACAGATCAAACTCCAGTTCTGCCTACCACAGTGCAATGCTGGCTGTGACCAGACATCAGAAAGAGCAGATTCCTTCAAAATGAAGGTTTGTTTCCAGGAAATCCAAGCCTGTGCTCAGATATATTGGGCCAATTTTACTGGCAGCTGTAAAATTCTCTGGTTTAAAATCCTGGCATTAAATTCCATGCTGTTAAAATCATTCAGTAAATGAATGTGAGGGCTCTATTTATGTTCCCTATGTAATTTTGCTCAGTTTTTGTCAATCTCAAAAGACATTTGTTAGCAGCTGAGAGGAACTAATGATATTGTAAGTTCTATTTCTTAACTGCAGTGTGGCCAAACTGCCCCTTGGATTCCTCTGTGTCTCATGAGTTAGGACTGTTCTGTGTGGATATTTTGATGATTCTGGTCTGGTTTATCTTCTGCCCTGAGGGACTGGTCCTCACCTTCTTCACTATGCAAAGTGAAAATCCTGGTTTTGGTGTAACTGACAAATGCAATCATATCTTACTAGTCACACTTATGCAGGCTTTTGGTTGGGTTTGGCAGGGAGGATTGATTTAGCACAGTGTCTGTGGAAGGTTTTTTTACAAGTATAGATTTTTTCAGGAGCCCAAGTGTTTCTGTAGCTTAAGTTCAGAGATGAATTTCTACTTGTCCTTAGCCTTCTGCTATGTTATCTACTGGAAGATTATGTGCTCTTTCAAAGGTAGGGACATATTAATGGAGAGTATTTGATGTTGACTAGACCTACTCTTCTCCGGGGACACCCCCTTGTCGCGGGGGAGATGATTTGGATGCAGCCCCTACTATGGGAGAGACACTTAAGGCCATACAGCAGGTGAAAAGTGGCAAGGCAGCTGGG
>JAOXXN010000395.1:18535311-18572932 GCA_026770055.1 Myrmophylax atrothorax | reverse complement strand
GCACATTAGTACATCAGTGTTTTTAAAAGCAAGTTTAAGCTTGTGAAGTTCATGAAAATGTGATGTGTTTGAACTGTTTTGCTGAATAGGAGAGATGGGCAGGAAGGAAGGTTGCTATTTAACATGGTCGGTACTGCATTTCAGGGTGCACACCTGACTCTCTCAGTGCTGTGATGGATCCCTAGTAAGGCAGAATTTTGTACAAGCTCAATCAAAGTCAAAAAGCAAAAGAGACTTCAGGGCCCTGAGATGATTGGTAGATGAATCAGGAGCACAAGTAATGATTTCCTTGATCCTTACAGTAACAGAGAATAATACTGATAGGATTAGACAGATCCATCCAAAACATTAGTGACTCCAAGGCTGGTATAATCAGAAAAAAAATGGGGTTTTTGACCATGGGATGGTCTGCTCAACACCTGGTCTACTGGCACCTGATGAGATGCAGCTGTCAGAGGGGGAAAAGAGTTTTAGCATAGGAACTAACAGGCCTTGTTGATAGACCTTGAAACAAGCTTAGAAGGGGGAAAGGGACAAAACCAGGCTTGCTGGTGATGAGCAATGGGATGGTGCACCAAAACCTGAGAAAACAAGGACTTGTGGGATTCAACCTGCTTCATGAGGTGTTGCCTACAATGTGTGACTGCTGAGATGTTTCTACACCAATGCACGTAGCATGAGGAACAAACAAGCAGAGCTCAAAGCTTTGGCCCAGTCTCTGAGATTTGACATCATTGGCTTGAGTGAACTTGGTGGGATGAGTCCTGTGACTGAAGTGCACTGTTGGATGGTTACAGTCTCTTCAGGAAGGATAGATAGGGCAGAAGAGGTGGAGAGGTGGCACTGTATGGAAGGATTAGAATGTATGGAGTTCACAGCTGACAATGGAACAGTTGAGAACCTCTGGGTAAGAATCACGGGGCAAACAAATAATGAAGAAGTCATTGTGGGAGTCTGCTATTGTCCTCCCGGCTGGGACAATGACATTGATGAATTATTCTTTGAGGAACCAAGGGACACTTCCACATCAACTGCACTTGTCCTTATAGGGGACTTCAACTTGCCAGAAATTAACTGGGAGCATCACACAGTAGGTACAGCCCAGGCCAGAAGGTTCCCAAAAGACCTGGATGACAACTTTGTGGAACAGGTCATAAAGGAGCAGCCCTCCTCAATCTGCTGCTCAGCAACAGAATGGAACCCTTGAGCAAAGTGGAGATTGGTGACCACCTTGGCCACGGCAATGATGAGGTGACTGAGTGCTGGTCACTGTTCAAACATTACCTCTTAAGGGCACAGGAGCAGACAATTCCTGTCTGTCCTGTCAGAAGGTGAGGCAGGAGCCCAGCTTGGCTGAACAGGAACCTTCTCTGGAAATAAGGCAAAAAAGTGTAAATAAATTTGTTGCTAGGTATAGGTCTGACTTATTTTTTGGAAATAATTTCATGAAGTGCCTATGGAGCTGGGTTAGCCTGAGCCTAATCAGTTAATTATGTAGGATCTCCTTGTAATCAGTGGAGAGACCTAAGTGCCACCAGGTTTGAGTCAGCCCAATCTAAGGCAGGTGTGTGAAATGCTGGGATTAGTGATAACTTCTGAATCTGCTGGTGTGTTGTCTTTCAACACTGTAGGAGCTGAAGCACCTAATTCAGAGTAAGTGTAACTAGTAACTTTGAATTGCAGAAGTTAAGTGAAATAAATCTCTGGGGGTTTTTTCTACTCTATGATAAGGACAGTAGACAAATACTGTGAAGTAAAAACACTGGAAACTGTGCAGTGCTTATTTTAGTGACTAAGACTTACTATTGTTTTTGTCTCTCCCACCACTGTGAAGTCTGAACACCTGTGTATCTTAGCTTTAAATATGCACAAATACAGAATGTTAAGAAGGTAGAGAAAAGGTGATTTTGTGGGGCTGGTTCAGCTTTAACCAAATTTAATGCGTATAATTCAGTATGCCATATTTTCAGAAACTTAGTTAGAAAGCCATTCTTGTTTTGGTAGGGGTTTTTTGTTTTGTGGTTTTAGGTTTGTGGTTTGGGTGGAGGGGATTGTGTAGTTTTATTTTTTTGGTCTTAGGTAAGTCTAAGAAGCATATTTTATAGGGAAACGCTGCCTCAGGCTGTATGTCATTCTCGAAGACAGGGAGTGTTTGTGAGCCTGAATCAAAGAAAATCCGGTATTTTTTTTCTTCCATTTTTTAGCTTTTTAAATTTTTTTACTAAATACTTTCTAATTAATTCAATTGGCTTCAAGGAGAGTACTAGAGCATAAAAAGGTTTTCCTTAATGATTGCCTGTCACTATGTTATGGCATATATTTATTCTAAGTTTCAGGAACTTTCTTAAGTTGTCTTCAGTTTTTTTGTACTGCTCTAGAGGCTGGCAGAATTGGTCTGCTGTACAAGAATGAGGTTTTCAGTACATATACTATTCAATATTTGATGCTTGATTTAAAATTACATTGGTAATTCTGGCTTTAGGGTTTATAAAAAATTCAATTATATTACATCTAAATTTCAACATTTCCCATTGCTCTTAGAATCCTAGAATGTCTTGGGTTGTAAGGAGTCTTAAAGCTCATCTAGTTCCACACTCTCCCAGTAATGGGCAAGGACACCTTCAACTTAATTGAGTTGCTCAAAGCCCCAGCCAGCCAAGTTTTGAACATTTCCAGGGACATCCACAACTTGTCTGGGAAGCCTGTTCCAGTGCCTCAGCACCCTCCCAGTAAAGAATTTCTTCCTAATATCTAATCTAAACCTGTCCTCTTTCAGTTCAAAGCCATTACTGACCATCCTATCATCACATGACCTTGTAAATTCATATTTAAGCAATGACTTTTTTCTTTTTCTTTTTTTTTCCTTTTATCTTTGTCTTATTTGAAAGGGTTGGATGCAGTGAAACACCACCACTTGTAAGCCAAGTGGTGCTGGCTGTGGTTTTTGATGCTCAGTGTGACCGATGATGCTTAGCACCAAGCCGAATCAGCTCCCCTGCATGTGCCAAATCTCCTCATAGACTATTTAATCTGCAAGCACAGCTGTTATCTTTTAGAAAGAGTTTTCTCCAGGTTCCAATTTCTAAAAGCAACCTGCAAGAACAGATAAGAAATGATATCAGAGTGAAATAAGAAATGGAAAAAGAAATGAGAATAAAAATTGGGATATGTTATAGAAGAGCAGATAAATATTTGAAAGAGAAAAGTTATAAATTACATTCTTATTCTTCTAAGTCTTACAATCACAAGAGATCTTACATTTCTGTTATTTTAATATATAAATTAATACATACAGAGATTCAAATGTACTTATGATCTTGGTACTTCAGTCAGTGTGCAAGCATGTAAGATGTGGTATTTATCTTGAAGAGTGTGCAAGCTAGACAATCCATAAGAGATGGTAGTATTTCAAAAATCAATTTGTTCTGGTGTATTTTATTTTGTTTTAATTTTTTATTTAAAACATCTTTACTTAGGTAAAGCTTTCATGTTTTGGCATTTTTAGAACTGTTGATTGTGAAACCAAATCTGTTGCTTTCCCTTTTCCCAAGTTCAGTGCTGGAGACAGAGAGATATGTAGTGATAGATAAACTGTTGTTCTCATGCCAGTCCTGTTCACCGCATAAGATTAAAACCACAGTATATTACACATAGGTGCTTCTTAAAAGGAATTTGAACTCCAGAATCAAACTGCAATTGCTCAGCCTGATGAGGAGCCTGTTGCAAAAGGGGCAATGCCAGAGTTATGGAATTGAACAATCTGCTAAGAACAACTTTCCTGACATTTTCCAATCTTGCAGAAAAAATAATTTCTTGTTTCATTGCCAGCTTGTTTGTCTGCAGTCTCATCCTGAGGTGGGATATGAGCATTATTTACTTTCCTAATGCTTCAGATCATGAAGAATAAATGCAAGCTTTGTATTATTTTATCAGAAAAAAATAGTTTGTTGATTGATTCTCTTTCTTTTTATTTCTTTATTTGTAAAGTGATTTTTATATAATTCGTGATTTTATGTGCAGTGTTGGACACTGCTTAAGTGTGAACAAAGAGTAGCTGTATTTTTGTCTTTTATGTACTGTGTATGTTGTTTACAATATGCTGTAGTTTTTGCTACCATTTACTTTGCATTGTAAGCAAAAATCTATTCATAAAACTGCAGCCTTGTTAGATATTTTGATAGATGATGCTTTGCATCATGGCAGAAGAGGCTAAGTGCCTGACCTGCTGGCCATTGTTCTCAGCACTTTGTCAACACAGTCCCTCATGATGTTCTGTTCAGAATCTGTCTTCTGATTTAATAATATAGAGGAATTTTGTTAATATCTATTCTGTTCCCTGAGGAAGCAAATTATGAAATGATTAATAGCCTCAAACATCTATAAAAGTTTACTCAGTATTATGCATTGCTCTGCAAGCAGTAAGTTCCACAATATTTTTCTAACATATTTTATGTTAAGTATTTTCTACTTAGCTTTTGTATTTGTACCCTTCCTGCTGTGTTATTTACATGTGGCTAAAATGAATGCCACACGTCACCAGAACCCCCCACATTAGTCTTTGAATATGTGCCCAGAAGGTGATGGTGACTGCCCTTTGCATGGGCTTCACAGCTTCAGTTTAATCTCATTAGCTCCCATGCCAGCAGAAGTGCAAGTGCAGCAAATGCTTTGTGATCCAAGAATGCATCGATGCCAAGCTCACCTCTGGAGCTACCTTGTCTTTGGTAACCTGTCTGGCTTAGATTAAAGCCACCATGTTCCACAACTGTAGACAAAAATAGTCACGCTCAGAATTTGTTTTCTGGGTAGATGTTTTGCCAACATCAGCCCATATGCACCATTAATCCATGTATAGGAAAAGTCATTCAGATGTTAATATCTTCCTATTGTTGTTGGTGGTGGTAATTTTTATTTTACAAAAAACCCATTATGGTCACCTGGCTCACAAACATTTTTGGACATCAAATAGGTTTTCATCCCAATGCCATTTATATAATACTGTGGAAGTATTCAAATGAGTGCCAGAAACAAAATTGCTACCCTTTTTGAGGGTAGAAGTAGAAACAAAGAATATTGCATAAAATCTTGGATAAAATACTATTGCACTTATTTGTTAGTGAATTCAGAGGTTACTCCCAGGCATCAAAATGGTGATTCTAGACATTAAATTCAGATTTAGGAAAATTTGGACCTTAAAAATGTGGCTGTTTTTAGAATCCTTTCTGTCATTTTTTTTAAAAAACACTGGATCATGCTATTACTTGACACATCTCAAAGTCATATTCCTGAAAGCAGATTTTTTATATAACCAACCTGAAAGAAACACAGCTCAAGAGAAAAGGAACAAGGGTGCCACATCTACATAAACATCACTTTTGTATTATAAAAATACTGTATCCCTGCTGACATGTCTGAGGCAGACAATCCATTTGGATGTTAACCTTGGCAGCATGTAGGACCATTAAACAGTATAGGTTAGCAGCTCAGAAACTTTCCCTGGCATTACACTGTGAAGTTTTTTGTTTGTTTGTTTATTTGCGAGTATCAAGCACAGAGGTTTTATTCTTGTGTTTGTGTTTCAAACTGGGAAGTAAAGTGCGTGGCTCCAAGACAGAGAAACAGATACCCTAGAAGTTTAATGTTTGGGTCATGCATTTGCAATGAAGATCAGACCTTCAGGTGTTCATAGTGCTGGATCAGGGAAACTTGAAGGGCTGTGGTGGATAATTCCATGGAATATTCAGTTAAATCTACAGGAATGGCCCTGTAGAATTAGAAATATAAGGCTTCTAAGGAAAAGAATAGAGAACTAAACGAGACAGCGTCACTGCGTGATTGCAGCATTCCACAACACAGTTTTATGTTGAGTACTGTGTGCTCTCCTGGTCTCCTTCTCCCAAAAACAGTGCAGTAGAACTGGAAATTTTACCAAGGAAGGCACCAAGGATAATCCAAGGTTGTTAAGCTTGTTAATGTATTTTCATTTCCTAATGTTTTCATGTTGTCTACAACAGGATGACAGATGAAAATGGACTGTGTTAAAGCCAGGAAGGAGGTTATTTTTTAACTGGTGGTGTGGCACACTAATTTTATGATAAGAATCCTTCTTCATGTGTTGTCTAGATAAAGCTGACAATAAACTTTTTCTGCAGTAGCTTCTCAAATGAAATATTTGCGATTTCAGGTACTGTGCATCAATAGCTTTATCCCACGCATGTTATCACAGTCGTCTCCTGACCAGATAAAATGGTTCTTTTCATTTTTGTCAGAAAGAAAACTTCATTCCTCTTTTTAAATTTTTCATTTGAGCAGAAGGTTTCTAAGAACCTCGCATATTTCACCAATAAATTTTCATTTTATTAACTGGGCTCTTGCAAGTGTTTCCTGTGAGATCCTGAGCTTTCAAATGTCTCTGTTTACACAACTCAGAGAAAGAGATGTTTCAGCTGAGTGGTGGTGGTGTGGGCTTTTAATAAGTCTGGCTTTACTTTTAGCTGTAAATTTGCCATAAAAAAAGCAAGTGTCCAAAGAGCACATTGTTAGCAGAACACCTCAGGGGCTGGGAAGATGTGATTTTCTACTTAATGGAAGCAACAGCAGGAGGAATGCTCAATCTCTTTTTGGCTTGTTTTGTTTGGTTGGGGTTTTTTTCTGCTCCTATAGTTTTTTCATCAGATAGAAGAAATATGATAAGCAATTACTAGCAGAAACTACTTTAACTGTTTGTTTTAATGTTCTGAAATAGATATTTCAGACTGTTGTCCCCAAGAAATACCTTAATTTGAATGAATATGTGTTATAGTGAGGGTTGCAAAATGCTTATTCTAACCCCGGCTTACATTCTTATAATGACGAACCATAAAATTATAATGAGCTGATATGGTCTTGTGCACAAGAACTTTCTGAACATTTGTTTTGCCTAGAGCCAAGTCCCAGCACAAAAGAGGGAAAAAATAGGCAACAATAAAAAAACATATTTAAGTATACTGTGTTTGAGGTAGAAGCTTTTTACAAAGGTATCTGGGTGAACCACTGAAAATCATTGGCAATTGAAACATGGACCACCTGAAACATGGGGTTGCTGAAGTGCAAAATTAGCTTCTGACAGAAATATCATAGTCTTCACAGTAAATGCTTTATTTCAGTTTATAAGTGAGTACTATTCAGTGATTTTTTCCTAAAAATTAGGAAATTGTCTGAAATTGGAAAAGCCTGAAAGTTGGTCATATTTTTAATTTTCAGTCTATAATTAAAATACAAGATAAGAACTGCTTACTAATTCTAAAGTTTTAAAGACTGGGCTAACCAAATATCAGTGTATTTATTTGCAAAAGAGTACATCCTTTGCAGTGGAAATAATTTATTTATTTATATCTTTAAATTTAGGTAGATTTTTTTCCATGTCTCTAGTGCACTCAAGTGTTTAGATTAAATAATATGAGTGAGAATCATTCCATTTTGCATTAGTTGTTGAATTCCAAGCAAAAAGTTTGTCTTCCCATTTTAGTCAGAGGGAGAAGATAGCCATTGCAGAAAGCAAATCACCTCATCATTAGAAAGAGGAATCACATGCTGAAGTTGTCTCTTATCTCCACTGATTGTAACCACAACCTACCTTAGCTGCTGAGGCTGGGTACTTAACTTTTGCATGGGTGCAGTTAAGTGAGATCACTCCCTTACTAAATTAGTATAATATTTTCTTTTCTGTTTAGCTGAAACTGAAAGACAATCTTCTGTCTGTATGCTTAGACCCAAATAGAGAATAACCATTATCTTGTTAGTAAGAAATACTCCATTCACTATTTTCATACTTAATAAAATGTAAAAATTAAGGATTTGAATAAATTTTACCAAGTGACACAGTTATATCAGTCACTGTTTATGAGTATATTTGATCTAATGTTCCCTGCTTGCAAGAAAAGAGAAAAAACTATGCAAGCCAGAAAGACTCATCTTTCCTTCAAAGAAAAAACCCTACAAATGGAAGGATTAAACTTAAAGATTTAACTGAAGCTCTTCTGCTGAATCATTTAACTTCTGGTTAAATTTGGTGATTCCGATCATTTTGATTTAAGTCTCTGCACTCTTACATACAGTGAATTGCCCCATTGTCCCATTAATTTTAATGAGTCTATTTTATGTGCAAAACAAAGCTCCTGCTCACATCTTTGCAGAGAGTAGACCATGGAGCATAAGGTTTCTATTTTAATTGTTAACTAGTCTTGGTTTTAGTATTGATTTATAGCTTCATATTTTCATTAAAGAGATAGCACTTCACCTACAAGTTTTATGTCAGTGGTAGGATTGTTGAAGACTTTTTTCTCTGACTGACTGAAGTGAGTCACAGGAATATTTTGCTTGAGTCCTTCAATACTTGGTCTGTGAACTAGGCAGAGCTTAAGGAAAGATGAAAGTAAAGAAGTGGAGTATCTGTGCCTCTATAAAATCACTTCTTTGACTTCTAAGCCTGTTAACAGGGAAAGTTGGTTTTGGTTTTTTTTTTTTAACATCTATCATTTCAGTACCAAAAGTAACAGCATGAAATGCCTGTGGAAATTTAAGTTCATGCTAGGACTAGAAGCCAGGTTAATTGACAGGTTATTTGTTTTCTATTTCTAATTCAAATAAATTCAGTAATCTAGTGCATTTTGCAAGATTTCCCACTGGAAAAGGTCAAAGGACTAAATCGATGACAGCTGACAGAATTGTCCATATTGTCAATATGCGTACTAGTACTCCTAGCAAGGCTGCTAAACTTGGAAGGAAAAATTAACCTACTGAGAATGTCGACTCTTTTAAGAAACCAACAAACGCACTCACTTGTGGCATTGTCCTGAAATATTTAAATTTAGCCTTTTCATGCTGGCAGTGAGTAGTCTGACGTGCTAGTTTACTATTCCTCTGAAAATAACAGCTACTCAAGTGTAGGAGAGAGAAAAGATCACTTTAACAGAGGTCCTGACATCCGGTAGGCAAATGTGTAATAGTATTCCCAAAACCTCATGTTCAAAAAGTAGGTCAGGAGAGGAAAAGTAAGAATTCAGAAGAGCCATCAGTGGTTGACTATATATGTAAAAATTAAATTAAAAGCATCAGCTAAGTTTTGGCTCAATAGGCTTCCATTATTAAGCTGAGAAAGACTGCAGGATGTGTGCATTCAGTATGGCAGCATGACTTTATCAGGAAAAAGCAAAAGCACCTTTATCTCTTAAACTGACTGAAAAGGGATGTTTTCTACTAAAGACAAACAGGACTTCACAAACTTGCTGATATCTTGGTGTGGCACCTGGCATTCTAAAGGTTAGAAAAAGTAGCTTGAGCTGTGAGGACTTTGAAGAGGGATATTTTTCAATGTAATGGAGATTTTACTTGATTTCTAAAACTGTAATATTTTTTATGATGCATCATGAGCAACCATTCTCAAAACAGCTCTAGCATAAGTTGATAATCTTTCATTTTCAGCCCACCCATGTGAACAAATGGGTCTTACTCAGCTCTTGGTTCCAAAGGCAGCAGCAGCAGCTGATGTGAGGAGCTGTATATTTGGTGTCCAGCTCTGCTTTGTGTTTACTGCAGGAAGAAATTATTCCCCTGCCTTACCAGCACTTAGGGAGTTCAGGTCACATAGCAGTGCTCTGCCCTTCTTATTTTTACTTAATAACAGCACTTCAAATGATTGAAAGAGAGAGAGGAGGGAAATAGTCCTCTTATTTGTTTTCATATAAATCCACCCAATGCTCAATAAAAACAGCATGATGTTTAAAGAACATGTTGAAGTGTGGAAACATCTTTAATCATTAGTGTTGTGGGATGAAGAACAACACATCCTGGAACAGCACTCCTGCACATGAGCAACATCACTGCTCCTGCATGTTAGTAATGGTTGCGATTTCATGAGACGTTTCTGTTCATCTTTATGCCTACTTTGCAACCTTCTAAGCCTTGTTAAAGAACATAAGAATTTCCTGCTAGTTAATCTCCAGCAGTTATAATCTGAGTATATGTATGTATTTGTGTACGTGCCTTTGAAATGCAAATCCATTCCATGGTTTCTAGAGTCCAGAGGTTATTTTACGGGACCACCATTTAATCACTATCATGCTTGAGCCTCACTGAAGTTGGCAGCATTACCGATGTTATTTTGTGTGACCTGCATTTAATCACAGATGATCTGTGAGCCTTGTTAAATATCGTAGGATCACAGAGATCTTATTTTAACTTTCTCTAACATAGTAACAATAAACCTTTGTGCTAGTGAGATGTATACTTACATTTCCTCATTTCCTTTATCTGACTGGAAATTTCAAGGAAAGGATTCCCTGTCCAACTCCTCCTATTTCAGAAATCCTTATGAAAACATTTTACTTTCAAAGCTAATCTGGATGCAAACATTCTCTCTCCCTGCCTCTCTATTCTCCCTTTTCCTCTCCCTCCCACCCTCTCTCTCTCTTCTCTTCTCCCATTCTCTTTTTCTCCCCTTATACATTGGTGAAATCTAAAAAAAATATGTTATATAAAATGCTTTTTACGTCTGACATGTCTAAAAAGAAACACTTAAATTTTTCCGAGCTCTTCAGAAAATGCAGAAGAATTTAAACAGTTTATTTTTCTTGTTATATTTTGTTGATTATTTACAGAAATTAATTTTAAATAGGTATTTATTTTTGTTCATGATGGCAGAAAACCCAGCCTTTTTTCGTAAAACAAGCCTTGTTACCCATCCATACTTAAATGACCTGAGGCTTGCAATCGAGCGACATATGTTTATGTGTTACACTGTCCTGCTGGAGCTGTCATTGACAGCAAGATTCACTGGGGGTTTATTGCGATTCTCTGTAACAAGTCAAGTTCAATATTATCTCCATAATTATCGTGCTCCAAAGGTTTACACCACTCCATGAACAAAGTCGTTTAAGAAGTTCAGGAAATTCTAGGGCCATGCTTACACTTCAGGAGAAGCACTTTTGTTCCTTAGTGTGTAAAATGAAGCCGAGGCATACAAAAACCAAAAAAAAAATAGTGAGAAGGGGAAATAGGGGACAAGGAGTGAAAAAGAAGAAACAGAAAATAAAGAATAGCCTCAAAAGAGGGAGGAAGGAAGATGAAAAGAAAGTTTTGTAGGAGTTGTGCTGAATAAATGGCAGGGATTGGCATCCATTTATCCATCTGCCATGATCAGAAGCATCATGGAGGATGAGACCAGATGAGGTGTTCACATTTCACAGCCAAGATAAGCCCTTCTCTGAGAGAGGAAGGGTGCCTTTGTGCATATCTGTGTTTCTGTGATTTAATCCTATGTATGTCCATATGTCCTGAATCTGCAGTTTGAGGCTGGAAACAAAGAATGATTATTTTTAATGATGTTTTTATTAAATTTAATTAAATTTATCAGGAATAAAAATTCAGAAATAGGTGTATTTGTATGTAGCAAGTCAGCAATGAAATAATCAGCGTAGACATGTGGCCTCTCAGTGAATGAAGTGACAGAAGGACAATGAGAGAAACCCTGCTAAGAATACAAAACAAGTGTTTCTATCCTAATTTTATATCAAAATGGAGACTTTACTTTCTCAACTGTACTCTCAGAGAAGACAGTGTTCATCTTTAAGCAATGTGAAATAAATAAAAACTTTCTTTTTCCTGTTGTGATATCACTGCTATTTAGTACTACTTTATCTTCTTCATGTTATTTGGCAGGACCAGTTGGAGCTGCAGACAAAGCTGTTAGGGAAGAAAACAGGAAAGCACAGAACAGTTTCAAACATGAAATGTCTCCAAGAGAAAAGTGAGGCCCTGTGAGACTAGAGGGACTGCTAATAATGGGGAAATGTCAGCCTTGATCCATGTGGGCTAACAAGATCATGAGGCTTAGGACTGAAAGATGGAGAAAGTTTAAAAGTGCCTCTTAACCCAGGAAAAAAGAACATCAGACAAAACGTCTGGAAATGTTTTTCTGATAAATTGTTGAAAAGCTGTTGCAGCAGGGTTATGCTTCTTTGGCTGTGGTTTTACCTCAGCTTCACTTGCAATGAAAGGGCAGTATTTAAATAAGCACTTACAAACTGAATTATTAAATGCATTCTTTGTTTCAGCAGGAGTTAGTGATGCCAAGTACTGAATACTCTAAATATTTCTGAGATTCTGAATCAAGCTACATAGGCCAATTACAGTGTTAATCTTCACTGAGCAAATAATACATTATTCTGCTGAAACACTTTCAGTATCTTTAAAAATATTTGTGTTCCAGAGAGAAGGGGTTTTCTTTAAGTAGACAATCTGAGGGGTCTCCTTTTCAGGATTCCTGAACAGGAATTTTTCCTAATCCAAGCCAAGAAAAGCCAAGATCATAATTGAACTTGCCTCAGAGGGAGGCAGAAAAGTCCCAGTCTGCCAGCTGCAATAAGTGGTATGGAGAGAGTGAAGGGATCTAAATTAAAATTGTGACATACTGAACGAGGCATGTTGTGATTTACATGTGAATAAACTGCAGAAGGACCATGCTGATCATCTCTTGAAAGAGATGGACAGTATTTATGAAGAAAGGTCATGTCTTGAGAGAGATAGGACAAAAAAAAGGCAACACTAGAAGAACTCATCACGAGTTCTTGATTTCAGCTCTTCAACAGGTAAAAAAATCTGTTAATGAATATTAAAAATCTCTGTCCCAAATGGTTTTTAGCTTAGTTTAATAGCCTAAGCACAGTGTTCAGCAATCATCAAAGAATGAGAGCACTGCACTTTGTCCAGGAAACGTTGGGTAAGACACACCTGTCAGCATGGCCTGTTTCCTGTATCAGCCCTGCTAATCTAATAGTGGTTTTGAATACTGGAAGTACAATTTGTGGGTTTCTTGCTTTAGCTAAGTTACAGTCATCTGAGAAATGTAGTGCTTTGTAATGTAGTGCTTTGTTCTTTTAAGTGTATTAAACTATTCTTGTAGAGTGAATTATGTTGATGGCTTGTTTTCCTGGAGTAGAAGACAGCAATAAAAATGATTCGTGCCTTTTTTTTTAAAAGATGTACTTCAGGCATCCAAGAAGTGATGATTTGTCCAACATGAGGCCCTTTCACTTGCTCATTTGCTATTAGCCCTTACCACTGCTTGGGGTTTTTTTGTTTTGTCATAGATTGTCCCTTTTTTATAGTAATTATGAGGGTGAAGTTTAAAAAAAAAAAGGAAAAAAATCTGAAAAATATGGTGATGATATCTGAATCGCTGCATATTCTCCTAAACTGATCCTTAGGACTTGTGTGAAGGAGAGAAAAGCTGTTAATATATGTAGAATTAATTCTGATGAATTATTTAACATGTAGGAATATAGTGTATAATCTCCGAATAATCCTCCCATTTTAAGGCCTTCAGTTCTTTTGGGATTGAACAATACTGGCTGATAGTACTGAGGGTTGTAATACATTCTGATATGTCCCGTCTCATTTCAGTACAGGTAAATTAAAAGTAAATTTAATTCTAATTAGCCAGATGGATTGCTCAAAGGACAAAGTCTGTGAGGTAATTTTAATTTCTTGTGATCTGAAATTGAGGTTACATATGATTGATTATTTGAACCTATGAAAAATTAAGAAAGTCTTAAGCAAATGAAATGGACAGCCTGAGAAATGATGGTAGTTTGCATCCAGAGCCTTTATAAGACGCTTGTTCATCACAGTGTGTTACGGCATTTAAACAAAGATGTGGTTTTCCTTATCTGTTCTGAGCAAAAAGTCAGTAAGTGCCAGAGCTTTCCAAGCCTGACATATAGGTGCCTTGGAAAAATCTATTGTGTGTTTTACCTCTCTTGTTTGACTTTTTTCTGACTTGACTTTATTTGACTTGACTTGACTTGACTTGAAAACATGGCAGTGCCACCTCATTGGGATACAAAGTCCAGTTTGGTTTCTGAATAAACCAGAAAGTTCAGAGCAGAAACCCAGTAGGATATATTAGGTTTTGTCTTCATTTATTCTGCCATAGTTCATGAAGGAAGTTTCAGCAGGTTAACAGAAATAAAAATGATCCAATAGTACTGGGAGCATAAAGCAGCAGTATTTGAGGCACTTCTCATAAATGAAAACTAATTACATTGTGCAGAGAGCGGGTAAGACCTTTATTTTTCCTGCAGTGCTGCATGGAGCTTTGGTCTTCCCTCTTCTGGAGGGATTAACTGGAACTGGAATAACCACTGAAGGAAGAGCAAAATTAAACACAGAGGTGTTAAGAAGAGAAAAGACTAAGAGACCTTGGCTTGTTTAGCCATCTAAAATGGAAGTTTTTTGTGCACGATTATCAGGGTGAATAACACAAAGGAGAGGAGCCATTTAAACTACAGAAAAACACTGGCACAAGAACAAATACATGCATACTACTTATAAAGACATCTAAGTCAGAGTTTAAGAGAAATATATGACATTCTTGGTTAGCTCTCTGCTAGGTTAGTAAGACCAAGCTACTGTTTGATTACCAACATGATCAATTTATGAAGGAGCTTTGGGTCATCTTAATTTTTATTATGCACTCAGCTACATATAGGAGGCTTGAGATGTTTTCTGTAAGAATTTGCTGATCTATAGAAATGGCCACAGATTTACTTTCCTTGAGGACTAAACTCTCTTTTATTTATACTATGAGTCTGATGTACAAATTAAGCCACCTTTCTGTTCCTTTTCCAAGCCTGTTTTTATGGTGTCCAAGTGTCTTCATTCTCATAGTCTTACACAGAGGCACACAAAAATATATGGGAAGGCATGCTGAAAAAATGGACTTTATCATAGCATATGTGGGTGAGGTGTTGGGATAAAGCAGACTTCCATCCCATATTCTTTTATATTGGTCTGTGTTCAGGTCAAGTTACAGGTGAAAAGAGTATGGAGCATCTTGACTGCATTCATCAAACCAGTGCCTGAGGAAAAGTTTTAGATATTCCAGAAATCACTAAGGCTCATGTTTTCAAAGGCAGATGTGTCAGAGGATGCAAGCAGGCACACTGAGGCTTTCAGAAATAGTTTTGTAAGCCTTTTATTTTGATCAGCTGGAATTGAGCCAGTGATCTGCCTCATTCAATGTGTACCTAACTTGGCAAATTTCTTACTGAGATCCTTAATGACAAAAACCAAAATTAGTCAGACATGATATTTTATAAGGAGTTAGCATCATAAAAGAATTAATGCTCATAAACTTCTGAATGGCTGGGGTTTTTTAAATTATATGTTTACATATAGTTCAGGGTGATATTGCCTGCTGATGTAACTATAGTCTAAAGGAAGGTGTTTGCAGCAACCTATATTGTGGAGAAAGTGCAATGTTTGCGTTGATAACAGCTATAATCTCTCGAGAGTGCATAGTTGCATGTTCCTGTGAGTTTCAGTGCTGTGCAAAGCTGGAATAACAAATTCATGTATTGCTAAGCCCAAAAGATTATTTGTCAAGACAAAGAACATTGTTCTAGGCAGCATTAGTGGTAGGATGTGTGCCTTCCAGAAGGTGGTACAGAAAAACATAGTACATTAAGACACAGGTGTTTACTTAAATTCCACTCCAACTCAACCATTTTTTTAATGGATAGTGACACTTAAATGTCAGAAGAGCAAAGTGATTTTAAGCACACCCTTTCACACTGTCACAACTGAAACTGTCAGTCCTTGTTTCTGTACATTTTGGGCATGTATTCCAGAATACTGTGTAGTTTAGGGCAGCTTAGGGCAGCTGCCTGAGCATTAATTTTCTCAAAGGCAGATTGAAAAAAAACAAATATAGTCCCAGGAAAAATCCAGGTGGAGTCAACTGTAATAAAATCACAATTATGGAAAGGATTTAACAACGTACAAGGCTTCATGGAGCTTGCTAACTCCTCTGTAATGTTCAAAGTCACTACTGCAGCTGGCAATGACTTCATCCTGAGCTCAAAAACATTTGTATATCTAACTGCAGGGGCATCTGCATATCTTCTGGGACTATGAAAAGTTAGGCTTAGAGAGTAAATGCCTGTACTTAAAGCAGTAATTTGGGTAGAACTAGGGAGATATGATATTCATTGAATTAAATTAATTGAGTGGTAGTTGGAAAAAAAATGGAACCTCATTCTAAAATATGAATCTTTCTGTCTAATCTAACCAGTGACAGCATGAGCTGCAGTGATGGTTTTATTAACTGTCAGTTAATTGGGTTTATATTTAGTGTATGGTTGTTATAACTGCAATTATTTTGATTGGGCTTGGCAAAACTCACCCTGCAATTCATACTAATTGTCACCCTTTTTTAGCTTGCTCTGTTAAGTTGCCAAAAATCAAATGGATGTAAGTTGAATTATCTTCCACTTCTGAAACTGTGATCTTCAATTCAACATATTTTGTTTACCTGCTTTTCTGCTGCTTCTCCCTTAAATAAAAGGCACTTTAATTTCTAATGCTGTCAAATTAGAAATGCCCTCTTCACTGGAATTTGGAGAAAACAATTCAAAGTCATCAAAAAAGCCAAAAGTGTCAAGAGATTAAATCTTCTGCATGTGAGGTTCCCTCTCACACTATAGTTTTTGGGTCCTGTTGTTTTAAAATTAGAATAAAATAAAACCAGGCAGGATATCACATTTTGTTTAAAGTGAAATTCTGTGAATCTGCTGGATAAAATACTGTTTGGACAAGGCTTAGCAATCGTGCACTAAGTCAACTCAGCAGAAAAAAGTGACAATTAAAACTTTGGTTGTTCTACATATGACATGTAAACAGCATTACAAGCCTGACTCAAAACATGAAAAAAGTGAAATTATTATTTTTTCTAACAAAATAGAACAAAACAAAACAACCAACCACCCAAAAACCTTATCTTCCATTCAGCTCAGTATAATATCTTTGAGGAAAGAGCAATTACATAATTATCCCAAAGTGGTAGAAAGCTTTGACAAATTAGTTCCCAAAATGTCTGTCCCTCCTCATCTTTCCAAAGATGTTTAGTAGATAATATCTTGGGGACTGTCAGTTAGTTAATATATTTGCTTCATTAGGTTAGAACAACACATGGAAGACAAATTCAGCTCTTATTAAATTAATTGAAAATTCTCATTAACAAAACCAGTGTATGGCCCTTCAGAGTAAATTGTCAATGGAGCAGCAGTTGTAGATTCAAATTTGTGCCTGTAGATTACACACATATTTGAATCTATTTTTTAATTTAAAGACTCTCTGTAAAATCCAAGGGGATAGATATAGCTATTAT
Source organism: Myrmophylax atrothorax (assembly GCA_026770055.1). Taxonomy (NCBI): domain Eukaryota; kingdom Metazoa; phylum Chordata; class Aves; order Passeriformes; family Thamnophilidae; genus Myrmophylax; species Myrmophylax atrothorax. The sequence goes on along the minus strand of JAOXXN010000395.1, from coordinate 18,555,726 downwards.
AGCTTTTACACTGTGGAAGGTCATTACTACTGGGTCCACTCTAGTAACAGGTAAAGTTCTGGTTAGCTGAAGAAGCAGCAGAGCCTTGTATGTTCTTATCTTTAAAAACAACATCATGTTGCTCAAATACTGGATCATCTGTGTATGTAATAATTCTGTAAGTGTTGTTAACCTTACTCTCTTTATGCCTATTGTACCCTGGTTAAACACCCCAAGAAAATGTCCCACAATTGCAATAAACACCACTTCAAACAATTCATCTTTCTTCCATTGTAGTCAGTATCTATTTTGAGGCTTCAAATAAGCTTTTATCCTCACTTGTATGCCTGCTAATGTAAATAACAAAATTACTGATGACCTCATAGAAAGTAAAACAAAGTGCTTAATATTTCCCAAAAGCTGGATTCTTGTTGTAACAGCCCCAGATGTTATTTTATCTCTGCTTTATTATGTTACATAATTGACAACAGATAAGTGTTAATACAAATGTCACTACATGGTGCAGTTACACATGTGCTTCCAAGTTCTTTTCTGTTATGTGCTGGGAGGTACACACTGCAACATTTGTCTTCTGTTTCATTACTCTTGGCAGAAATAATGATACTTGGAGAGAAAGTTACATGCCTGCTTTAGGCATTGGCCTTTCATCAGAGCCTGATTTACAAGGAGAATTTCTCCTGAAGAATGGTCTACTTCTATTGAGATGAAAGACAAAATCATACTGTGTCCCTTTGGTTTCAATCAGATGCACTTAGCATATTTTTAAGAAGTAGCAGCTGTTCACAGCAGAGTTAATGTGGCAAATTCGTGCCTGGGTTAGACTAGTCTAGGTATGAAATTCCTATATAAAAAGCTATCTAAGAGCTGTTTTGTTAAAGTGGACATTGTATTCTCTCCTGTGAAGCATTGAGGTGTCTAAGGGAATATGTCACATGGTTCTCAGAACTGCATTTGACTGAACGCTTTTGATTTAATTACTTCCTAAAGTGAAAGAGATACTCTATTCTTTCTACACTCTAGCAAATGAGAGCTTAACCCACCAGCGTAGGCAAACCATTTCCTTCAATGTGCAATGCTCTAGATTTCTGTCTGCAACCTGTCTTCCCACCAGTAAAGGGAATATCTGTGTTGACAGCTATTTTAGGTAACACTGCCTATTATCTTCTGCCTCCTACAAATACTATGAGTTGTTCTCTTAAAAGTTGTAATCATATGTGTAGAAGTTACAGTTTGATGGCAAGATCATAAACTTTGTGTGTGGAAGCCAAAAAACCTGTTAGACACCAGCAATTACACTGTCATTTCTGGGATCACAACATGCTGAGATGATAAAGGGCAAAAGCAGAAAATAAAACACTTCAATGACCAGAAAGTGTACCTTTGATTACTTGGGCATGGTCCAGAAGGTCTGAAAACGGGTTGAATACCTATATCTTTAGTGTGAAGAAAGCTGTATCAGGCGTGTGGTTGTGATCATGGATATGTAGCACAGCCCTGGTATATTGTATGAATTTACATTTGAGACAAGCAGTTTTACATCTTCTTCTTCTTTGGAGACTTTGTTAAACCCCTGGGTTTGAAATTTCCTTATTCTCTCTCAAACACTGCTCCTCTGAGAGACCGAACAGAAAAGGTCTATGTTTATAGTCAAAATAACATGCAGCACAGAGAACATAAAGCCTGTCTTGTGATGCCCTCATTTGTGACCTGGTGCTGGCGTTACAGTTAGTACAGACCACATCAGAACAGGGCTCAAGGGATTGGCCTGGCTGCCTCTCCCTGAAGCACAACTGTCCCAGGGCTGCAAGGATTGCTAGCAGCAATGGGAACCATCCTAAAGGCTGGATCTTGACCAGGAGGAGCATCTGAAGCGCTGTGTCCCAATGCTTCCTGCTGCTGGATGCCAACAGCTGCCTGCAGACCTTACAACGCCAGTGGCAGTTAAGCTCTTCTCACCCCCCTGAGCTCAGGGAACCTGCTAATATCTTTCTTTCCTGTGTTAAGTTTGATTGTGTTGCAGCTTCTTGTGTTTTTTACTTTCAAAGTCCTTTGACTCCTCAAACGATCTTTATTTTTATGCAAGGAGAATACTTGCATTCTGCAAGTAAGTTATTTTGCTGTATGAGAGGAAAGGAAGTAAGAGAGAAATGTGTTCTCTCTGACTTGGTCAAAAGGAAACTGAGTTTTACCCTGTAGTTGTGAGTTCCATCACTTTCTCCAGCTCTGCTTCTCTTTCTGCTCAGCTTTTTGGTCTGTAAAATGTACTATATGATTTATAATAAAGACAAAACTATACCTTAAAGATGCAATATTAGTTACTTTGATATATAGCCTGAAGAAGTCAAGGTCCTCTATAATTTTTGGTTGTGTTGGCAATAGAAAATAGGAACTTGCTGGGAGATCTGGAATAAAAACTGTGGTAGAAGGTCATCTGTCTATGCCATGTTCTTCATCTTGTGGTATGTGATTACCAGACATGAGTAGAAGGAGCTCTGGAGCTGTGAGGAGAAAATGGAAGACCTGATTTGCCTGGAAATTTGGTGGCAGGTTCAAAGTTCTTCCTTCATCAGATAATCTCTTGCATCATTACCCAGCAAGGACCTAAATTTAGAGCCAGTATAAACAGGATGTTACAATAAAATGCTGCAGCATGCCAGCATTACAGATGTCTGCGCAACCCACACCCCTTGTCTCCTCCAGCAGCTGCACACAGGATCTTTAGGGCCAAGAGTATCCTGAATGTAAGACTGTCTCAATGGTCTTAGTACCTGATATCTGTACTGCTTCTGGTAATGGCTGGTACCAGGGGGAAAGGCAAATATGTTGTCTCTTGTGTGTGTCTGAATAGTCATGGATAATATTAATCCCTTCTCTGCCTGCATGCAGAAGTGAATACCACAATAAAGCCCTGCTTGCAGTTGTACCTCTGCCTGTTTGGATCACAGCTGGGTGCAGGAAGAGGAGGAGGAGACAGGCAGGGCCAAAGGCAGCAAAAGATTTTCTAATCTCAAGTGAAATGCACATTAAAAAATGTGAACTCACAGCTTGCAGAATTTCTGGATTACATTGTTGTAAACATACTTAGAGATGATTTTAGTAAATGTGTAAAATTTCTGTGTCTACAATAGATTATTATTTCTATCTAATCAAAAAATTGCTCTAAGCCAAGTTTCTGTTTAATGAGCTAGAGGCTCTTGAAGTTGATGATAGACTATATTTGTTTTCAAAGGGCACCACTGCTTTTGAATTAGGATAATTATTTTCTTCTAATTTCTTGAATGACTAGTATGGTTATATTCCATGCACTTCTTTTTAAAATAAAAAGCTAAACCAGATTGCTTCAAAGTTTAGTTGTTAAAAGATGCCTTCAGGTTGAGCAATAATAGTCTGTTTCAAGAGAAGAAAATGGTTATGGTCAAATTAGACTCTTTTGTGGGTAGGAGAGGATTGGAAAAAATTGCTTTCTAAGGTACAGAATTGCAAGAAAGATAACTGTGGGGAAAATAAAATATCAACAATAGGGTTGTAAGATTTTGTTATTTTGATAAAATTTTCTAAGTCAACCTAGAAAAATATTACTTATCTTTTGAAACACATTAAAAATTTAATAGGGTGACAGGACACTTTCCTGATCCTACAAATACCAAGAGACATTTATAAAACTTCCACTTTTTGTTTTAGAATGATTACCATCCTGAGAAACTTTTTCCAGGGTGTTATTAATGTGAAGATCTCCAGCTCTTGGAAACTAGAAGTGTTTTATATCACTGGTCAGTGTGCTCATGGTGAGTGCAATACCTTAATGGAAGTGATGTGTAAGGCTGTGTGAAAGGTTTCCCTTTCTATCCCAGCTGGTATAACACCACTGACTTTCTTTGAAGTACTTTCCCTGGCAAGAAATTTTCTGTGAATCACTCACTCCATTGGTCCCTAGTTTCTTCTTTGATATTTCTCTATGAAAAAGCAATTAATGCAGTGCAGCTCAGCGGAGGCCTTCCCATATTCTTAATATGTCCTTTGGGCATGAATGAAAGAGGCAGCAATCTCCTTGCAAGGCTGCTTTCTTTTTTTGAGAACATAGCAGTTTCTTTTACAGTGAGAAATTTATTTTTTTTCCTTCTAGAGATACTTTGAAGAGATAAGGAAATGTCTGTAATCTGTTGCCTTGCACCTAAATTGCACCAGGAATTTACTTTACTCAGAATCTAGTACATAAAGACATTATTATTTCAGTAATTTGTGGAACTAAAGAGCATTAGAAAATACTGGTGCTATTAAACCATCACTGATAAAGAGTTTGTTAATAACTTGCTGTATTGGATCTCAGAGCCTTCAGTGAGTTGAATTTAAGGTTTACAGTGCATTGCAGAGCACTGGGTATAACTTGACAGCACTACCAACTTTACCTGTAGGACTGAACTTCACAGTTTAACTTGGTTTGATATCATCTCACAAAATACCATGTCCAGGTAAAATTGTGAAGAACAATTCAGCACTTGTATTCTGAAAAAATAATAAAACCCAGGACGTGAACCCTGGAAAATATTTCACATGACCACTGGAATTTTTTTTAAATTTGGGGGGGGTTGAGTATTTATTTATATTTATACCAATAGCCTCTATAAAGTTTCTTGGGAAGGAAGTGTTTATCCATGTATAACCTGGAATGTTAAGGAAGTTACAACATGCTTGTGAGAACTTTTTCTTCAGGTTACATTTCCTTTTGCAGAAGTGTTGATTATTTGGGGGGGGGGATTTATCCGGTCGGTTGAGATTCTACCCCGGTTGAGTGTGGCCCTATTTTTTGACACCTTTTGTATGTTTGTTGTAGCTGTGTGCAATGCAGCAAATGTGGGCACATGTAGAGCTGATGAATTTCCAGAGATTTCCTGTGTGTTATCATTATTCAGCCTTGTGGATGTGTCATGGGAGGGTGAAGGTCATGTACTTGATGCTTTGCCTATCTGCATTTTCATATGCTGAACCATGAGCTTATTTTGAAAGCTAGAAAATGACAGTGTAGATAATATACTTCTTTTATATTACCTAAATTAATTTTGCTCCTTTTTTTCGTAACTAAGGTGAGAATCAATTCATGTTCCTAGTAGATGCCATTAGTCTCAGTGTATGTCCAAGAATCCTTCATTACAGTACATTTGTACATATGCTATTGCTGGCTCAAATTCATGCTGCATGGAAGAAAATGGAAATATCTTGAGTTGGAAACTTTTAATATCCTTCATTCTTCATGTTCACACCCTTATTCTTTGGGGCATTAATTGCCTTCTAATAATTTCACCATACCAAGAAACACTAATCCATAGCAGGAGACAATTTTCCACCCAGAATTTGACAAGGAAAATAGATAATAACTTGTCTGTCTCTGCAGAGTAAATAACTGAGAAGAGATAGAAAAGGGGTTTAGAGTAATTTTAGGATTGTACACATCTGTCTATTAGAACAACAACGTCCTTAAAAATTGGTAATGGTAACAAAGAGCTTGATGGATTTCAATGCGCTTTCACTGACTTTGCTTTTAAAATATGAAACTCTCATATGAATGTCACTTTTTTGGTATATTAATCCTAATGGACTGACTGCATGTTGAACACATTTGAGTTATAAGGCTGTGATGGTAGTTGTCATGTTGAACCATCTCTTCTATCTCTGGAAACCTAGACAGTAAATATTATGTTGGTACCCTGCATGCACTCAATTTTCCTTCTGCTGAACAAGAGCTTTGTTTCTACTTTGGTATTTTAAAACATTAAATAATAATCATACTTTTTGACACTTGCAGAATTCCCAAAATCACTGAAGTCACACTGAAGATTAATAACATAATTACTGGTGAAACTTGCTTAGCTTGCTGAAGAGGTTTTGCATCCTGGAGAATATTATTTGCAACATTTTCCAAAACACAGCTGAGTAACTAGATATTAACCTGAAGGATTTTCCCATGCATTCTTTAGCTAATTTAACAGGCAGTCAATTTACACTAATCTAGATTAATTGCTTTACCAAACTAGGGAGAAAATATTGTTACTTGATAAAATTTCAGCTAACAGACATGAGTGATTATGAGATTCCCTATTCTCAAAATGTTTTAAAATGTGAGTAAACCCTTGCCTTTCAAAAGAAAGAAAATGTACATAAAAACAGTTAAATATAATTAAGAGATTTACAAAAATCTGGGTTTATATTGCCCTAACAGGTAGTTAACGTCCTCATATTGAACAAAACCTGAGACTTGTTTGCTATTTTTTGTTCTTTCTAATCACACAATTTCCATTTAAAAATTATCTGTACATTATTACATTCTTTTATCCAGATCTTCTTAAGAAAGTGAAGTCAGATGCTTGGTTTATGTATATCATTTCAAGCCATTTACTCAGTGAAATCTAATGTTAAAAGGAATATTACATTATATAATTATTGCATGGAAGGTTTGCATATGGAAGGAATTATCTGTCCAGCTCTGTTTGTACCTTTCCTGTTTTTGAAGAAGAGCATGTACAAAGCTGTGTTGTGAAAGCCCTCTGTCAGCCATTAGTCTTGTCCTGCAGACCTCTGATGTGCAAATACCATAAATCTCACTCTGAATTAGGGAAGTACAACTGAAATTAGTGACTCTGGTCATTCATTCAATCTTTTGTGTTAGACCAGACTATACCGTTTTACATGTGCTCACCATTTCACATTCTGATAGCAAACATTAGAGGTCAGTGATAATTTATGCTTTTAAACTAAGTGTCTACAGCTGTCCAGCTGTGTTTTAAATCTTACCTTGTTTTTTTAAAACCCTTTTACTTTTTCCATGTGATGCTACTTGGCTAATGAAAATAAGCAAGTCTTCCATGTATCTGTTTCATCCCTTTTCATTTATCTGTGTTTTTCTAATCCAGAGCTGCAAGGTGGAGCAACATAACTGTGTAAATCCTAAGAGCTGGCAAAAAAATATTATTTTTACATCTACATTAATAGGAGGCTTTCTGAACTTGAAGAGAACTTATCCAACTAGTAGACAAAAGTGAGAACCCTAGATAAAACCACATTAAGAAGCTAGAAGACATCAGGAGTAAATCCATGGAGAAGGTCAGTAGAGTGAAACTCTGCAAGCTGTTTTATAATTTAGAACGGGTTTAAAATCCAGCTACAGAACTGGTGATGAGGCATTTACCTGAGCCCTTCTCCTGCTCTGTGCCATTTACCTGGGGGTGTTAGCTGATGCTGTAATGAAAAAATTCTTCCCTCAGCCTGATGTCTGACATTGCCCAGTGCATTTTCTAAATTTGATGACTCAGTCCAGCTCCAGGGTTTTCTAATCTTGACCCTGTTTATCTGTATCAACATTTGTATTCACATTTCATACTTCAGGGACAGAGGAAGATCCCCCAATTTATCAGAAAGATATGTACCTTTATAGACTACAAAAGCAGAAGAGCATGCTCTTGATTTAGAAGTAAATATTAAATAGATAAATAAATAGGTAGAAACTATGTTCAAAGAAGAAAATAAACCACTACAATTCTACATGGTGCACTGCATGCAGGTTCTTCCTGAGTTGTTCCAAAGTTTTGCCTATTTAATGGAGTAGGCAAACTAGTTTTGTTCACCCCAAGGCAACCCAGGCTGACACATGCAAAGCTGCTGGTTAAAGGAGGGATGTAGGCATTTTGGAATGGATGAGCAATCACTGGCCATATGAAGTTCAACAAGGGAAAGTGTTGGATTCTGTACCTCAGCTGGGGCAACGCTGGATGTATGGACAGACTGGGGAATAGGATGCTGGAAAGCAGCGTTATGGAAAGGGACCTGAGGGTTCTGGTCGATGGCAAGCTGAATATGAGCCAGCACTGCCCTGGCAGCCAGGGGGCCAACAGTGTCCTGGGGGGCATCAGGCAAAGCATCACCAGCTGGTAAAGAGAGGGGATTGTCCTGCTCTGCTCTGCACTGGGGCGCCCTCAGCTTGAATATTGTTTGCAGTTTGGGGCACTGCAATGTAAGAAAGATAATAAGCTCCCCTAGAGAGCATCAAAAAGAGGACAATGAAGATGGTGAAGGGCCTTGATGGGGAGCCAATATGAGAAGCACCTGAAGTCATTTGATCTATTCAGCCTAGAGAAGCGGAGACTGAAGGAGACCTCTTTGCAGTTACAACTTCCTCATGAGGGGAAGAGGAGGGGCAGGCACTGTGGTGTAGCTTCACTGCCTTGGTGTGGAAGTCCTAACTTGTGAAAGGGTGTTCTGAGGAATAGTCGGTGGGTTTTGGTTTAAAATGTTGAACAATAAAGAACATGTCAAATTTTCATCTAGATAAGGAAAAGGAAGGAGGAGACACTTCTGAAAAATTACAGATATGCTAGCATGTAAGTCTGCATTTTCACTGTGATTTTTAGTCGTCTTCTCTCCTGCTTTAACATGTTGAATAAAATGAAAAATAAATCCAGAATAGCTGGCATGTAGAACAATGCAAAACGTCCATGTAGATGCAGTAGTTGGACTGGTCTGATGAGAACATTGCTCACACGTTTGAGCACATTTTTGTATTTTTGCAGTTTTGAAGGTGTCTGAGAAGGTAGTGCAGTGAAAACATGAGTCTCTTCTTGACTGCGGTGGTGAGCTCTGTACTCATTTCTAACCTTCCAACACACCCATTACACCAGATGGACAGGTCTGAATTAGGCAGGTGGGGGGCAGTTGGAGCAAGGCAACGCTGGAACGGGGCAGACGTGGGCACAGCCAGCCCCTCTGTGACCAACAGCCTCTCGTCACCCCAGTCTGGCTGTCTGGACTCACAGCTCAGGCTTCTGCCGATGGTGCAAGAAAGGCTTTGTGGCTTCCCTCTGAAAGTGTTGGAGCTTATGAAGAACTTGCACAGGGATGCAGATAAGCAAAAACCCTGGTAAAAGTGAGACTTTGTTTGCCTTATTGAGGGCTGGCCCAGATCCACCAAAGTCAGCAGGAGTGAAAGTATTGGATCTGTTCTTGAATCTATGTGGGTGTCTTCTTGCCTGAAAAGCTGGATATCATATCAGTGTATTTTATTTAGCCAAATTGCAGGGAAAAAAAAGTAAATGCAAAGATTTCTTTTGTTATGGCAGGGCTTTTTTTTTTTTTCCCCCAGTTTCTAATTGAAATGTTTAGTCTTCAGAAACTTCCTTACTTGTGTTCTACAATTATACTGCTGAGTAGGAAGCAGGGGGTCTTTGCAAAGAACGAACTGAATTAGTTTTAGCTAACTGCATCTGAAAAGCAGAGCACGTGGTCTTTTGGCCTTGCTCTAAGAGTAACTTAGCTAGTGTTTTGGATAGCAAACTCTCTGAATATTAGACCCAGAAAAAAATGTCACAGATTATTAGAAATGGGATGGATGGGAGCAGGCTTTATTGGAAACATTGGCTAAGCATATGTCGTAATTGCTGTGCTGAAGCAGTAAACAGCTGCTGAACCTGTGATCTTTCTAGTGAAAAACAAGCATTTGCTGTAGTTATTTTTCAGATGTATGTTGTTGTTTGCATGGTATTTCAAGTATCCTACTTGGTATTTATATTATTAGCCCAGTGTTCTACATTACAATAAATGTGTTTACTTATTACAGAAGTACTGACCCTTAAAACATCTGCTTCTCAGCTGAACATCCACAGCTCAGTGGGTGTGGGTAGCTTCTGTTAGCCATTCTTTCATAATATTTTGCAGTCTTTGGCAAGCAGTTTAAGTCAGATTCTGACCTCAGATGCACTTCTCTACAATGGTAATAGCTGTGCTACAGCCAACAGCATTCTTCTAGTTTTATGTCAGTGTTAACTGAGGTCAGAGGACATCACAGTGAGCGGGCCACAATCCTGTCTAATTTTTGCCTGGTGGAGTTCGTTAAGGAAAAGACATAAAAACTCTAGTGGCTTCAGACTGATGCCAAAGTCCTCCTCACTCTTCTAGAGACTGAGCAATAGCAAATGGTATGGTGGATGGTTAATCAAATTGTTATGAGGAATAAAGGGTTGTATGTATATCAGCATTAACATGAGAGCCATAACTGTAGTCTGATGGTCTTGGAAATGCTGTGACTGTCTGGAAAGTGCCTTTCAATCTTGTGCTGTTTCTCGTCTCTACCAATACTGGACCCAAAAGGAATGCTCAAAAGCTTCTTTTGGAGACTATGAAAGGGTTTCAAATGCCTCGTGAACTAGGGGATAGGGTGAGGACACCTGTCATTTCCTGCAGCAGGGAGAGGGCTGTATTGAAATCTCTGTGGTTGGTATTGAATAGGGAAACAATAATTTTAGGAGTTTTAGTGCATTAGCAGAGAGTCATCATTTTCCTCCTTCCTTTTATTTTCAGCCTCCTCTTAGGTGATTATTTCTCAGCCCACTCTGTTTTTCCCATCCTAAGCAAGTTGTCCATGGTCTGTGATCCATGCCCACTCTGCCCTTTGTGTCTGAGGTCCTGCCTTTCCACCTCTGATAGCTCACTCCAAAGTAAAGAGTACCCTTCTCTGACCTCCCCCTTTTCTGCCCTGCTGCCTGATGGTGGGCCACCTGAGGAGATGGAAGATGCTCACATCACCTCAGAGCACAGCCTAATTTAGCACATGCTTAAACCCTTATGCAGCAACAGAAAGGATGGGACAGTCTTTTTTGCCTGCACTTGCAGTGCTTTTCCTATTCTGGGGTTTTGTCAACGGCAAAGGAACTTACCCACTGTGATCATACAAGCAAAAAATAATAGCATCAGCCAACCACAGGCCATGTGGGTTAGTATCAGCTGGCACTTCTATAATGCAGAGTTCAAAAGTAAAAATGTGGTATAAATTTAACATAAACAGCATCCCCTAGAGGTTTGTGCTGCAACTTACAGATTGGATAATTGATTGGTCCTTTTCTATAACTGGTTCTTAAAAATATCATCTAGTAATCACTACAATGAGAATACATATTGGAATTAGTTTGTAGATGAGTCGTGGCTTAAACAATAGGGGTGATACATTTTGGAAAATGAGTCTAATTTTAAAATAGAAAAAATGTTTTGCAAGACTATTTAGCAATGTATGCTTTGAAGATTGGTGGAAAAAATGAGCTGTTCTGTAATTCTGAATTTTATTTCCCAAGTGTATTTATTGTACTTTTTAAGTTAATTAAACTGATGTACTTTCTAGTATATAGATTTAATGTTGACAGCACTGTTTCCATGGGCTCTCCTAAAGAACTTCAGGCCATACAAAATGTTTATGCTAGATAATGGGTATGCAAATAAAAACACAGTGAAAGTTGGCTTGAACAATACATGGAAACATCTTGATATAGTTAATTTGACATATAAATAAACCATATTTACACCCAGAATGAAACCACTTACTATAAAAAGTAATAAGTGTTACATCTACAGGTTCTTTTTGATGTGGAAGACAGTTCTGATATTTCCAGGCTGTAATATTTAGGATGCTTCCTTGTATAGAGGAGAAAACCTCCTGATAAAGCTATTCTGGTGGTGTTGATGTCCTGTGGAACTCATGATTGAGCATGGAGAACACGACAACAGATGGTATAGCCCTGCATGAGGTCAGTAAGCTGTGGAAATACAAAACTGCCAATCCTGAAATTGAAAACAGGTGGCAAAAATTTCACTTGGAGACTTGACATCTGTAAGTAATCAGTTACTGTAAGAGCCTTGGTCAGACACAAATTAACTTCATTGCTGATTGCATGTTTAATAAATAAAGGAGAAAGTAGCTGCATTTGTCTAGAATCTCAATACAAGCTAGAAATTCATAAGAAGTGGTTAGAAGGACTTTCATTTTGCTCTTTTTTTTTTTTTTTAGTTAGCTTGAGGATATACAGTTCATAGCATTTTGGTTGAGAAAAAAATCACTTTTCACAACAATTTTAGCAGTGGTACTGGGATCAAAGCATTTTCTCAGAGCTTCAAACTGTTTCTCACCATACCTACATAACTTCCTGCTTCTAAAACATGTAAATAAATAAATAAACACAGGACATCTGGATTTGATTGGGGTGAGGGATTAATTTCAAATTAGGACATAAAAAAGCTATTTTGACTAGAACTGAACTATACTAATAGGGGTGTTGTGTTCCTGAGCTTTGTCCTTTGGGGCAAGCATTCCTTCTCCCCACAAGTAGTACTTACTGACCTGAAAATGCAGATGTCTGACACTGAGCCAATGCTGACTTTCCTAGTAACGACAGGGAATTTCAGAGCAGGCAATGTGTTAGTGGGTTCTAGTTTGAGAAAAATGAGGTTACTTGTATGCCAAATGGAAGTCTAGAACACTTTCAAAATATCTAAAAAGAAGTTATTTTAAGGCAGGCAGACTTCCTGAAGATCTTCAATACACAATGGGAAAAACTTTTTCTATTGATCATCCAGAATATTTCAGGCTTAAAGAATTTCAAGTTAGTCAGGACAGAAAAGGTTTGGTCCGTGGAGGAAAACTAACACAGTAACACTAGAGCTGGAGCAACCTTCAGATGTGCAGTATTCAAGAGAATTTAAAAGTTGTATGAAGTGTTTACAATTGTGAGAATGTGGCACTGCCTGTTTCCAGAAACTTGAGAGCCTGCTGCAGTTGATTTCAATTCAGTTCTTCACAGTTGGATGTTTCAGAGAGACTACCACCCCCAGTCAGACACCATCCTATACTAGAAGCAGCTTCACATCAAAGGTGCTCTGAACATCCACAACTTCATTGAAATCATTAGATCTTCAGGAGGTCACACTTGCATTTGCATTCCAGAAGGGATTATAATTCTAAGTCTTGAACTCTGTGGGGTAGTGCCAATATAAAGAAGAAACTGAGCTTGCTAATGAGAAGAACCAGAGATCAAGAGTTCGTGGGTGTGGGGACATGTTCTGGATGGAATGATGTTCGGAAAGTGCTAATAGTTCAGCCTGCAAAAATTATGCCTCTTTAAGGTGCTTCAGTCAGGCACCTGCAAAATGTGAAATGCTCAGCATATTGAGCAGTGCTGGCCAGAGGGTTCACAAATTCATGTTTCAACAAAGATGTTGCCTCATGGGCCTGCTTCCCAGCCTATATGCCATTGCATAGATGATAATCCTCTTTCTGGCAATGAAATAGTATTCCTGTGGCATTAGCAGCAATTGCTTACATGGAACAATAAATATCAGATAAATATTTAATATGAGTTTAACTTTTTAAGTGTTGTTTAATAGTTGAATACTGAGGAAACTGCATGCTGTGACTAATCAGCTCTTTTCAGAGCACCAGCCAAGTAATCACTGTAATGCAAAATGTATGGCTTCTAGATCACTTTGTGAGATTTAAAGATGCCAGTTTATTGGATGTATGATCCATCTTGCATCAGTAAACAGAATAATATTAGAATTCTGTCTTCTTTTGGGTTTTCTAAAATCAGAGTTTTCTTAAAGAAGCAAGAGAAGCTACTCTCCATGACTAGCAGTTTTATGGTGTTGCTATATGTTAAATATCATCAGTAAATTACCTTCTGCTTTTTCTGGAATCTGGGCATTTCACTGGGCTCAACATGCACAGGCATTTCATTCCTTCCCTATGTGCATGCACACCACTTTGCTATTTTGCCACTGCCTTGACTAAGTGATTTTCTTAGTGATTTATGTCATCTGTATTCATGGAACAGTAATAGATCATAATATGCATATAGACAGTTCAGAAAATTAAAACATGTATATTCTTTGTCCACAGGTTTGAGGGTGAGGAATGAGTCCAGTGCTGTTGCTATGCACTTATAATGTAACAAATCTCTGATAGTAAGTTCAGAGAAGAAAGGTCCTAATTTTATTTTTTATTATGAGAAATAAGATTCCTTCTGTGATACTGAGAAAATATAGTAAAGTAGAGTTCAGGCTTGTCACATTGCTTTTCAGAGCAGTGATTTTCTGACTGCAGAACTCCATGCATTCTTACTCTCTCCTCAGCTCTTTTATCTTCCTCTGACAGGTCACTGGAGAGGATAACACCTGATTTCAGACAATAAGATTGGAAAGGGGTAGCAGGCAAGTGGGACCAAAGCCTATGGCTGAGGCTACAAGACAGCCTCTGCACGCAACATCACCTTTTCTTCCCTGCTCAGCTCCTCTTCCCTGCAGCTGGACTAAACAAAAGTGATGCAACATGTGGTCTGAAAACGTGCCTATTCCTGGGAGAGCACAGGCTCATTTGGAGGGGATCAGGCAGCTATGGAAAGGGGAGATGATCAGAGTAAGGCTCAAAAGTGCTAATCAACTGAACTGGGGGCAGAAGGAAACCTGAGTAACAAGGTAAAAGGAGGAATTCCCTATATAGGTCTGTACCTGGTGGGATGGAGCTGTTGAGGCTCCAAGTGTTGGAGCCTCCAAAAGAAAATATCATTCAAGGTATGGGAAGGATAACTTTGGCTGGATGGGGAGAGACTTGACTTGGAGTCCAAGAGCATCAGAGGGAATAGTCAGACTGGGTTTCTGTACCCTGCAGGGGGAAGGAAGGAGATGTCCAGGGCAGAGCACACAGTGAGAGTGAAACCACATGCACATGTAGGGGAAGGAAAGAAAAAACTCTGCAAGAAAAAGAGAAGCAAGATTCAGTTTGCTCATAGTTGAGTGCATTACAGACTGAAAAGCAATTGTGTGAGATGGTATTTGTGAAATCATTCATATTTAAAGCTTAAGGTGAAAAACAATATATTGATGAACCCGTGTTTCCTGCAGAGAGACTGTATTAATGACACTAAAACTTTTCTCCTGCAGCTTTCAGTCCCCTTACTTCAGCAAAACTGATGGGAGTAATAAAGTATGTTACTGCTTTTTGTCTTCTTACTGCATTTATATGAGAGGAGGAGGCTGAATGTGCTGTCTCCTCCAGGAGTAGGTGAAAAGTCATATACACTTCATACTTTTTTATAAAGAGATGATACTGGACAGATGCTTAGAAACAGCTTAGCTAAATCCAGTGAAGGGATGAATACACTATGTGGGAAATCTTCAACTTTTGGTATGACCAGGCAGAAGTGAGACTAATTTGGGGCACAAGAAGTTGTGAGGTTTTGGTTGACCATTAATGTAAAAGAGGAAAAATGTCCATCATGAGTTAGGCAATAAAGTTCAGTTAACTAAAAGACCTTTGAAAGGCCCTGGTTCATGGAAGTATCAGTGGTTTTGAGGGCTCATTTAGAGCCAGCAATGTGCTCAAATGCACCAAACTATGAGAAACTTTTCCATGACTGACATGCATACTATGCATGGCTGCAAAACAAGGTTTACTCTTTTAAGCAAGTGTGCATTTGCTGTCACCACTGGCTAGTGTTTAACAAACTCTTCTTCCCAAATTTGTTTGATGTTACAAGTGTGAGGAAGGACTTGAGTCCCTACAATCCTTTCGAAGTGTCATAGTTTTGAAGTTGTACCAGAAAATGGTGAAGACTTATTTGAGCAAAAGAGAGGGGGCAGAGCAGACAGTTTAAAAAGTCTGTGGGGATTGCAACTTTCCTTGGTGTAAGAAGAAAAGTCTGCTATGAGTTTTGAGAGACAGTTCTGTCACAGTGGGCAGATAAGGAAGGTGGCCAAGCCAGCTCTTTGGAAAGGTAGGGATATGTAGTCTGCCAGTCTATTGACTGAATCTGACTGCATGCTTTGCTGTAGATTGCCTAGCCCTTACATTTATCTGAAAAGAGACCTGTAGACCAGGTCTATTAATGGTAGTGGGTTTGGAAGTGATGAGTCTGTGGGACGTACTGCACAAGGACAGCCAGTCTGTGCAAGCTTAGCAGTCACTTGGCCAAGACATCTATATAACCAGGAACTGGTAATGTATCCCTCTGTAATTCAGACATGGACATATCTGTGGAGACTGAACTGTTCCTCTGTCTGAGTAAATGAGATGTACATGTTGAGAAAGGCAGTCAGCATTCAGCAGGAAGACAAATCATTTTAAGATTAACTCCTCAGTGAAGTGGAACTGACAGCCCTGCAGAAGATGAGCAGTTCTAGGGGCTGTTGAAGTTCCATTGAAGTTCCATTAAATTTCACCATCTTGGGACTTGCATAAGATATGAGTGCTTTGACAGTATGAATGTATGTTTTATGGAGGCTAATTTTGTGGCCTAAATTAGCATTGAGCTAATTAGCAGTAGAACCAAAATTACCGTGAATATGTTCTTGCGAATTTTAAATGTGATTTCCAGGGTCGTCTTCATTTCCAGAAATTGGGCAATTCTTTACGTTGAACTCCAACACCACTGAATGAAGTTTAGTTGTTGCTGAATCTGTTCCCTGTTGCAAGATGAGAAGAGCTGGTTTCCAAACCTTATAGTGACTGCTCTGGCGCTGGATAAGCTGTCAGCCAGTCTGTGGGTTAAAACCTTGGCAGCAAGATGCTGTGACGTAGAAATGTAAGATTGCTGTAAAAGTTGTCTTTTTGTGCAACTGGCTAGTGCTTTACTGTCATTGAATCTAATGGGCAGGGTATGGGGAATCATAGCTGACTGCTGGCACTATTCTTCATTTGGAAAGGGAAAAGAAATAGCATGTTGAGACAGCATTATTATGTGCTTCTTAGGAATAAAATCTGTAGTGAGGAGAATGAGGAGAAACACAGGTGATTTTTCAAGTATATTTTACAGATATATCATTCTGTCTAACAACACATAGGCTGGTTTTTAACTGACTTATTTTCCAAAATCATTCTGTACATGGGTATTTCTGTCTTTGATTAGTAAGTAAGCATTCAATTATAATTGTACAGTGATAATAAAGAATCTGAGCAACAGCTGGACCAATTGGCTGGATAGAAGTGTGAGTGCTCTGCACAATAGTGATTACCCAAGAAGGAAACAAATGGTCTTGTGAGGAAAGTCTCTTCCTCATAGATCTATTCCTTCTGCTCTCTTAATTCACTGAGTACTGTTTGCCTGCCTCTATCTAGTCACTGAGTCCACCAAACCTGAGTTCCTATAAACTCAGGTTTATTTAGAAAATAAGCTCCTCCAAAACACTTGAGCACATTTGTGAGGTTTTTTAAGAAACTGAACTCTCTTGTTGCATGTGTCACCTCTATTCTTTTTACCCTCTAAGAACTAAAATAACATATTCTTCATGTGATGATTTATGTGTAATGATCTTCACACATTACATAATGTCCTGTCTTCCCTTTAGAAAAGCACTGGCACAGCAGGGAGTTGTAAATCTGTCCCTTCCTATTTGTAAACTGATGTAATTTGAGCTGGCTCATCCCTGCACAGCTTCCAAAACACCATGTGCTTCGCAACACAGCAGTATCCTTTCTGCCTCCTTTCTTGAAAAAATGCACAGGTCAATTGTACATACACGGCAAGGCCACCCCAGCAGGAGTGCTGCAAAGCTGTTAATGCTTTTTCTTGGAAATGTTGTGGTAGAATTGGAAGGTGCTTATAATAAAGAAGAAGGTGGCCCCATTTATTGAGTCTTCTCCCAGAACATGTCTATCCAAACAACTAAGTTCTAGGTAAGTTCTGTGTATTAAAAGTGAACACCAGCAATGCAGTTCCCTCATTTAATTTAGGCATGGTGGGGTGCACATTAACAGTGTCAAATGTAACATATAGAAAAAGCTAGGCTTTATCTGTAAATTCTAAAATGCCTTTATAGGAGTTGAATCCTTCCAGTTCAGTGAAATCATGCCCTTCCTGCACTTTTCTTCCCAGATCTGCACAATCCACAGTAGTAGTTTGTCTGGTTTTGGGGAGAAGGCAAAGGCAATATTCAATACTCCATGTATCGGGCAGTCCAATTAAACATTTGCTGGATAATTCTATTGCTTTGACAAGTTTCAAGATTGATGCAGTATTTGATCTTCTGTTTCTCCAGTATCTCTGACAGTTTTCAAATGCATTATTTTATTTTCTGCCAAGCAAAGAATGTCTTTCTATCATTCATATCTCAAATCAGCTTAATTCTTATTTTTATGTCTCTGATTCTTAATGGGTTTAATACAGCTGTTCTCTGACTCTAAACACATTTCTACAACAATTCTATCTTAATGTGTGATTTACATATTTTTTTTGTTCCTGCATCAAGTCTAGCCAGGCAGATTTTGTGCCAGAGCTTCAAAACAATCTCCACTCTAATTTCCTACCATTAGCATGCTAGAAACAAGATATTTTTCTCCAGGAGATCTCCTGATCTAGGATTTTAGCTGATTTTTTCTGAAGCTCAAATGAGAATTTCTCCTGAAAATTAAAGAACAAAAAAAAGGCTAAAGGTATTTAGACCCATTGTAATTTCAGTGGCAAATTTAATCTTCATTAGATAAGACAGAAAACAGTTTGCCAACAGAGAGTCTGAAAGAACTAAACAATGGCCTTTCTGTAATAAAATAGTATGTAGCTATTATTAGTGTTTGTCATTGGTAATACAGACTATATTTAACAGAGAAAGTGAGCATCATTATCTGCGTTTTACAGATTGCAAAAGAGAAGCATCCATTGAGCTATTGTAAAAACGCTAAAAAAATAAGTAACCTACACTTTCACAGCACATACTAGGTTTTTTCATAGAACACATCTCTACACCATATATATTTACATTATATTATATATTCTATTATTTACTATAGTTAATTAGGTTTCTCTTGTGCTTCCTGGAAAGTTGAAAGGTTCTGATTTCTCTAGTGACTGCTCTTACAGGGCACTGACTTACTGCACTGGGCCAGATTGGAGAGCTTATTGTTTAAAATCACTACTATGTTTTCAGATATCCTTAAAACACTCTCTTAATGCATATGAATGAAAATGGAAGCAATAGATCTAAGTTCTGTACTATTCTTTTGGAACAAAATATACACAAATGAGGGAACTGGGTAAATATATAGATAAATTTAAGTTGAAAAGATATTGCAAGTTGAGGGTGAAAAGATCTTGAGAAAAGCTTCAATGACTTTTTTTTAATTACTTTTTCATTTCTTGACCATTCCATCTCTAGAAAAAAATGTCAAGAATAAAACACAGTAAACATAATGCAGTGTATCTATAAAGGCAAGAAAAGAAGGTAAAAAATATCTTGAGAATTTTAGAGTATTAACATTTAGTATATTTCCCAGTCATTGCTGACAAACCTATAACCCTGCCATAAAAGCCCAGTGAGACCACCTTTATTTTTCCTGACTCTTGGAGCAACTCTGTGTTTGACCATGCAATTTACTTCTTTTACTTTTCACAGGACATTTCATGAAAACCCTATCCTGACACCTCAGTGTAGTGAGTTCATTAAATGAAATCATTACTTCCATAAACGATCAATCTATATACTTGTACCTGGATTAATCTTCCTAAATCCTGAATCACTGTTGGTCTGGGAAGATGTCTGCAGAAAATGAAAGAAGATATTAAATTTCCTCGTTTAGTCCATAATGAAAGTGAAGTGGTTTAAATTTTAAGTTCTCTCTGAAATTGATGTGTGAATTTAGCACTAAGCTGAAGAAAAGTTTAAGTTATGTCTCCACAAACAGTTGTAAATTCTTATTTCCCCATCTTCAAAAAAACCCTCTCTTTTGCTCGTCTACTGGAAGAAACATTGCAGCAGCTTTTTTCTTTAGCTTTTATAATATCAGATACTCTTGCATTCTCTGCCACACTTTTCTGGGCAACAGCAATTGCTTGTTCATTTTCCAGTTTTCCAAATCCTGAGCTCTGTGAAAATCTAATACTGCAGACCGCTTCCTTTCCACTCCTGTGATGGGGCAGAGGGAATTGAGGACACAGCAGGAGAAATGTGTCATATTTAAGTCATGCTGGGCTTACATTGTGTGATCTGCCTTTCTTTGAGGTGTCCAGGTCTGGCTGATGTCTGAGTAGTTGCACTCTTTATGTAGGCTATATTTTGTCCACAGACTGATTAATAAATCTGTTTGGAGCTAGTAAGGGGCTCAGGAGTTTGACCCTGTTTGTAGACAAGCTTACTAACAGAGTGATTTCAATTGTTGTGTACCCCTGACAAGGGAGGAGAGGAAGTCCTTGTCTGTGTGTCCATCAGTCTTTGCTGCACCTGACCAGGTGTTCTGCCGCCTTTCCTCGATTTCCACTGTGCCAGCTTGCTCAGGCTTCACTTTATGCCCCCAGGGTGATGTTGTCTATACACGTACACATTGTGCTGATATGTGAGCCCCATTTTCTCTTTGCTTGAGCAACCGAATCCTGCCTGGTTGCCTTTGGTGTGAATGCTGACATTGATCCTTGTGCCCGACTCGAAGTCAGCCTGACAGGGCTACCCAGGAAGTCAATTACCCTCTGGTGCTGCTCCAGCACAGTGAGTGACAAGCCTGTGGAAAGCTAACTGCTGGTGTCTTGGCCAGAGCGGTGTCTCTGGAATCACTGCTCCTTGCCTCCACATGCTACAGAGTGCAGAGGCACTGTGTGTGTGTGTGCTAACCCATTTTTCAACACTGGGCTT
>JAOXXN010000395.1:18513226-18535211 GCA_026770055.1 Myrmophylax atrothorax | reverse complement strand
GGGCTTCCATCTGTCTTAGTCTTTGGCTTTTCCTCAGGTTAAAACTGAAGATAACCCTTCTACCTAAGTTGCATTTGGCACTGAGTGCTGGGAAAGGCATAAATTAGCCAAGATAACACAGTTTGGTATATCCCAGATACCTGATGTCCTTCTTGACAAGTCGTGCAAAAGGAGTTGCAGACATATGCTGCACTTCAAATTATGAATGCCTAGTTCCGTTTTTGTATGCTTTTCCCTGGCACCCCTGGGTCATTCTAGTGCCTAGGTTTGCTGGATCCTTGAGGAAAAATAAACATGCTTTCAAATTGGAACTGTGAGGTGAACATGATGGAGACAGCTCTTATGCTACTATCTGGTATTACCAATCCTACTGTAATCCAGTTACTGACCAGAAAAAAAAAACTTTATAGACTTTTTTCCAATGTGTTTAAGTAAGGTACAGTCGGTTTTAGTATTCTCTGGAAAACATTTGAATCAGGTTTGGGAAAGCAAGAATTTGCATATAAATAGAATATTACAGAGAGATCTCCATTTTTCTTAGCAGGACATTTTTTTGTTGAGTTCTTTACTTTTCTCTGCTTTTGAACAAATAATTCTGTGGCTTAGCAAGGTTTGTGATATAGAGAGTTTTGGACAGAAAAGACATAAATTACACATGAATTAACATTTTGACATTATTGCTACAATGGTTAACAGGAAAACATCAAATTGTTTAAATTGTGTTAACTTTCTGCTTTTCTATTCTGTACTTTGATAATCCGCAAGTCAATACAGTTGATAATATTTTGAATTGTGTAGCAGGGGCACAGGAACATTACAGATATACTTCCTTTTGGAAGTTTAGTATGTGGTAAGCATTCATCTAGGTACACTGCATTATTAATAATTATTGCAAGTGCTACTGGGAATGTGGATATGAAACCTATTAAAGATCGAGTGGTATTTATGATTATTTGTGCTGCATATGGCCAAAAGGAAGAATCCCAACATTGGTCAGTGTATCAGGAAGTATCCCTTTCCTGGTGGTCAGGTGAGATCAGGAGGGTAGTTTCCCATATATAATGCCAAATTTTGTGTTGGAAAAGAGGAAAGGAAAGGGAGAATTGGTATATATTCCTTTAAGTAAGCTTAGATCTGTAACTCTACTAGATCTTCAGCTGAAGAAACTTGGAAATCTAGTATTAAAAAATGTTTATATGTATATAAATTATACTGAACTAACAGCAGGTGAGACAAGAAGAAGTGAAAGAGAAAGAAAAGTCTTTACCACTTTTCATTTGGAAAAACTATTCCAGTTGTGCATTGCATACCTACGTTAAATAGACACAAACAGTACAGCTTTGAATTTTTCTGCTGTGATCCATAAGGTCTAGCTCTCTGACCTGACCCACCTGAAAATTCTAGAAATAACACATTAGTAACAGTACATCTGTGGAGTTTTAAATCAAATCAGAATTCCATCATTCCACCTTTTCTGGGGTTTCTGTTAATAGAGATGCTGAGTAGTACTTAAATTGAATTTGCCTTGACTGGGCATCTAAGCCTATTAGAGATTCTTTTTTTTTGCTTTTTGGTAAGGAAAGGATAAACCAGAATCAATTCCAACTTCATTATCTCATTATCTGCGGTTTTCTTTCAAAGTGATTTTGTCTGCCTGTCTCAGAAAGCAGAGGATTGAGATAAAGGATTACACTCTGCACTATTAGCTTAATCATAATTGTGTTTTTATCATTTGAAAAGTAATAGGAAAAAGGTCTGTAAGTATGGGATACAGATGTGCATAAGACACGTAAGAGCCTAGTAGACGGGAAAGGTTATATGCCTTCCGCTTCTGTTATGATCAACCTTCCCTAGACTCTTGTCACTGTTTTAACCTCAGCTGTGACACCAACTTAAATCTATCCAGATTGTGTGTATAAAAAAAAAAAAATCAAGCACATCAAAACAGAACACTTCTTTTTTCCCTTTTAAAATCTTCTCACTATATTGGCTTCAAAATCTTGGCACTGGTTTTTGGTGATGACAGATAGCACTGTGTAACAACCAAAATTCCTCTCTCTTCTCTTATTACCTAACACCTTCAAGACTGCAAGCCTTTTTGAGACATAAGTTGTATTTTTTTTTTCCTGTGTGTATCCAGTTAGCAATAAACTTAGGTCTTGGTCCCCAAGTGGAACTGGTGGTAAGAACAGCAAAACAAATCTGTAAGAGGCTATAAAACTAATCAGATTGCTTGTACATTTAATGTGCATGTTAAATTATTGTGTTTAGATAGCTGGTGAATATGAGTGAAGCTGGAATTAGACAATATTTCCTCAGTGTTGATGTATGCTAATCAAACTAACAGTATTGTTACCAGTGGACTCAGATCTTGACTTTACTTATACCATTTTAATATACAATATGAATACATACATAATTAAAAAGTGAGAGTAAATCAGGTAATTAAAACAAACAAACAAACAAACCCCAACACCCTGCAGCAGTTATAGTTCTTACAAAGATGAAGTTGTAGAAGTGTGGTAATATGCTCTTTGGGACCACTTGTGGTGGTGAAAAATAATTATTGAATAGGAAGCGGTTGTGAAGGGAAAAGTCTGAGTTCATATTGTTGATAAAATGGATATGTAAGAAAATTACCAGTTATGTTATTACCCTACCATAATACCTATTATTATTGATACTAACTCTGTATTGGACATGAGTCTTAATTGCTACTTATTGAATAATTGCAAGGAAAACATACATCAAGATAGTGATGTTATTATTTTAGACATTACTTGTTGTTCTGAGCAAAGAATTCAATACCAGTAAAGTGACCATCATCTTCTTTCATTCAGTATTATATCATCATTAACCTCTGACTCCCTTTGCAAGCCCTATTTGGTGAAAATAGGATCATGCTAAGCTTTATTTTCCCATATATCATTACAATTCTTTTAGCAGTCTCAGCTAAGCTTTAAAATGAAACTATGAGGATCTAGTCTTTTGTGGTTTTTAAAATCATGAGCCAAACTGACATAGCTGTTGGTGTGCTAATTTTCACTGTGCGATAGTTTTTATAAATTATGTTATTTTTTTAATTTGTTTAGATATTTTTCATATTGTTATCATAGATATCTTGAAAGTCATGCTTATCTGTTACATCTTTCCTAAATTAAGGTCAGAAAGATGGAACTGGTCCTAGTCCCATGAATCAGGTACAGCAGAGAAAGAAGTCTCTATCATGCTTAGCAGTTCAGAGGCAGAGTTAATTTAAACTAGAATTTTTTCTTATGAAAAGTATGATTGCTTCTTATAAGAAGTATGATTGCTGTGACATTGATCATTCTGTACATGAGCCCTCTACTTGGACAATCCTTTAAAGGAATTGTTATGTTTTGAAGAGTCTATAACTTAATGGGACCAGTATTCATATCTTCAACCAACATTTGTTGGTTTCTCATCTTTACTAAAATGGTCATAATAGAATAAAAACTAATGAGATGGGCTATAGAAAGTTACTTAAGCTAAAGTAGTGTGATGGCATTTTCTGTTCCTTGATGAATAAATTTGTATATTTAATACTTGATTTTACTGGCATTTGGGCTGTGGCATATTTAGAAAGCTGATAGTATATCTCACAAGCAATCTGTTGAATAGAGGTTTCAATTTGTGAGTATTTCTAGGCTTTCAAAAAAAGTCTTGCTGATTACGGTGCATTTATGAAATTAGTCAGATTGAGGAGTTGCCTTAAATGTGTACAGTCATGAAATGTAAATAATGCATGTTTTCCAAAAATGCAAATATGAAATTCTGATATGCTGAAACATTCCACAAAACTTTGTTTGACCTCATGGAAAAAGGGAGGAAAACCCAAAACCAGGTGAATTAGTGGAAAATAATTTTCACATTTGCCATTTTTTTCAAATAGGGTCTCTTTCTCTTTTGGTTACATTACTGCCCATAAAATTACAATGTTAATTTTTTTTTTTTTAAATGAGCTAGATCTTCTTACAAATAAAGCTTTATGCAGACCAGACTTCCTTTCTAAATCAGAGCTGTCTTGCTTTTCAGGTTCTGCTGTTGCATTTTGGTTTTATTTGCTTAGAATTTTGCCCCTTTGCTTTGAGGGCAGGCTTGGCAAAGCAGAGAACCCATGCCCCCACCATAGTTAGGGGTTTTCTTCCCTTTCAGCAAATCTTTCTTGTGTAGTCCAGCATTTCTGATCTGTAAGAGCACCTTGCATAATTCACAATATTGAAGTGGACAAACTTCTCTACTTACTCAGTTGTTGTCCACTTCCAGCATTGATTTGTGTTAATGATGTGAGTGTTAAGCAGTTCTGTGTATTTTATAGTACAGGAGACACATCTTCCTGCCCAAAAACTCAGACTAGCAGAGCCACCTCAAAAGTCAGTCCTGATGTACAAGATACAGCTTTTCAGATGTGTGTCTTTCATCAGTTTAGTTTAACAGTTTTCATCAGTTTTAGTTTAAAAACTTATTACTTGTTAAAATAAATGCAGGGTCAAGTATTAAAAAAGCTATTATATGAATACAGTCATTTAAGCAAAAAGCTTTCAAAAATCTTTTTCATGTTGGCATGTAAACCTGTACAGAAGGAAATTTGGGCCACCTCTCTTAGATGTAAGCAAAAGTGAGCCTGTCTGTCTGCCTGTAGTTTTCACCCTTTCCCCTTCCTCAGTGTCTTCTGTAAATCTGCGCAGGTATTTGCAGTTTGCAGTCTGTGTGAATGATGCCCCTATTCCCTTAAAGCCTTTGGTGTTCATTCTGATCAATCACACTAACTACAAATGGCTGAACTGGCCAGCTGTAACATGAGTTTCTGAACTTGCCAACAGTCACCAAGTAGTCTCAGAGCAGTGAAAGATTTTATAGATTTCTTTCCCTTAACCCCACTCTACTGCCTCTATAGTTTTATTCACCCCAGAGGGTTAATCTTCAATTTTAACTTAACCCAAGGAGGAAAGGGGCTTCAGACATAACGATTTTCATTGCTAATTTTATGAAAATTTCAAGAACAAGAGCTGAAGGATCAGACCAAAACACCATCTTCATTGCATATTCATTAGATAGACCTGTAATCTATTTTTCCTACTTCCTAAATACTGCAGAACAGTATCAGCCATATAGACCTTCACACACAGATACTGGCACTGGTATGGTTTGCACATAAAAATGTCAGTTAAAAACTGTAGTTCCAACTTTGACAGATTCAAAGTCTTACTGTAGTTTTGTGTCTCTGTTCATGCAAGTTGAACAAGTTGCTACTCATCTGTATTTGTCGATATTATGATTTTATTATAAATCTGATATTACAGCATTTGGCTGCTTTCCGAAGTATTTCAATGGCATGTTCTTCTTCAGTGTTAATTAGGTGCGAGCTCCAAGATCTAAAAGACAAGACTATAATACTTTGGTACATTTCCTCTAAAATGCCTTTTAAGTGATTTATTATCTACACAGAGATTCCAACCAGAAATATGAAATATTTCTAACTTGTACAGTACATTTCTCTCTTCCTTGAGATCACATCCAGATTTTGTCTCACATTGTAGCTTCAGCATCTCTACCAGTCCAGGACAGTTAACTACTCTATTGATAACACTGTTTTACAGATTTCTAAGACAATCATGAAAAAAACCCCAAAGACTAGTTTCGAACTGAAAAGTTATCAGTTTGTGTATTTAATTCTTGCTACAATTAAATTTAGAAGGATATCATGCATTTGTAATACAGTTAGAAGTTTCTATATCTTCCTTGTGTCAGTATAGCTCATACCTGTAAAAAAAAAGTTTTTCAGTGCAATGGCACAAAGAGTATGTTGTAGAAAATTTTCTGTTTCAAAGAGAAAAATATCATAACTAAAGTAGTTGAAAGGGGATAAATGTTATGCACTAATGACTTCAAAGACTTCTATAATGGGGGACGGCATAAGCCAAATTTTGCAGATGCAATTATACCATAAAAGAAAATATGGAAAATCTTGGTAGAGTTTCCAAGCCAGAAGACATAGCCCAAAATACTTCTCTCCTTTTTCTCACCATCACTATATTATTATAATATTAAAAATAGCTTATATTATGAACACCTTAAAGGTTAGAAACCATATTCATTTCTATTCAGGATGTGGGAGAGCAAGGTATAATTGCTTTCCTTTACAAATGGAGCTCAGCTTGAGGTGAATAGGACTTGAGTCTCCCTTTCACATTTTCTATTTGCTAGTTTAGATGATTGCCTCAACATGTCAAACATATATATGTTAGCCATGAAAAGACTAGGCTGGAGTGGGAATGTAAAATGGGGGTGAATATTCTTTTTTTGTTGCCTTAGTGTGGGTTTTGAGCCACCAAGGCCAGCCAGGAAGGTTGCTTCTGAAGAAGGGAATGGAATGTGCCCCTGATGTGCTGTGGCCTGGGCTCCCTGTTTGTAGGTGCCTGATGCTTCCCATGCCTTGCAGGGAGTTGCCGTGGTGTGTCAGTGGCACAGACTCGATTGCAGCAGGAGGGCAAACATTGCCCCCACAGTTCCAGCCTCGAGCACTGCATATCATAGACAGAAAATGCCTCTCTGCCAGTGTATCTGAGAAGTGTGCTATGTCTATCAGCTTTCTGATGCCTTATCCCCATAACAGCATGGTGTAAGTGCCTGCAAGCTCAAGCAGGGAGGGCTGCCTTGAACAGATTTTGATAAGGACTGTGGAGGAATAAGTTAGTTCATCTGCTGAGCTGTCCCTCTGCATCTGACTGCTGATTGCCTGGTAAAATAGGGAGCAGTAGCAATTTGTTGAAGACAATGTTCTGAGGCTTTTAAGAAATGCAAGGAAACAGATTTCAAGAAGCCACCAATTAAAAGAAAAGAAGTCTGATTACTTGGGGTCTGAGAAAAGATACATCTCAAGATTGCTTGTTTTGCATGTCTATTAAATTCTGATTTCTCTAGGTGACAAAACACCTTCAGCTCATTGATTTCAGTTTGGTTGAGACTGGTCAAATAGCTTAGGAAATAAATAGTAGATGTGGGGGAGTTTGATAAAAAAATGGAACCACACAGAGCTGAAAGTGTGTTAGAGATTGTTTCTGTATTGAAACACTTCCTGATCTGTCAAGAACAATGTCCGGAAGATTTTCCTATACCCGTGACTCCTGTACCTCTTCATGATGTGATGCAGGAAAATCTTTCTTATTTAAATCTTTGATAGGTAATTTTCTATTTTCTCATCTCTTCTGTACCTAGATGATACATGTGATGCTTAGAAAGGACTTTGGAAGTGGTGCCTTCTTTTGCTCAGAAGCTTCTGTTAAAGAGAAGGAATGGAAATATTTCTGTAAATAATTTATTCACCAGTCTACCCTTTCAGTATTTTTTTTATTACTGTGCCACTTCTCTTGGGAGTTCAATTTTCTGTTTTTTTGAAACAGATCACCTTCTTCCTGGTACATGAAAAGTACAGAACATCTCTCTACTTCTCCTTTTAGACCCAAAGACAGTATGAAGACATGTCTTATTTTTAGTACAAAATGTAAAAAATTACTTCACCCTCTCTTAATGGGGTTAACTGAAATAAATTAATAGAAAAATACTTTGATTTTTGGATTGGGCAAAATCAGAGAATTTATGCTTTTGCCTGGTGATAGTTTTATAATTTTATTTTGCTGATAGTTTTACTAGTATGGAAAAAGTTGTGAATGAGCATGAAAAAGTTCAAAAGGAATATGTAAAACACACCACCCAACTGCTCACCCTTTGCAGATGATATAGGGGGTTTCTGCAGACTTCACACATTATTCATGTTTATCGCTTGTACAGCAGGGCAGCTTTGTTTTTGCACTGGAACAGATGTTTATGAGAATGTCACATCTTTCATAATGTTTATTTGCCTTTCATGATGGCTTCCAAGCTGTTTTGACATAAAATATGTAGGAAAAACTGTCTGTACAAGTGTTTCTTTGCTTATTCTACATTTGCTTTGTTACGTGATTAAAATAATGTTTGTTAGATTTATTTTATTTTGAAAAGGGACAACTATGGGTAGGCATGTATTAAAGTTACAAAAGTTACAGGAAAAAGCTTTTCCCAGACATAAAAAAACCAGGAAAATAAAATGTTTAGAATGTTTAGAGGACTCTACAAAACTTAGTCCAAATTCCTGAATTTTGTAAAAGTAAATTATTCAATCTATTCTTTTAAACACTTACGTTGTTATAGAAACTTTATCAGAGATATAAATGCCTATTTTATGGAGTTGCTCAAAACCTTTATAAAAAATTCCTAGGTTTTCAATTGTGATTAGTAAACCAATGTTCTGCCCACTTACTATCCTCTTCTGGTTTGCTTTGTTTTTTCTCATCAAACAGGTGTGTTTTACGAAGTTGTTCAGAGCTTCCCTAAAGTGGAGGAAAATTTGCAAGTGGATTCATATGTAAGCAGCCACAGGTGGAGAAGGCACTCAGAGTCTCTCAAATCAGTTGACACCAACAGAGCCAGCATGGGGCAGGATTCTTCTGAGCCAGGAGGTTTCACGGACCTGCTGCTTGAAGAGGGACACGACAACACCACCCAGATTGAGGTAGATATTCATTCCATTTAATTTTTTATTCAATTTGTTATCTTTGACTGTAGGTAAGTAAAAAATTAGGGCATTTCCTTCAGTGTATTCAAAGGTTGATGGGGAAGAGAACCTCTTGTCTCTGTAGTTGTGAACCTGTAGTTTGCTCCTTTCCTGGGGCCGGAACCTGTCCTTTCTGACTTTGGAAGATAGTCTCTTGGAGATGTCTGTCTCTTTGCTGGAAAACAGTTAAAGGAAGTTCCATGTTGTAGCACTTCTTGCTGGAGCACTGGAAAAGGCAGTAGCATTAAAATAGAAGTTGGTATAAACACCTCAGTTTGATAGACTTTGCCTGTCTTTATGGAGTTGTTAGAGGCACAGGGGGGAAAGGTCCTAGAGAAATGAGAAACTGGAAGAAAATTCGGGTTGGTCAGTGAAAATATTTGCATGTGTTATTTGATTTTTGGTCTTTCAAAGAAGAATAACAGGAAACAAGTCCATCTATGGAAGACTTGGGATGTTCTCCCTCTGTTTTATGGTGTCATTCAGCTGATTTCTTGTTCAAAAAACTTTAAGTGCCACATTTCCCTCTATCTTGTTTTGTTTGGTTGTTTTTATTGTTGTTGTTGGGGTTCTTTTACATACTGATTTAAAGGCTTTCTTATAAATAAAACCTAAATCCTGTCTATTAGAAAACTACCACTTAGAATTCACACTCTAGAATCTGCTTCCAAAACAACAGTGTTATTTATTTTTTCATTTCTGAGAAGTTCACTCTCAGATAAACAAAACAGCTTTCAGATTTTGGATTGTTATTTTACGCAATAAAAACCCTAAACAATATAAAATCCATCTGCAGAGACAATGGCATCTCTGCAGCCGGAGTCAAAAAAATAATAGTGCTTTCTGAGAGGTGTGTTTTGTGTTTGTTATTTTCTAACTTTCCAAGTTTGCACAGCACCAATTATGTTTCCTCTTGTATAAACATGAAAGTCACTGGTTTGTAAATTATAGGTTTGAGTTGCATGTTGCTTTTATAATTTCTTTTTGCCCCCTAGGTAATCCCCATCTGCCCACACTTGTAGCAATTCATTCAGGCACAACACAGATTGATCTTGCTTCTAGTTATTTTAGCAAGTAAAGTGCAAGATGTCTCAGTTACAGGAAAGTTTGAGTAGCTGATCTTTCCATGGCTTACCCATAGATCCCTATGCAGTGTCCCCATTTGGTTTGGTTCCAAGCTTACAAAGCAAAATGGGTTAGAATTCCCCCTCTAATACTCATGTATAGCAAGATTTGGGGAAAAAAAAATGAATGCTTGCAAACAGATATACACAGAACAATATTTTTCCAGGGACATCTTTCCTGACAGATTAATGGCTATACAGTGTCTTAACCTGAGCAGTACATCAGCCTTACTGAGTTTATTGAATTCAGGTTTTGTGTTCTGTTGCAACCCTCTTTTTCTAAGGCCTATTCAGCACAATAGGGTAAGCGAGTTGTGGTTTTACACATTATTGGATTGCCTTGAAAATCCCTGCTTTGCCGCACAGGCATCTTACAGCAAAACCTTGATGCCTGGCTTTATAGAGGAGGTAAAATGTACAACAGATACTCAGAGACGAAGAATCCATATGTCGCAGTCTTCTGCAGCTTGGGAGCTTATCGGTAGTGTTGGAGAGCATATTGATTATTTTAAGTCCTTGCTCTGTGTACATTGCTGTGCTTGCTAAGGAAAATCCAGAGCATGAGTATTACCTGCCACTTACACTTAGCAATGGTACAGGATGATGACATCCCTGCTTTACAGATACTATTTCTCTCTGAAATATTTTCTAGGCTTACCATGCAAATGCAGAAGACTTCTTTAATAGGAAGACTGATAGTCATGAACATATTTTCACGTATTTTTTTATGTCCTTCTTTATCATGATGAATTTACTTTATCTCTGGCTTTAGAAACCCACCACAAACAGCCCTCACCCTCTCTCACTCCTGCCCCTCTTCCCCCCCCAAAAAATATACAAGAACAAAAAAAAATTCAAAACAACCCAAAAAAACCACCAAAACAGCTAAGGACAAAAGGGAAGGCAGTAGGCAGAAATTTCTGCATGCTGTTTAAAATGAACTCTAAATATTTCCCATGTTATCAAATCTATATATTCAAATCAAACCTGTGTGGAACATAGCTTAGTTCCACTGGATTTCCTTTATTTTAATGCAATGAATTTTTCATTGATTTTTGTTCCATTGGAATTACTGGAAGTTGTTCTTTAACATCACAGATACATCATGCTGAATCTTCCATCAGTCCTGATCCAGAGGTTATTTTAATGTCAGCTTGAGTGGCAGCATGAAGTGTAGGTCTTAAAGCTCTTCCTGAAAGTGCACTGTAGATTAGTTTGTCACACCTTTTCAGTAGTCAGGGTGGACCTGCTCCTACATGCAGGAAAGATGATAGTGGGCAGATTCTCTTTGGAGGTACAGCCTCTCTGGTCCAAAAGGTGGAGCAATGTAGCCATCAAGGATTCCAGAACATTTGCTGTCTCTCTTCATGTCTCTGTTCTGCATTTGTTTGGCACTGTGATTCAGGAAAGGACTCATGCAAAATAATATACATATTCAGTTGCTTTTTAAAAAAAATATTCTCTTGAATTGGACTTGAACTAAATTGCAGAGACTAGCAGAAGTAGTGGCTACAGCCATTTGTTGTGTGAGACCTTCAGAAAAGAGCAGCACCTTGGGAAGAAGACAGGATCTCAAGTTTCACTATGTTGCTGTAGACTAGGAATGTTGTGGCCCACGGGCACACTGTTGTGACAGCACAAACCCACAAAACTAGAGGTGCCAAGAGAAAGAAAAAGGATGGGAAGAACAGGTTTTTGCTGCAAGCCAGATTGGAGAGCTGACAGCTAGCTGTAAATTATGGAATAAAATCAATGTATAACAAATGCTTATTCTAAACACTTTATAAAACAGTATGACTATCTTGAAAGTATTCCTCTTTTCTCCTGCTTTAGTAGGGTATCATAGTATGCCAGTTAGAGACTATAATGTTGTAAGTCCAAACTGGCTCCCAAGGGTGGAGGTTAGTCCCATTTCCTTTATTTGCAATTGATACTTTAGAGTCCAAATACAGAGAAGAGTCATATTCTGTAAGAGGCTTATTATGGCTTCATTGCCACTGCATAAAGTAGCCAAAGAGAGACAGAGCGTTCTGAAGAGGGACAAGTATAAAAAGAGTGAGATCCCAACTTACACATATGGGTGCAAAAGTTACAGTTTTAGACAAATCCTCAAAGAGGACCAGGTGAAGATGCGTGTTGTCAGTAGTCCAAATCAACAGCAAGGGTCAACCCAAAAAGAGTATTCTAGTGACTCATTGATACAAGTTGGCATCTTGGTTTTGCGGCAAATCAGGGTTTCAGAGTCTCCACTGAAGATAGGAACAAACGGCTAAGCCATATTTCTTCCCAAAGGTCACAAAGCCAAATATTAAAGCCTTCTACCTGTAATATAATAACTTTGTGGCCATCAGAAGCTGAAGAGTTTCCCACTAAGCCAAAGGAGTTTTTTTGAGTTTGGAAGCATCAAAATCGTATCCCTTTTGCAGTACCTGGTGCTTGGAAAAGGCCAGTGCAAAGGCAGCTTCCATGGTGCACATGGTAGGCTAATGGGGGAAATGTGTACCACACTGTAGTTACAGAGATTACTGTGGGGTAGTATTTTTCTTCATATACTGTCATAAAAGAAAAGTATGCTCCATAATAACTCACTTTCATTAAGTAAATTAGTATTAATATTGTAAAAAAACCCACAGCTTCATGGTCATGGTGTGACAGTTGTTAGGTTGATCCCCAGAGCCCTGTGGCCATAAAGGTAATGAAGGCAGATATTAGAGGTTCTTGCTGCCTGTTGCTCTTAAGCATTTACTGGAAAAGTTGCTGACCTCTGAAATGCATCTTGTGTGGACACTGGGTCCCGAGTATTCACCACCAAGGTATCCACAAATGCATTCTGGTTTTGCCACAGTATTTGCTAATGTAGATCTGGTTACTGAGCACTGGGAAAGGCTTAATAATGCATTACTATACAGTTGTGCATTGCAAAAGCATTGCATCATAATTTTTCCATCACTTAATTTGTGCATCACTTTTCAAGTGTTATCCTATGTTTATGACTATGTGTAGCTCCACACAGAACTGATTCTCCTTCTGTATGCAGAGCTCTGGTAGATATTCTGTAAAGCAGCTGCAGCTGACTTTACAGAACAGTTCTGGACAACGTGCTTGATGGTCCTTTGTTTCACCATTCTGTCTCCCTGATCCTTGTGACTGCAGTCACCTCCAGTGCACAGTAAAACACTGACGAGTAAAATACAGAGAAATTGAAGTGAAAAAATCTCTAATATATAGCTTGTATTGGCATGAGTAGAAGGTGACAAACTTTACAAAATAACTTGCTTTCATATTTATTGCCATTGTATAGAGATACTACATCAAAACAATAGTCTTTCACAAACTTCAAATATCAAAAATAAATCCAGCAATAAAATAATAGATTAAATCATAGTCAAGCTTGAGCTGAGTGCAGTAAGGTTTTATTGCTTTGCACCAGCAAAAGTGTGAGGAAAACATTATTTTTCATATAAAGTCTTAGAACAGAATGAATGATTGCAACTGTATGACAGAAACAGCTTCAGTTCCAAGCAAGAAACAGCATGCTGAGCATGCTAAATCAAACCAAACTCAACTTTATCTTGCCTTATCCACCTCTACTAACATAGTACTTGCAAGCATAGAAAATTGTGGCTATTTCAGTGTGAAATATGTTTATTTTTTTCTTTATTGAAGTGATTCATTTATTCCCATGGATGTCACTGGTATCTCCTGCTGCATATTGCTTTTAACTAAAATAGAGTTGCTGTTAACTGAAGACACCTTTCTTTCTTTTTTCTCTCCTTTCTTTACTTTCTCTAGATGTTGTTTGAAATGTAAATTTTTAGCAGTCCCTGTAGTTTGTACCTGAAAAGCGTCTTGCCCCTATCGGAACAACACTGCTGGATTTCCTACTGAAAATGATCTTTTGATGAATTTTGCATTTTGACCCAGAGCTTCTGCCCAGAATGCTTCTCCCTTATCAGTCCCAGTCACTCATGGAAGTGAAGATGTCTGATTCCAACTGGCCAAAACAACAGAAGAAACTGTGTTTTACAGCCCTTGGGATTTGAGAGCAATTACTCTCAGCTACTGACAGCAATGCCAGCATGTCCATTGCTGTGTTCTCACTGTGGGTCTGAGCAAGGAAGAAAATTCTGTTGATTAAGTTTCCCTCAGCTGGACAAATGATGAGTCAATCCTGTGCTTACTGGTCTAATGTACTGTATTAAAACTAGAAAAACTTGTTCATGCATAATTGAAACCTTAAAACTAAACAATATCATAGTCTTATAGTGAACTGTCAGTTTGGCCAAACCCAGGTCTGGTTTGTTCCTGTATTTTTTTTTTTGGTTTTTTTTCCATCCCAATGCTTTAATGCCAGTTGCACCTGAAGGACTTAGAAAGAGCAGTGTCAGTAGCACTGTATTCTGAAGCCATTGTCCCTTCAAGTTAGCAAGATGCATGTTCTGTATTGAAGAAAAAATATCTTATTATCAGATAGTCTAATGACTGTTCTTTTTCCTCATCCCAAGCTATGACAGTGTCATAGTTTACTAGTGAAGTCTGGTTTATGACTTGCTATTTTTAAAGCCTTTAATTACCTATGTAGAGTTGCCTGCTTGTTTAACTTTTAATTTATAGTTCAAATATTTTGCTTAAATAGTATTTGTATCTTCCTTTCCCTGGAGTTAACAGTGGAAGTTAATTCCATGGGCAACATTTTTTGAATAGTCAGTCAGTTTAATAGTATTGGAGATGCTATTGATATCTGCACCAGGACAGAATTCTTTTCTAATGCATAGTCACATTTTAGTGTGGATTATGAAATACCAAAGTAATCCATGTTCATTACAAAGATTTTACTGGACTTTAGGCTTTTATTTTTTATTTCAGTTGAAACATTTGACATACAAGTGAGGAGGAATGAAGCTTTGCAGAACTAAAACTTTTCGCAGGAGTTGGCTGATTCATTAGAGATCAAAAGAGCAGTACTTCTGTTCTGAAACCTGTGTTTGTAAAATCCATGCAGGAAAAAAAAAAACAAAATAAAAACAAAAGCAAAAATCCCAGAGCTAAAACAACTGTGACTAAGAACCATGGATTTACAGTTGAAGGTGGTATTGCATCAGGTTTTCAACCATTTCAGACCGTATCTTCTGTTGCCTTAGGTCATGTCAGTTGTACTTATAACACAGATTTCTTGCTGACTTTAAGCCAGTGTAACATAAACTCAGAAGTCTCTTATGGAATAGATGTTGTTCACATTTCTGATGTTACTTTAATGTTCCAGAGGATTAAATAAATGTCCCATGGAATTCCTCTCTACTGCACATCATTAAACACTGCAAAAGCTGTGCAGCTCATTGACACTAAATGTTGTAGATGTCAAAATTTGCAAAATTAGACAGATACATGGAATAAAAAGTTTGTCCAGGATTATTAAACACAAAGGTAGTTTCTGGAACCTAGAGATGATGGAGAATTGCCATTGTTTGTCTTGGGTCCCCTAGGGTTCCTGGGCATCACACACAAGAATCCCACAATATTCGGAGTTGGAAGGGACCCGTAAGGTTCATTGAGTCCAACTCTCATTCCCAGTCATTTCTGAGGGCCATACTAAAAGGATGTTTGGCCTAAGAGATTCCAGCTGTTCTTGGGCTTTTATTGCTGTCCACTTATTAGATTAAGTTAAGTGTCATGTTATTATTTTCATATTTAGAAGCTTGAAAGTTACAGTGGAGATTTAGGATGTGCTGGAGGAAGAGCTGGGATATGCTAGAATTGCACTGAAACCATTTTGGCTGTATGTTTTGCTTTTCTATGTAGCAGAATATTTAGTTGTCCTATTTTTGTTGTGAGAGGTAAAATTTGCTGTTAAATGATACCGTTGATTTAGTAAACAAAGGCTACAATGTATGGGATTTTCCTTGCCATATTTTAATTCACTTTTTTCTGCAAAGATTTTTATTGCTATTTTAAAATGTTTTTATTGACACTTTTCGAAAGTTAATTTTATAAAATTACCTTTTTACTTCGGAGAAAGAAGAATATAATTTGTTTTCAGAGGAATTCAAGTATCCACTTTTCAAACTGAGTCAAGGGGAAAAAAATATGTTCCTTTTTTATGTGATGTGAGTGAAAGTATTTGAACTTTCTCTTAGGTGAAATCCTAAGTCAAAATAAAAGGCCTGGAAATTATTGCTGTATTCAGTATTTAAGTAATATTTTTTAATAATTATAAAGAGCCGGAAAGTGAATTGATCTGGAAAGCAGTACAGATCACATATGAAATAATCTAATTCTCTGCTCTTACTAATCACAACAAATGGTATGTCACCTGCAACTAGAAGCAGAATCTGGGCTAATCATTAATCTGTTCACTATTTTCTGCTTGTCCCAGCTGAGTGTTTCACTGGTGAAGTCACACTTTCTAGCCAGCCAGCAGACTGATGTGTCACTGTTTTGTTTTCTTTCAGGCTTACAATTGCAAAATGGTAAAGCAACGAAAACATATTTTTGTTTTGAATATATTAATTGCTTACTTTTATCAAGATCATCTTCAACACTTGTACTGGGTGTTGCTCCAGTCTGAATGTATTGCTAGCTCAGTACAAAGTATTGTATCAATGAGCCTGTAAACATTTCCAATAATTTCAATATAAACTTAAGAGGTGATTGTTCTGCTAATAATTCAGGTATGGCTGAAAAAGAAAAAGGCAAAGACCGGAGGCAGGATTCATTCTCTATTTCCTTTAAGAATGGAGGGAGAGCATAGGGTAAGAAAGAAATTAAAAATTAGTTCCCCCACTCCTAAGTAAGAGAACTCCATTGTAATCCTGAGTTCATTTTGACATGCTCAGATATTTTTGGCAGACAAGGCATTTAATTTAACATATTGATGATAATGAATTTTTATAGCAAGGAAGGAGACAGGGAATTCAGGATTTAAGGGAATCTGCCTTTGAATTTTCTTCATTATAATATTTTACATTTCCATATCCTTCTTCATCTCCAGCTATCTAAAGGACATTGCAGTTTTTCCAGAATTGCTGAACATGACTGAAAAGAGCTAGGAGCAGTATCAACAGACCTTGTATGTTCTTTCCAAATTAATTATTTCAGTCATATATGCCTCAGCCCTTGCTTGCAGAAGTTTCCTGAAAATAGATTCAGCTTGTGAAAGCTGAATGTGAATGTGGCTGTGAAGGTCTCTCATTTCCCGGACACTTCCTTTCTGACCCTTTTCATCCTGTTCACCTGGAGTGTCCTCATGATGGAGGAGACTTGTATCAATTTGGTCATGCAAAAAGCAGGTGACTGTGTTCATTTCAAGCCATGCAAAGCAAACAGCCTTAGCTAATTTAGCAGCATGCAGCAAATTGTGCATAGCTGGTTGGAGCAGGGAGTGAGGGTGAATACATTAACAAATTGTTAGTGCAGAGGAATTTGGGTAGGTAAGTAAAAAGTTGTCACAGTAAGCCACATAATTAGAGTTTGGATAACACTAGTTCTTAGGGATAGATTTTCAAAGCCATAGGAATTCTAATGACATTGATGTATTATTCTGTGCCTCTCAAAGTCTTTCATGCTTCTTTAATATGGGAGAGTCAATTACTTGTTATCCCAAAACAATAAGAACTTGGCATGTAAGCAGATAAGTACTTTGTTTCAGATTTGGTCAGACACTTCCCTTGACTCTGTGTAGATTTAGTAATTGTACCTTCAGTCAATGACCTGTCTTCATTGTGATTGTGTGAGTTATAAAGACTTCTCAAAGAGAGTAATAAACGGGGTAATGCTCAACA
This sequence comes from Myrmophylax atrothorax, assembly GCA_026770055.1. NCBI lineage: Eukaryota > Metazoa > Chordata > Aves > Passeriformes > Thamnophilidae > Myrmophylax > Myrmophylax atrothorax. The sequence goes on along the minus strand of JAOXXN010000395.1, from coordinate 18,517,695 downwards.
TTCGTATCAAGAGAGGTATCAGAATTAAGAAAGTTCCATTTGTAAAATGTGCATTTGTCCTTCCAAAAATGCTAGCTAAATGATTTCAACTGTTGGAGAAAATGCCTTTAATAGCTGTAGTATTTCATATGCAAACCAGAAATTAGTAACTAATTCAAATAATATGGGGGATTTGTTTGTTTTCTTTCTTCGGTAACACCAGCTTGCATTCATGTGCAGCACATCTAAATTTTCACAGACAATCTGTAATAAAACAGTATATTTCTTTCTAGAAAAAAATTGGCAATAGAGGTCTTGGAGAGTCTGCAACAAATTGGACAAACTGCAGTATGAGTAACAAGGAAAAAAAAAGAGAACAGCAAACATATTCACCAGACCTCTCAGTGGCACGTCATTTAACAAAAGCAGATAGATATGACAGGGTTACTGGAGGTTTCCTTCATTCATTTGTATCAAGCTGCGTGACTTTTCATGAGTTTCTATTAAAATTTTTAAATAAATCAAAGCACCACTCTCTGAGTGTTCTTTCTGTAACCTTAGCAACAAAAGTATAAAGAGGGAGAAATTGCAGATGGAAATCTATCTGTCTGACCTCATATAGGTGGAGCAGGGAAATGTCATGAGGGATAAAATGCCATGACCTCTCAGAGGTATTCCCCTTTTACTCCAGTACAAACAGCAAAACAAGCTGTTTCTCAGGTTCTTCTTTCCTCGGGAAAAGTGTGGAGGCCTCTATCCTGATGTGTGAAAAGAAAAGTGTCTTTCAGTGCTAAAATAGGCATAATCTGGCTCCAAAGTGCTACTGCTGAGTTTAGCCATATGCAGGAGTGGGCCAGCAGTGTGGCTTCCTTAGGTCAGCAACCCAGTGGGTGTTCATTTGGGCAGTATAACTGGCTGGCTGGCACAGTGGTTTAGTCTGGTGAGGATGTTTGAAACATCTTCCCTCCATAGTTATAAGCTAGTGAAGCTAGTGAGCCCAATGTTCCCATTTGTCTAGAAAACAAAAGAGCCAGTTCTTTCACCTGGATTATTTCTGACTATGTAGTTGAAAGAAAAAACATTTTCTAAGAATGTATTATTTTTTTCAATAAAAAATAGAACTTTTGATGTCATTTAGTAATTAACAGTGCATAAAACATTTGATTTTTCTTATATTAATGTATCAGGCATATTATTCCATCACCTTGAAAATCAAGGTTATTTCTTAGATGCACTGCAGAGGTTTTGTTTCTTACATAAATATTCAATAAAGACTAATACTCATCAGTATACTGTTCTAATAATGCATATGAATTAACATAAAATACAAGGCTACTATGATTGCTACAGAAGGTTGGAGTCTGTACAAGTGGGTTTTTTTCAATTGTAGTTAATATTGAAATTGAAGGTGAAATTCAGCTCTTTCATTTGGATACCTAAATGTAGGTACATGTGGCATAGATTGTGTATAAGGTTTTCCAAGTGCCTGTAGTGGTAGAACAAGGGAAAATGGCTTTAAACTCAAAGAGGGCAGGTTTAGATTGGATATTAAGAAGAAATTCTTTGCCATGAGGGTGGTGAGGCACTGGAACAGATTGCCCAGAGAAGTTGTCAATGCCCCATCCCTGGAGGTGTTCAAAGCCAGGCTGGATGGGGCTCTGAGCAACCCGGTCAAGTGGAAGGTGTCCTTGCCCATAGCTGGGGGGTTAGAACGAGGTGATCTCTAAGATCCCTTCCAACCCAAACTATTCCATGTTTTTGTGATCAGAGATGGTAGAAATGTAGGGTGAAAGTTGCCTAACTTGGACAGCTTGTTCATCTAGATCTGAAGTGAAAAGACAATTTTTTTTCTTTTTTTTATCTTACATGTATCCCAACAAATTGTATCAAGCAAAATAAAAATGGCCTGTTTCAAGTCAGGGTCAAAATGTCGAGATTATTCCTCTCTTTTCCCACTTCCTGTCTCACCCACCACCCACACACGCTTGTAAAAAATAATTGATTTGGATTATAAGTGAAATCTCATGTCTTTATCTTCCACCATTTTTTGAGTGCTTAGATGTTTGGCATCACTTCTATACCTTAATCTTGTGAAAAGACACCCTTCAAGTCAAGAGTAATTCTGAAATGGTTTGTGTTTTAACTTCTAGTGTCCTGTATTTAGATGAAAGAGAAACCAGGAAATACAAGTTTATGAAATTTTCCATGTTGAATCAGTACTCTGAAAGAGCAATATAGTTTTAGTAGCTATATACAAGAAATAATATCATCTATTGAAACCAAAATAATGTGTTTAATTTTAAAATATTTGGGAATATTGGAACAAATACCCTGGGTGTTAACTTGAAGGCAGTAGTGTTTTTCAGACACAGCTGAGGAAGGATATTATTTAACATCTTGATCTTGTCAGAGTAATTGCTAAGTGCTCGGAGTATCCCTCTTGAAAAGAACAAGAGTGCAGATCCTGCTGAAAGCTTGTTTGGAGCCTGATGTCATGCAAAGGCAGCAACTTGGATACGCCTGTCTAGGCACCATGTAACTAATCAAGCATCTCAATTAAATATGATGTCTTACAGTTGTGGCATGTGAGTTCTCAAGGGATTTGTGTGTGTGTGTGTGACTGCAAGATCAGATAAGAAGCATTTTCTGTGACAAGTCCTTAAGAAATATGGCTGGTGAAAAGAGTTTGTTAAACTCCTGTATTCTTTTCATTGTTCTTGTGTAGAATATCCTGACTGAACTCCCGTTACAGATGTATAGGGAAAAATACATGAGAATAAAGCCAAATGCAGAGTTTTTCCAAACTGAAGAGCAAGCTTTCCAAAGAGCGGTAGAAATTGCTACAAATTAGCCAGTTTCATCATTATTATCTTTCTAAGACATTAGTCATGATTTTGATATTTTGTATATTGATCGTGGGTTTCAGCTGGTCCTGTGTTTTAGTAACTAAATATTTGTGTGTTGTATGTGAGAGCTAAACTAGAAATTGTTCTGGTTAAATAGACTACCAGTTTTGGTTCCAATCTGCTTAACCCAAGTGCTTTCCAGAGAAGCCATGGTGATGCAGTTTATCCTGTGATGCCCAGTGAACTTTGGCAAAGACTCTTGCTGAGTGAGGTGTACACAGGACACCTGTAAAAGCTTTAAATTAGGCTTATCCCTACAGGTAAAATCCTACCGTCTTGCCTGTATCAAGTTTGTATTGGTTGTACATGTTCCTACAGCTGATTGCCCTACAATTTTGGCTCTGAACCCTGATGGATTCCTGAGGCACAGTATCAAGCACTCAGGAACTGCATCACACACCAGTGAGAGCGGAGGCAGCTTCCTGCACTGCCCTATGGGAAGTCCTCATGAACTAGAAACTATACCTGCTAATACTAACTGAATCCTCTAGATCTGTGACACTTTTCATACTGATTTAGATTTGCCATTTTCCCTCCTCACATGAGGCCTCAAGGCTCTTGGTTGGATCTTGGTTGCTCTTTACCTCTTGTCTCTTCCAACAGAGAAGTGCCAAAGAATGGGAAATGAGGATGATGTACCTCTCCTGGCATTTGAATACATAATGGAGGAATACATAGGCTACAAAGAGTTTAAAGTTGTTTTAATACCTGGATTAGAAAAAAAAAGTGTATTTCATGGGAGATAAAAATTGCACAAGGGTGGCTGTAAACTATGTCAAAGTACATATGGTCAGAAATACACTGGTGGTTATATGCCCCACAGGATCCTTAAAAGACTAAAATATTAAATCTTTAAAAGCTAACTTGGCAAAAACAGAGTAACTTATGGCATTATTTGGAGTCGTCAGCCCCCAGGAATGGGCTGGTAACAGATATGGAGTTATAACCACTAATATTCTGTAGTTTAGACCTTGGAGATAGTATTTATGTTTACAAACAGTCATTTTCACAGTTCCAGTTTTATGAACACTTTAGTCATTTTACATATCTAGTGATGAGAAATAAACTCTGAAACCTGTGTCATAATTGCACAAAAATAAAATTTCTTCTAGGTGTTTTCAGGGACATCGTATTGAAATGGCTCCTACTATTTTCTTTTAGTGGAGAGGGTGCTACAGAGCAGTTAATAAAGGCTTTTTTTCAGAACGTCATTTCTCAAAATCCCGCTCCAGCAAATCAGGAACAAAACTGCATAATAAATATTTCCCTACTGTAATTGGTTTTTGAGTAACTTGGTGATTTGGATTTTTTCCTCTCTTAAGTAAGGCATTGCAGAGATTTTTGTTCCTTTGAAGCTTGTCTCATATGACAAGACAATCCAAGGGGCTTTATGAGACTGCTGTAATGACCCCTAAACAGGCTGACAGTATTATAGCAGTCCCCAAGAGAGAGGCTTCCTTTCAAAAGCAGCTGAATATCATGGAAAAGGCAGTGGCTCCACATTGACTTTTCACAAAGCCAGAAAGACTAAATGGCTTTTTGGATTAATAACAGTTTTATGGCATCCTTCTCTTGAAGACTGTC
>JAOXXN010000395.1:18497613-18509600 GCA_026770055.1 Myrmophylax atrothorax | reverse complement strand
GGCAATTTGTTAATGCATTTTATTAAAAATCAGGTACCAGACCTTCTTTTTACAGTGATAAAATTAGGCATCTATAAAGTCTAACACTGCGTCCTTGAGGGCTTCAGAGTTTTTTCATTATGGTGTCATCTCAGCTGAAGTTTGGAAATGAAATTTCAATAAATAGTATATTCACAGGAACAGTTATCAAATTAAATACAGTCTCGTTGTCTTCTATTGGACCTAGCAATAACTCATGCTACTTGATGAGAAACATCTGAAGATGAGGATCCTCGGATGGGATGATCAACAGATTGACTTTTCATTGGTAATGCCATAAACAGTCTTCCAGTAGTGGGAGAAGGCAGCCAAAACCTAATCGACTGAAATGTAACTGTCTGGATGGCTGATCTATAATGATTTCCTTTGTGAATGTCTTCCTCTCGTCTTTCAACTCCAGAGAAAGTAAGAGGTTTCTCTATGGCATACTATTGTGCAGCAGCAGAGTTCATTCCCGGGTGTGCCAGCTGCTTTTTCTCCGGTTAAAGTTATCAGTTTTCTTCAGTCATAGCCTTAAAAAGAGAGAACTCAATAGCTGGCAGAGCTTCTTGTTCAGTAATGTCTGTGGTTTGGATCAAATTGAAACCAGTATTTAGAAGCAAAATATTCATGCAGCTGGATACAACAAAGGCTCTTATTCCTAAATCTTGTTTGATAATATCCTCCATATCCTAGAGATTTACAGTACTTTTTCATTTTTCTTAAAGAAAAAGGGTGTCAGGAAGAGAATTAAACCTAAAAGTCCCATGTTTACATATGTGATTACATCATCATTGAATTATGGTGTCTCTACTTCATTGAGTGGTAACTTCATTGTTTCATGTCTGTTTTGGTACTATTTTCATGTACTTATTTGGCCCAAATCCCAGTTAATAACTCAAAATATTTTCAGAGGCATAATGTGGTTGTTCCTTTTAAATATCACAATAGTTACTTTATGCTCTCTTGATTGTGACAGATCACCTTAATCTGTCAAGGGATGGCAGTTATTGATGGAACGGGTATGTGGTGTTTGGACTGTATTTGGGAGTATCCATATATGTAACATATGGAATGGATGTTCAGTCTTTGAATTTGACAAATACTGAACACCAAGAATTTAAAGAAGGCTTAATCTTCAGTTGTGCTGAGCTTTTACGGGTAGTGCATGCATTCAGCTTTCCTGAGAAAATACAGTTGTAGTTGGAGAAATATGGGAATATATGCAAGGTGTCATCAGACACTATCCTTTGAGAAAACTGTAAGAAATTAATCCTCTTTGCAACATACAGTAAGATGGCAACTCAGCATCAAGGATGGCCTCAGGTTAAAAGTATCTTATTTCACCAAACGAGAAGTGTTCTGAGAGAGGTTCTAATAAATATTGCCTTTATACTCACAAAGGTTGCCAACAGTAATCCTCACAGCTGGTGCAAAAAAATCTGGAAAAATCCTTTGCTTTAATGCTGTACTGTTCAATAGAAGAAAGGCGCTATGTATTCATATATATGCAGTATTTGCACAGAACTATACATCTAGAGAAGCAGTGTGAGATGACACCCATATTCCCCAAATACTTGAAAAACAAGGAAAAGGAAAAACTTTCTTGAAGTGGTAATGGGTATGTTCTCTGCTTTCTCTGAATGATCTTCCTTTCAGTAATGTGCTGCTATGTCATTAAAAAGTACTGAAAAGTTTGATTCTCTTCGTAATTGTATTAATATAGAATTTTAGTTACCAGCAGAACTCTGCGTCTGTGTCATAACTATTGAAATTATTTTCTTAATTCAGTAGTCTACATGCAAATTCAGTATAATTTCTGAAACATTGTTTAATCTTCTTATGCACGTAGTACCTGTAAGGGATGGAATGTATTATGAAGCAGGTACAATGAACCAAATCATATAAACAGGTCTGACAGATTGAAAACTCGCAGGTATCTAATGATACCAATAAACGCAATTTATGAAAGACTCTGAGAATCCATTTCCATGATAATGCAAATTAGAAACTATGAAGGCGGTAACTTGGAACACAAGCTTGGATCCTAATGTTACTGAGAGTTCCCGAGCTGCTCACATGAACTTTAGTAGTTAGCTGCATGTGCCTTTGGTAGTCAGATTATAAATTTACATATAAGATCAAAAAAAATAGGATATGAAAGAGAAATAATTAATTGTATATTCATAAAATACATTTCCATGAAGGCTGTGAAGCTTTTCAAAGAGTAAACAGAATTCTGTCTTCCTTCTAGTACAAGTAAAAGTGAATTTCTTTCCTTCCATAAGTATCTAAGGTTATTTTAACTTGGATTGGATTAAAATATAAAATGAGACTTCTTTTTCATATAGAAAATTTGGTAGACATGAGTAACTCCTCACGCAGTGACTAAATATTGAGCTGAAGGCTATAATTTAAGTGTTTGATTTACAAGATGTATCATGAATCTTCTTTGAGCATGGGTCAAGATATCCTTTAAAGCATTCTTTTAGACCTATCAACTGGACTCAGAGCTAGAGCCTTCTAGTTCTGGAAGTGGGGGTTAGGCACTACTAATTAACAGGAGTAGCAGTATTAGTAATGAAAAACTGGAATTGCAAAAGCTTTGCACAGTTTTGATTAGAATTTAAATATTGCATGTTTATCTGAAACAATCTATTTCGGTAATTATTTCTTCTTTGTCTCTGGAGCTCTGTCCTTGAGAATTTCTGATGCCTTAAATGTGAGTTTTATTTTCTGTGGAAATTTTTTCAGAATGATAAATTAAACTGGGAAATAAATCTTTGTTCTCAAAACCTTTTAATTTACTGTATCTCCTTTGTATACATGACAGTAATAACTATTTCTGTTGACCATTAAAGGAAGAAAGAATTTGTTGAGGTGTATGGCTTTTGTCATCTTCCTGACAGTATAGTTTTAATTAGGTTTACTTGTGAGACTAACCCAGAGCTGCTGAAGCTGTTAGAAGTTGCTTCAAAAGTGTCACTGAGATTTACTGGGCATATAAAGTACATCCTGGCATACAAAGTACATCCTGGCATACAAAGTACAGCAGAAGATATATAAAGCATCAAGGAGAAAGTAACCTGATTATATCTGCAACAGCAAAAGTAAAATGCATCAGTAATGATGTTAACGTAGGGTGAAATCCAGCTGAAACAGGATTTATGGTCAATATATCTCAACTAGGACTTGAATAGTTTCATCTAGAATATAAGTCCTTGCCAGGTATATCTTCAGCTCAGAATCACGTCACTAGGAATAGGTTGTGTATACTCTGGGGAGTGGGCTGTGGGGAGGGGGGGTCAGGTCTGCATGGCCTGGTGTGATGGTAGTCCTGTGCTGCTGGGTGGCTATAGGAGGTACTGCAGGAGAGGAACTTCTCTATCACCAGGGTAGTTCTAAATTCTAAGTCCTCTTCTTCCATTTTCTATGGTACTGTTTATTTTTGAAGTTTATTTTAATTTTAAAACACTACCATCGAGGCTTTGGTTATTTTACTTTGTCTCAGGGGAGGTGGAAGCAGGGAAGGAACTGAGGTACCAGTATGTAGTACTTTCATGATATTACTTGTACCTATTCAGCAGAAAGCTGGTAATTCTGTTGATTTAAATATTTTATAGTTACTACAGCTTGGGATGAGTAAAGGAAGACTGGGAATCTGAGATGTGTTTCATTTCTTGCCTCAGACTACACACTTTTTTTCTCTTTCTCTGTCTTACACAGGGAGGTACAGCCCTTCACAGTTACTGACCTTGACAGAAATTTGCTGTGACATAAGCATAACAGCAACTTCTGTAATTTTAAAGACCACAAGAATTAGGGAACTGTCCCCCACAAATATGTATGTGTTTGTCTCTGAGAGGCAAGTCTACAGTAAGCCAATCTTTTGGAGATTTAAAATAAAATAGCATTGTAAGCCTATAGGTATTAGGAATTTTTTTGGGATGTTCTTAAGGATAGCCTGATGAATTATGTTCATAAATGTTAAAACCTACATTTTCTTAAAGGTGTTAACTGTGAATACTGCTCATTGCTTTGCTAGAGCATGGCCATTATTACAGGGACTTAAGTGGCCATCTTGCCTCAAAAGCCATCAAACATTTTGCTACAGATTTCACTGATGTGATTACAGGAACTGTACGATTGGGATTTGGGGGTAGTGAACATTATAATCATAATATAAGATGATTGGATGAGGTAACTGCCTTGTTGACTGCTAGTGGTTAGAAGCAGAGCTGTGTCTGCAACACATTTCAAATTTGTACTTCTTTTTTTTTTACTGAGTCCCGTGAGCATTAGCACTCAGTATTTCAAAGGAGAGCTTTATATAAAACTAAAGTGCATCTTCCATTATAATCTGAATTTAGTGTTTTTCCCCTTTTCAGGAAGACACAGATCATAATTATTATACTTCAAGGACATATGGCCCATATGATTCTACCAGCCGGGATTTGTGGGTCAACATAGACCAAATGGAGAAGGACAAAGTAAAGATTCATGGGATCCTTTCCAATACTCATCGGCAAGCTGCAGTAAGTTATGGTACCATTTTCTTCTTTGACTAACATGGGTATTTTCATCAGTGACACACATAGCAGTATTACTAAGTATTGTGACTACTGTTCAAAGAGCTATATCTTTGAATTTTAGTTAATCTGTGAAAGTCTTTACAGTGTTGCTATCGAGTGAATCCAAGTTGCCTTTTTGAACCTCTTAAAACAGTGCTTTAGAGATTCCTTTACAGATAGATTTAAAATTTTCCAGTGTTCATGAGGATCACAAGGTATCGAACAGTAAACTACTTGTGCTGCTGAAGTTGGAGAGAATTTTGCCATTAGGTTCAATAGTAACAGAACTGGGTTCAGGATAAAATTGATGAAGTTTTAAATCTTCCATTGTATGTACCTGTGTTTGCATTTCTATTTTATGTGAGGTGTCACACTTATTTTTCCTTTTGGGACATCTAAAAAAAACTCATACAGTAACCAAAGTGATGAGATCACAATTTTAGGTTGTTGACAAATAAATATCATGGAATGTAGATCACAATCATATTTAACTTATTGTAATCCTGCTGCCTGGTAAAAAGGGTATGAAAAATAATAGGCTTACACTCTTAGAAGTGAAATCGAACACTGTATGATTTACTGATTGTATTCTCAGTTCTCACCTGTGGCTAGAAGGTACGTACATATTAGTGCAAATTAAATGTAAAAGATTCTTGTTTCATACATTCCCCAGATTAGTTCCAATGAAAAATTCCTTGGATTTTGCCAGTTTAAAACAAATTCCAGTGAACACCCTATTTAAAAGTTGTACAGTTTTTAAAGATGCAGATCTGTTTAACAGTTTTAAACCTGGGGGAAAACCCACAAGTTTAAATAATCTTTTCTCTTAGTTTATCCGTTTGCTCTGCTCAGAGGAGTGCAAGAAGCAGCAGGAAGAAATACTATGTATTTAGCTCTGAATACAAAAAGCAGAATGAGGTGATAAATCCAATACATGTGACTGAAAAGAGTCCAGTTCAAAAAATACATTCCTCATAGTCATAAAGACTGTAAGGAGCCAGAGATAATATAAAAGTAGAGGGTTCAGCCAATTATATATCTTTGATGTAGATTTCATTAAACACTGTATAAGCTATTTCTTAGAATGATTTGGTTCTAATGAGGAAAAAAAAGCCTCAGGGCACCTAAAAGTGAGAATCTTCATTGCCTGCCTTGCCAGCTTCATGTAGGATACTGGTGCTTTGTGTTGAAGGAGGGAATAGAAATATGCCAACACCCTCAAACCCTCTGCCCCCCCCAAAAAGCCCTAATTAATAAATAAATTAAAAATACTCATATAAGATATGATATCTTTCCCTATTAAAAGTAATTTATGAAGATGAGACCTTAACATTAGTGAAATTCCTTTGAGAAATTTTAACCTGCATTCAATAATTAGTGATGGCAACACCCTTCCACATCTTTGTTGTAAGCACTTTTGTTTCCAGTTGGATCCCTGAAATTATGCACCTAAAAATGTTAATTCCAAGGTGCACATTTTGTCGAAGTTATTAGAGTAGAGGTTTAGAACAAGGCAATTTTTTTGATCTGGGTGTAGGATCAGTGTAGAGGACCATTCAGCATGGCAGACAGGACCTTGACATGAGGGCTTCAACTGTTTCTGCCCAAAACAAATGGTTTAAGATCTGTGTTCTGAATTTCAAATGTCCTCTCTGCCTTTCTGCCAAATCTAACAGAGAAGGCTGTGGTCCCAGGTTAGCACACTGGTATCCATCTCTTCATACTTCCCCAAGTGCCCTGGACTGGAAACTTGAGGGCCTGCAGCCATGTCTATATATATTTTTAAAGACCTCATTTTCAGAGGTTGGGTTTATGTCCCTCCTGAAAAAGTACCAGTGAGTCAATCTGTAAGGTTTTATATTTCATTTATACATCTATAATTGATTTCTTGTATGTGTCTGAGCAAACAACACCCCTTTTCACTACACAGTGGACTTCATTAACAAAGAGATGTGCTCTCTATAACTCTACAGCTGTAGAGTCATATATTCTGAGATGATCATGCATAACTCAGCAGCAATCTCTTCCCTTCTCTTCCACACAGGTAAACTTTGTCATTACTCTTTTTAAAAGGCCATTTTACACATCTTTCTGCAACTCAGTGATTTACATGCTGATATTTTCTAAACATTAATCTTCAATTTGACAGTAAGACCAGGAATTAAATTATTGCATGCTAAGCCTTGATGAATTCATTTAGCAATGTTGGGGATTCTTTGAATGGTAAAAATTTTGCACTTAATTTGTGTGTTTTCCTTCACTTTGAAATACATCCTAAGAGTTCCCAGAAATTGTCAGCTGGTTTTGCTTCTACAGGAAGAGCAATAAAGAGAAGATCCATGAGATGGTTTCACTGTATAAACAGCATAGAAATTGGTTGCAGAAAGTAAGACACATACATTAATGGAACAATTAAAATATCTAACACTACAGGATTAATATCACTAGTAGTAAGGGTTATTTTTTAACATATGGCCACCATCTTAACCTTATAATAGAATTTTAGGTGCAGCTTGGATATTCAGTGTGTTCAGATTAGATATCTACTAGCTGATTGCTCAAACACTGAACTGGACACAGGGTACCTCATACTCGGTAGCTCAATTCCCTTTTCTGTCAGTCCATGCTACCGTTTAGGTACAGAGAAAACATTTTTATTTCAGTGGGTTGAAAGTTCCGGTATTTTGGGGGGTAAAAAAACATATGCTTTCTAGCAGCAAAAGTAAAAACACACTTTTAGTGACTATTAGAATATTGTGCTTTAAAACATTCCTTAAATCCTGTGCATTCTTTATTATAGTAATATGCTAAACAACTGCCTACATTAAATATTTTTGCATTGTCAGAATTTAAGACATCCTTTTTTGATTTAAGTCAGTGAGAGAGACCTGTACCTGGCTTAAGTGGGCATAGGATCAAGTTTTTATTGCAGACATCCTTATACTAATGTTTATATTACAGCAATTTAGAAGACTGTTAAGAGGGCACATTTGAAGAGTTTTCATTTGAAGCGGTTTAATGGTTCCTGTGCATTCAGAAAGTTAATAGGTAAAATGGAGGATAGCATATAAAGGGAAGAGGGAAGGTTTGGTCAGCAAATTGGTAGTTTTACCAGAGTTCATGGAAATTATGTTTAGTAGAGCAAGGACAATTTAAATGGAGTGCGTACATAGCATACACTTCCGCAGCAAAAACTGTAGGACATGGTAAAAAAAACATTTGTTTGAGTTAATTCATGAGCTGTCTTTTGCATATGCCATTTTGATTAGAAATGTTCAGTTGTACATCCATATTTATGTATGTACAGAAAAGGTCATTAGAACCTACTCAGTCCAATTAACACAATGCAAATGGATTTTGCATTTTAATTAAAAACAAACAAAAATGAGCTAATAAATCCTGTCTAAATTCTGTCTTTCACTTAAGTGGAAAGTAAATCTAATTTAAAGTTACTGTAAATCTTCAGCTGCTAATTTCATGCTAAATAATTCTTTAAACATTTTTAGTGGATGTAAGCATAATTATTCCTGAGAGAGGAAGTACTCAGATATAATCTGAAAATAATAAACCCAGGACAGAAATAATGGTAAGGAAAACAAAGACAAAAAGTTGTTTTCTTTTTCCTTTTTTTCTTTTCCTCTTTTTTAAAATGTGTGAGCTGTTGTGCATTCTTAAGCGGAGATATCAAAGGTCAGGGTAGAGGGACAGTCACCAACAACCCATTTTTACTACAGTAACTCCTCTTACGTAACAGATAATGGGCTTCATGCCAGTTTCCTGTCTGGGGTTTAGACCACTATGGAAGTGATTTGTTTTTATGGGATATTATATTTAAACAGTGGAAAGACCTTACTCTTTTCTGCCTTGACTACTAATTTGTTCAGAGTTCCATCAGACAGCACATGAGGTGATAATTATGGGTGGACACAATAATTACGAAGCTCTGAGAAAGTAGAAGAATAGATGGAAAAGGAGAAAGCCATAGGCAGAGAGCTAAAGTGAGGTTGAATTTGAATGGTGCTTTATGGTGAGGTTAGTGTAGAAGAGTCTGTTCCTCAGCTTACAATTCAGCTGATAAAGGTAGTCACCTGTATGCTGATGAGAAATTGTTTTTATTTTTATTTTGTAGTAAGTGTCCAAAGTAGAGTTTGTTGTTGCTTCTGTTGAATATTTCTTTATACATAATTTCATCTCCTACTTGACAGTATAGAGAAGTTTGGGAACTGGTGTCATATGGGTGTGACAAAGGAATTGCCTTCTGGTGGCCAGGCTTCATTAGATAAACACTCAAGTAGGAGCAGGGTGTCAGGGAGAGCACTTGAATCTGAAGGCACGTGTGACAGAGACACAAATGCCCACTAGCCAAGGTAGTATGCATCCTGTAAAATGCAGGTTTTGCTAAGGCTTTTGATATTGATGGATCCTCTTAAGAAAGAGGTTAAAGAAACTTTTTTTAAAGAAAAATCTACAAATCTTTATTAATTTATTCTTATGAGTGAGTTACAATGTCTGTTCATGTATTTTCTGAAGTCTTTAGTTATGAAGATTCACTGTTTTGAGGTGTTTAAGTGCTACACAGAATTGTTTCCAGTTAGCCATTACCCAATCCAAATTAATAATAGCAAGACTCCAGTGAAAAATAAAAAGCAATGAAATAGATACTTGAAGTGGAGGACTCTTTGTCTTGTTTTCTCTTACCTTTCTGCTCAATATTGATTTTATTTTCTGATGTTCCTTTCAGAGAGTGAATCTGTCCTTTGATTTTCCATTTTATGGTCATTTTCTACGTGAAATTACTGTGGCAACTGGGGGTAAGTGGCTTTCTACCATTTGCTTTGAGTAATAAGAGAAGAGTTTCTTGCAGCTACTTAAAATACTGTTTTTTCTCCTGTATATGTCAAGAGATAAACTGCAGCTTTTATGTAGGAAATTTTCCTGTCCGCAAAATGAAAGTCACAAAATATCAATATGATGAAAAACCTCCAGCTGTTCAAGTTGAACTGTTATAAACCCATCTCATTCTAAAGGTTTATAGCAATAATCTTTTTCTGTTTAGATACTTCCCCAGAAATATTGTGTGTATGTGTGTGTAGCAGTTACATTTTTTGAGACAGTGCTGGAGCCAAAACAAGGAGTCAGGCTTAGGGTTTGCCTGCATGAGGGCAGAGGATTTACTGTCCAAAGATAAGAATTGCTGCTAGAAGCACACAGTTTGTCGCCTGTAAGGCAAACCCTTTGCAGCACACTGTCTTGGCATTGTAGGGTATCTGAAAATGTACCACAGTGTTCCTCTTCTTCTGTGGGGTAAGATGGAGGTATGGCACAACTCGAGCTCCTGATCTTGCAGCTCTGGGCACCGCTGCTGGCTCATGGTTAGGCTTCTCCCTCCCACTGCTGCTGGCTGCTACTTGCACTTATCTCCTGCACTAGGAACAGTCATTGATCCCTTCTGCTCCCCTTCCTCTCCACCTCCCAGCAAGACAAAAATGAGACCAGAGGATAGTGAGATGACATGGAAGACAACTAATGAGAAAAAGGAGTAATGGTTAAAAAATGAAAATAGGGAGGCGAAAAGCAGCATCACAAAGAGCACAGCCATGGCATCCTTGGTCCTTGAATGGGTCCAGCACAGCAACTTCGTGAACTAACTGGTGGGGCCCTGCCTAAAGGTATGACAGGACAAGCAGGCAGAAACAGGAGCCATCAACACTGGGAAAAATCTTACCCTGTCCCTGGTCAAGACTTCTTCTCATGATATGGGTTACCAGCTGGGCAAGATCAGGGCATGTCTCTGTCCCACTGAGGTCCTAAATGCAAAGGTTGTAACTACGAGACTGGGGAAGAATTACAGCCAGTGCCTCAACAAGAGTAGGAACTGGAACAGAGGTTTCTGTCATGCTCCCCATCAGGACTTCCATTTTGTACCAAAGTAAAAGAATACAAGAGATGGACAGAGGTGAATAAAGGCTGATATTAAATAGTTGATTTGCAATAGAAAGATAAAATGGATACAGAATTACAAGATGACTTCAGTATCAGGGTTTTCTCTTCTTGATCAGCAATGATATTTTTATGCTGATTTGGATCAGAAGAGCCATGAACCACTGATTTTGAGACTTGTCTGATTTCCATTCTGCTTTGCTTTTAGTTTCATTTTGGTGCTTCATCATCAGTGTCTAGTTCTGTATTCCGTATTAGAGGAGTTGCATTTTGATAGGGTGCCAAAGTCAAGCACATAGTCTGTGTAGTCTAAAAGAATGGGATGGGATGGATCCTACACAGCTAAACAGCAGCTATGGCGACATTGTTCATTCTCTAAATGTCTGCTTATTCGTACTGCTGTACTGGGTTCTTTAAAACTTCATAAAGTTCGTACTTCCTCCAAGTAATTCCTTTTGTGTGGTCACTGCCGGATCTCCCCTTTTATAATGGCAGTCCTGAATTCTTACCACTTTTAGCACTTTAGCTAATACGCTGCCGTCACCAGTTTCCCCATCGGACCCCAAACACTTGGGAGCAAAGTTAAGCTCCTGAAGAGAACGGTAATTTATGAGGGAAGCATTGTTTCTTTCAGTTCAGGTATTCAGAATTTTAAGCGGTTTGGGGCCTTGTTTTCTTTTTTTTAAAAAAAACATGTAAGCATATAAGAATAGCTGCATCTCTGCAGCACTCTTTTCTCTTGCTGTTAATAGAACACTGGAGGATAATTCTGCTTTTATTTTGTTCCACTTGTACTAAGTAAAATAATATTGCTGTGAATAGATCTATGGATTATTGTCAAGCTAAATAGAACCTTAAAAGCAATCCTTTTAATACACACCACTGCCATTAGCATACAGATACTTCTTTCATTGACACTTCCATGATTTTCAACCTTAAAATTATCATGAAAAAGCAAGATCTAGTCAGTAATATCTTGAAAAATATTACATTGCTAGAGCTCAGTAACTGTAAATCATCCTGTCTGTCCAGTAGAGGATGCAACCCTTTCTACAACAACAAGACTCCTAAACTGATTTAGTGGAAAAAGAAACGTTTGGTTGTGTACTAACTCTCTGATAAGTGTTTTGTTTTGCCTATATTTGCAAATTTTCTTGATAGGCTAAACACCACACTTCACCATCGATGACTTATAAGGATAAATACAGTTTTCATGTGCTTTGTATATTGTATGGCCTACTATTTTTAGTAACTAGGATTTTACAATTGTATTACTGTTACTAGAGATGTGGAACACCTCCAGAGGTTATTCTGACATCAAAAGAATGACAGAGTTAATGTCTACAGGATTGCCCCATGACAGATGTCTACCTTCTGAAGAGCAGGATATGATTAATTAATGCCAGTGAAAACACTACAAACTGCTTTTACCTCTAAATCATAAATTAAATAACCTTA
>JAOXXN010000395.1:18470676-18483779 GCA_026770055.1 Myrmophylax atrothorax | reverse complement strand
GGAGAGGACAGTTTCTTTAAGCTCATGTCCCTCACTTCCAAACTGGAACTGTGCACTTAAAAATATGATTTTTAGTTATGACTCAAGAGGTCAATCAAATTTTGTCCTCACATCTTTTTATGCATATAAGTATGCATATATTCTTTGGTCTCATGTTTTAGAGAATTGTGGTGAGTCCTGGCACAAGAGAAAGTTGCATAAGCTCGTAACTTGATGCAACCCCATGCTCACAGGCAAGCCAGTACAAAAGCCCCAGCCAGATAACATCTGTTGTGCAATGTTACAAAAAAATGGAGATGCTTCCACACTTCCTAAAGGTTCCTGTGTGAGTTCAATGTGTCCTGAAAAGTCTTCTTGGTCTTAATATTGAAGGACCATCCTTTTATGGAAAAGAGGCAATAGCTGGTTCAGAGACATAGCCTGTGTCCAGACATAGCTTACAGGAATTTCTATATTCCGCACACTATTGAAATGTGTCCTTGTATAGCCACAGTAAGGTTATAAATTAGCAAATAATTTTGTTGATTTGGTTAATTTTTCCCAGAGGGAAAGAAAATGAAGTAAACCCATAACGCAGTAATTTTTGGGAATGTGGGGAAATTTGTCTGATCATGCACATCCTTGTATGTATCTGTTTATGTGATATTTAGATTGAGAAAAATGTGAATTACTTGTTTAAATTCCTATAAAGTCATGGTAGTCAGCCATATAAATCTATCTTTAAGAGCTTTATAATTTTTGATGTATGACTAGACAAAAAAAGTCATGTTACCAGGTTGTAAAAGTATGATGAAAATTTTCTGAATTTTCTATTGAAATATCAATATAAGAAAGATACATACATGTATATGCATATATATAAAAGAAATATATTTATATTATAAATATAAGAAAGATATTAAGCTATTAGAGAGTGTACAAAGGAGGCAATGAAGATGGTGAAGGGCCTTGAAGGGAAGCCAGATGAGGAGCAGATGAGGGCACTTGGTCTGTTCAGCTGGAGAAGAGGAGACTGAAGGGAGACATCATTGCAGTTACAGCTTCCTCGTGAGGGGAAGAGGAGGGGCAGGCACTGATCTCTGCTCTGTGGTGACTTGTGACATGACCTGAGGGAATGGCCTGAAGTTGTGTCAGGGGAGGTTTAGATTGGATATTAGACAAAGGTTCATCACCCATAGGGTGGTTGGGCACTGAACAGACTCCCCAGGGAAGTGGTCACAGCACCAAGCCAGACAGAGTTCGAGAAGTGTTTGGATGATATTCTTGAGTACATGGTGTAACTCTTGGGAAAGGGTACAGGCCCAGGATTTGGACGTGATGATCCATGTGGGTCCCTTCCAACTCAGCATATTCTGTGATTATTTTGTTTTCTATCCATTTGCAACAATAATACTGAATTTTAGTTGCATGTTTAAGCCTGTTTATGTTCTTTGAGGACCTCTCTTAGAGATTTTCTTCTGCATGACCATGGATGTTTAGTGGTTTTTTCTGTCTGGAAGTAGGAACAAAGAATTTTGATCAGTTTTGAAAACTGTTCTTTTCTCTGTTAAATTTGGACATGTATCTCAGGCTTCTGATTGCTTTCCCCCCTTTACTTTTTCACCACATACAACATTAAATTTTAATCTCAAAGAGATGAATCAATGAATATAGTCTTGGTCTTATTCCATTGATCTCTGAATGGAATCATAAGTCTTCTTGTCCTGTTTACAGTCCCAGAGTTTTGACCTGATATGCCTCTTCTCTTCCTGTCTCTAGTCATTGTGTTGTCTTCTTGCTATTCTTTGGCTTCTTCTGTAGGAAAGCAATGGTTGGGTTGCAACATTTTTATAATATGGCAAATAACTTTGTCACCTCAGTATATTAATGTAAAATTGGAACAGTGTGAAAAAATGTTCTGTTCAGCAGTCACCTTGTCCTTTAAGCCAGCAGGCACTGAAAATATTTGTGTATTTATGTAACAATGCCCCCATTCAGGACCCCCTTTCTGCCTACATTTCAGCTTATTCTCAAACCTTAAAACAGTAGTTCAAGCAGAACCCTTTAGCTGAAATCTCAACATTACACCCTCAAAATCATTAGGAGATATGTTATTGACTTTGGCAAGAGAGGGAATCATTCTGTGATGCACTTTAGCCTCATCCTTCTATTGTGTTTCATCCTAGACTGAGACTGAAAGCTGCTGGAATGTGGAACAATTCTGTTTAAGGCATGCTTCAGAAAAAAAAATAAATAAAAGACGGACCTTTGATTGTGAATTTTGCATAGGATGAATATATAAATAATCATAGAAATACTGAGCACCTCAAATAGAGAAGAACCTTCAGAGATCACTGCATCGAAACCTACGCTTCAAATAGGGACCTAATAAATTAGTCTTGCCTGGAATAATTATTCTTTCAGTACACTTAAAATACATAGTATAGGTGGGTAGATATTAATGTCAATATGTGTTGCAATAATATTTGGAATTAGGTGCTTGTGCTTTAAGCATTTCTAGTAATATTATGGAGGTAGAACCACAAAATATACTTAAAATAGGCACCAAGGAAACCTCATAGCGTGTGAGCTTCACTGATATGTGAAAAAGAATTTTGCAATATGAATTCAGTAAACCTTGGGCTGCCTGTAGGCATCCTTGCTTCATAAATATTAATCTGACCTTCCAGTTCAGCTTTAGTCAGAGGGTAAAAGCCCCTGTAGATTCAGTGAAGCAAGGCAGATCATGGTCATGGGAGACAAGGACCCATTACATTCCTGTTACTGTTTGTTCCACCTCATTTCTGTACACTTGCAGGAACTTCTGTAACCGTTAAAGTCATCTTCATGTTATTAGCCTAATTCACTTCATCAGATGCTACATGATCCTTGGTTAAAATAACAAAGCAGATAACAGCTGTATGAAGGTGTTTTCATAAACACAGGAACTTTCAGATTATCTGTTTTGACTTTTATAAAAAGAAACAAAAGTAACTTCTGCCATTCATTGCAGTTATTCTGAGCATATGTTGACTGGTCCCTAACACATAAAGATCTAAAGCCTGACTGCTTCCCTGATTGACTTCATGAGAGCAAACATGCATGAAGCATTTTTTCCTTTCACTTGATCAGGAAAATGAATGATTTAAAAGCACCAGCCTAAAACCCCATTTGGTTTCACAACTCCCTAAGCAGGTTCTAGCTCAGTGGTTTCACAGCAATGAATCCAAGAAAGAAACAAATAAAGGGTTGCCTCAGAAACTTTATGGAGCCTTTGAGTAAAAGAATCTCATTTATAAGAGCTGATTGATATCCATGGAAAGCTTCTCAACCTTGCAAGAAGGTTGAGAAAAAAAAAAGCCATAAGTAAAATTACTGACTTGGACTCAGTGCATTGTTATCAGTTAACTGGATGATTAAAATGAAGGAGCATTTAGATTTGTCCATTCCTTTAACCCATCAACAAATTGAACACTGTATCTGTATGAATTTGTAAAGCAATGTGCCTTTTTTGTGGAAAAAGTTTCCATGGTAACACAGCAGAAAATCTATAAAAGAGTTGTGGTGTGATCTAAACACTGCCTCACCTCTAGGTAAAGTTTGAAGCAGTATGTAAACAGTATAGTTATCAGCAAACTGCAGATAGTTTGTGTAATACAGTGGGGAACAATTTTTTTCAAGGATGACTCTAACTTCTTGTAAGACTGCTCTATTCTGTAACTATAGTTTCTCCAGTAGTGCAATGTAAGAATTAAATTGTTGTACTCCGTGGGGTAGGTGATAACAATTTCAACAGCCATGCAGTAAATACAAACTGTGGATTAGTTTAGCAAGTCTGCCAGTGTTTTAATGACTTTGATCTCCATTAAATATTCTCTTTCCTAATATATCAGTTTGATCCCATTAAACTGCTGAGTTTGGAAAGATAATTCATGAAATGCTCATTTTTTTTTGAGGCAGACAAAGCTTTTTTCTTATTAGTCTGGAAATTAATGAGTGTGTCACAAAATACACCTATAATAGCCTTGCATGCATTTGCCTTCAGTTCGTCATAGAGAAGGCAGTTTTGTGTTCTCTAGGCTAAGCACCCCCTTAGTCATCTTTGCCAGACTGTCCTCACTGGAGCATCCTTGGCTGAACTCTCACCAGTTGTTCCATATCTCTTGCTTGGGAATCAGAACTGGACACAGCACTCTGGATGTGTCCCATCATTACTCACTTTTGTTCACCAGAACCCCCAGGTCATTTTCTGCAGAGCTCCTTTGCAGGCGATCACCTCGAATATATACTCCCAAAACCAACCAAACAAAAACCAAACATGAAGCCTGAGCTCCAGCCAATATTCAAATTACTCAATATCTCATAAATGCTGGAGTTACATGTGTGTGTTTTGTTGTCATCTAACCTTGAAATGATGGCTTGCCAAACTGTGTTTGTTTAATGTCATGGTCTTCTGCCTTTGCCCAGGAAAGTCTAAAATGGACAAAATCAATTATGCCATGATTTATACCAATGATAACTTTGGACCAGCAATGAAAATTGGCATTTAAGATCAAATTTGATTGTAAATGGCATGTTGAGCTACAGGCTCTTGTTTCAGAACTTGAAGGAAGACACCTAGCTGAATGCAGCTGTGATGGGAGGGATCTAACAAACCTTTGCTTCACCTCTTGGTGCTTTCTTGCTATCAACAAAGGTAGTAAATTCACTTGACTTTCATCAGCTAATTTTCTGAAAACAACAAAAACCTGGCAGTAGAACATTGTAGTATACCTAGATATATACTTCAATGGCTCTCATTCCACAGATTTTGTGCACATGGCACATTCTATTGGGACACTACAATTAGAAAGACAAAAATTTAGAAACCATGGAATTGAAAAGCTCCAGAAGTTCAGAAGAATTGCCCTTTTTTATTCAAGAAAGAAAAATGTTTGCTTTGTTCCTGTAAAAATGTTTGTTAGTGAGGTTTTTGTAATTTTTTCAAATTATGTTCATGGAGAATGCCTTATTAAAAAAGGTTAGCTTGGTAATAGTTCTATATCTCAACACAATCTGGTTTGATTCCGTTTGACTGCATTTAGGAAATTATTCCTGCTACCGGAGAAGAAATATAATTTCCATTATTATAAATAGTAGAGGCTTTATTGTGCAGTACTAATGTAAAGAAACATTTGGTCTCAGGTGAGGATATAGCATGTCACACAGCATTTCCAAACAAACTAAAGCTCCAGGAATAGAAGTGGATTCTCTTTAGCTGTGTAATGAAAGCAAAATTTGACACAGCAAAAAGTAGTCTGTAGACCCAGAGAGCTTTCTATGAGACTCATTGTAAGAGAATAAACATAAGGTAGTGCCTGATTGTATTAGTTGGAATCCTTAATGAGCCGTCAACTCCTTTCCCTGGAAAATGAAACGGTAATGTCACAGGGAGGTTTCTTAACCAGCTTGATAACACATATCTTAGCCAAGCAGGACACAATGTTTCTTCCCATTTATCTACTGTTTCAGCAGTCACAGTCACTGCCTGACATAAATCTTCATAGCAGAGCACTGTTAGCACTACAGGGCATTTTCAGTTTGCTCTTGGTATGAGAATTAACTCTAATAAAGAGGCTGTTGATGAGAAACCAAATGCAGGTCATATCTGATGATTACCAACAGACCTTCACTCTGAGAAACATGGTAAGCAAGAGAGTTACACCTGCTGAAGGTAAATGATTTGTCTCAACTTTTTAAGGTTCTCAGATCTCTGGTAGCAAAGAGTGCAAATGTGCCAATAAATAAAATGAGCAGTCTTTGGTTGAAGTGCAGTGTCAAAATATATGAGATGGAAGATATCAGCAGCAGAAGACATCAGGGCAGAAACATGCGGAAAAATTTGATGCGTGCTTGAGGCCACAGCTGAAAGCAGCTTATGTGAGCTAGTAGTCCTGTGCCGTTCTATCTACCTTTAGAAACAGGCTTTCTACAAGAGGAGAAATATTTGAATGTTGTAGAAAAATTAAAACAAAAAATTAAAAACCCACTGTGCTGATACTGCTAAAAATTTTTTGAAGTATGCAGGCTGCATAACACAGTTGTTAAAATCAAGAGTTGCTCTGTTAGGTGCAGAATCTCCTGTCATAATCTTCAGAAAAATCCCTCAGTTAGAAATACAAAGTTAAAATTAAGCACTGAAAACCTATTAAAATTCTTGCAGAAAGTCAGTTGCAGAGAAGGGATTTCTAACCTGGAAATCAGAAAGCCTGTTTCATGGGGAAAGACACAAAATATTGAAAACATGCAGCCTTGAGAAAGCAGAGAGGACTTGATTACAAAGACAAATGCAAGAGCCTCAGGAAAGAACTGCTCAGATTAAGGAGAATGGCAAAGAAAAAGACTTCGAATTGTGATTTGTTGAGAACTGACAGTAAAGGGAGGATTTATCTCTGAGCAGGGGCAGATCAGTAGCAGTAAAAAGTCAAGATGAAATATTAAATATACACAACTGAGTAGTGAGCAGTACCCTGCAAAAGACTAAATCTGCAACACTGGTATCTTAAATTCCTTTCTTCATCAGCAGTAAAAGGAAGAAAAAGCAGGAAGAACTTGAGGAAATCATGCTAACTTTTATTAATATATCAAAAGACCAGCTCAATCCTTTTTTTCTGGCCCCTCATTCAGAAAACATCTGACTGATCATGTGTAAGATTACAGGGTGTAGATCCAGTGAAGAGTAGCACCCAAGAACTGCATGAATTCAACAAGTCAAATATTTTGCACTGTGTTCTTTCTATGCAGTGAATTTTTCTAAATTTTACTATCTGCTATCTACAATGAACAGGGAGAATTTCCCAAGGAGTCCCTATAAACACAACATGAACAAATTGATTTTACATATGAAATTTAGGCAGACTTGAGGGGAAAAAGGCCACATTTCTTCCTGTCTCATGAAAATAAAGCATTGGTTTAGACACAAAGATATAATTTCTCAATGGTAAGGGCCAGTAACATTTGAGGTTTTCATTTGGTTTGGTTTTTTAAATACTGTTAGAGACGTGGAAAAATTTTGCTTGGGTTATAACCAACTTTTTCACTGATCAAATTTTTCACTGATTAAAATAGATTTCATTTGAACTTTCTTGCTAATATGTGGTAGGACAAGCTGTGAATTATGTTTCACGTTACTAACTTGATGGAAGCTCAATCATATCAGAGTATGAGTTGTGTGTGCTCTGTCAAGACAGATGCAATATATATCACACAGCAGTTTAATTTGGACTTTGCTCGAGAAAAGCTCCTACTAGCTGATGCTGGTACTTGTTGTACAATGTATGAGTTTTCCCAGTTTATTAATTTGCAGGTCAAGTGAAAGGGTATAACTTGCACATCTTGTAAGAAAATGAAATGTGCAAAACCAAACAAATGACCCATTCCCAAACAAAAGGTTAAGTGTAGTTAAAAAGAAACTGTCAGTACAGAAATGTGTTTGACTGCACATCTCTACTTTGAAAATGAGATACATTTTACTGAATATGAAATTTGCGAAAAAATGGTTCCAGCAAAAATGGTCCAGCACTGTTTACTGTCCTTGCAGACTTCCACTATCCCAATCTACACAAAAATCACCCATGTTTTAAAACAATTAACAAGGGAGAAACAGAAGTAGAAAACAAATCAGTGGTAATGGAAATAAATGTATGAACCTACAAAGCTCACATATAGGCCAGTGCCATCTGTGAAAAAATAGCCAACTTTAGAAAGTGAGATGAAATAAGGAAAAAAAAATTGTCATCTTGACTTCTAGAAAGAGAGGTAGCACCATCCTCTGCCCAAATTAGCCTGCCACCTTTATTGGCTTTTCTGTATCGATTATTTTAAATGTGCTCTCTTCTTGCTCATTTCAATAAATACTAAGAAATAAGAAATTTATCAGTGGCATTACAGAGTTGTTGTCTAGCTAGCAATAGTATATAGATGATGGAAAAGGAGTTTTTATAAGCTGTCTTTTCTACCTAAAATTTTACTATATTGTCTGAGTGTTATCAATCCTTGAGTAAATGTAGTGAACAAAATATTATTTTTGCTATTGTGATTATTAAAGACACCATAACCTTTGTGCAGTAAAATCTCTCCTTCTCTCACTAGAGGTGAAAGGAAAGATGGAACCAGAAACATGGGAAGAGAGGTGGAACTCACTTTCAGTTAAGACACAAATGCACTTACGTAGTCAATGAAACAAAAGAGGTAATTCAGAGCACCTAACTATCCTACTTGGATAAATGCCTATGAGCCTCTACAATAGGATTCCTTCCTCAAAGTGGGCCCCTTCCCCCTTCACAATCTGGAAAGGTGCTGTGAGAAGAGCCAGTGCCAAGCATACAGGGATTTCCCCTCTTAAGTGAGTGTATGATTTCCATCTGCCACAGGTTGTGGTTGGATGGGAAGATCTGGAAGCAGGCAGAGGCATAAAAGTCTGTAGGCATGGCTGGATTCTGATTTTCTATGGGGCTGTTCAACAAAATTGGAAACACTGTCCATGGCATTCAGCCACTTGTGCTGCAGGAGGTACTTGACTGCCAAGAGGACTGTGTGTGAATGTCTCATTAGGGCTGAAGAGACACCCTGGCTTGGTGTTCCCAGAAATCTATGCCATCCTTTAAGATATAACTTAAGTGTGTAGAAGTTGAAATAAAGATTCTGATACTACTTTCCATATGTGGTTGAATGGCAGCTGAGACACTTCTTGAGTGCTATGGTAATATTTGTAGGAGCTGTAGAGGTAGGAATTACAGAATCATAGAATATGCCAAGTTGGAAGGGAACAACAAGGGTCATCGAGTCCAACACTTAGACCTGCACAGGACCATCCCTAAGAGTGAAACCATGTGCCTGAGAGTATCACCTAAATGCTTCTTGAACTCTGTCAAGCTTGGTGCTGTTCCCCTTTGTCAGAAAAATTGACTAAGTGGAAAACCAGACTTCCTGTCAAAACCATTAGCCCTTTTGCACAATGTGAGCACCCTAAATATTGACTGAATTCAATAGTTGCTGATGGTCCTTGGAGCCTTTGCAGACATAGGCCCTTAAATACTTTTATAATTTACTAAATGTGAAAACCAGCTGGTAATAATTTCAGCCCTTTAGGGCTTTTCATTTGATTGTGTTACCAGCCTTTGCAGAATAACTAAAGCATTACATGTAGTTATAAAATGCATGGATTTCTTACAGGCTTCACTGTAAATAATGTAAATTTATTTTATGAAACATGATTTTTCTGAGTATATTAAAAACTGCATTAAAATTTAGTTTTCCTATTTAACATAAATTTAAGAGTTGAGTTCTCTCTTTGTGATTCCTTCTTGTGAATTCATCAGTCTTATTTCAATAGGTATTTTAATGACCTTTGGTCCTTCTATCATTTCTGTAGATTATGTAAGTGACTAGCATTAAAGAGGCATGCATGTTTTTGTTGGGTTTTTTTTAATTAATAAATGGCTTAGCATTCATTTAAATCAAATTTATAAGTGATTGGTTTCAACTTGGTGGGGCTTAATGAGTTTTCAAAAGCTGAAATTAAGACTGGGGCTGCAGTTTCTTGAGAACCAATGTGTTTTCTGCTGTAGAGAAATGTATCTAATGAGGAAAAATTTATGATCTTTCCCAAGTTTTCAGTTGAGTGCTTCTAAGTATCTTGTCATAATAATGTTTTAATTTGGTTTTGTTTTGTTTTTACTGGCTTATTTTAAAGCTGATCATGAATGTTGAACATGTTGATCTTGAATGTTAAACATTCAAGTTCAGAATTTTCATACTGTGTGATTTCCTCTTTATGACTCATCCCTGAATCTGTGTACTTGCATGTGAGAAGAAAATTCGTCTCTAGGGCATGTCTTTTCTGCTTTCAGAAGCATCTGTCAGTCACTGCTGACAGAGTTTTTCAGCTGTCCCAAACCTGCAGGTGTGTGATTTCAGTTCAGGAAGATGCAATTAGGTCAACTCCATCCTAGAACTGATTAAAAAAGTGAAGTCTAGCTATAAGGTTTGCACTAACTTTACACTTGCAGAAGTAAGTTTTGTTAGATGCTATCTAGGCCAAAATTTTTAGAAAGCTGAGAGGGAGATTAGTCCAGTGAGAGTCCCAAGTGGAAATTGAAAGCTCAAGATATTTTCAAACTGACATTATTCATACCAACTCGTGTAAAGCTTCATGTCAGTTCATGAAGACTTTGAATTGGCATAAGCCTTCACAGCCAATGGAAGAAACAGTTTCATGTGCTGCTAACCCTGCCTGCTGCTTTTAGGGCACCATCCTTGGAATAGCAGAAGTGCTTGTGCTGCAGTTCAGTGCAGTGATGAAGCTTTTCTTTTGGTATTTTTGCTGGCTTAGTTTTCTGTTCCATGATAGGAGGGATGTGAAAGCAGATAAAGTGGCTGGGGACAGTACGTTGGATGAGGATATGGATTTACATCACCTTGGTGTGCTCATTAAACAAGCTAAATTGCTGAGAAGTTGGATTTCAATGGGAAAGCACAAGCTTAGGCTTGGAGGCAAAAGTACTGGCATAAACATCACTAGTGGCAGATTGCTGACAATCCCTTTCAAGGTTATAAATGCAAAGTGGGCTTTTATTTTGGTGCCAGCCAGCCATCTATACTGTACAGAAAGGGAAAGCAGTCCTGTTCTGTGATGGGGTTTTCAAGGCAGTTTCCCCTAAAAGGTAGGAAGGGAAAAGCTTTCA
This sequence comes from Myrmophylax atrothorax, assembly GCA_026770055.1. NCBI lineage: Eukaryota > Metazoa > Chordata > Aves > Passeriformes > Thamnophilidae > Myrmophylax > Myrmophylax atrothorax. The sequence goes on along the minus strand of JAOXXN010000395.1, from coordinate 18,473,076 downwards.
CTTCTGATACCAACTACCATTTTAACAAAGAGTTTCAGAGAAAACAACTAGAGATGGTGACTGCTACTTGGGTTTGGGCACTACCAGAGCAGTCCTGCTTCCACTTTCCCCTTAGGCAGCTGAAGAAGGAAAAGCAGCAGCAACAACATGTATCTGTACCTAAGTGCACTCATCCTATGGTATACCTGTACCTGTACCAAGCTTTCTTGTGTTGAGAGCTCATCACTGAGTCCCCGCACCAGAGAGGATAGACACACTGTTGTGTGAGCAGATTGTCAAGAAATAAGTAGTACCGACGTTTACCTTTGAAAATTTCCATTGTTGTCTAAGTGCCTCAAAGTGTATACTTAGGGTGGACGGACGTTTGAAATCTTTTCCTGCTGCCTTTTTCTTAATTTCCTCACAAAAATCATCATATCCTATAGTGAATTTTTTTTTCCTCTGTTGAGGAATAAGGGTATAGGCACCTTACCTAATGGGATTGTACACTTTGAACAAGTAATTATGTTCTTCCCTACTGATGGCAACTTGTGAAAGTAGCAGCTTCTGGCATATAAAGTTTGTACTAGAGTGGAAGTAATAATGAGTTCCCTAATGGAGCCATGACAGAAGACAGAAGGATTCCAAGCCATATGTTTACACCCTCTCAAGGGAAATAAATAGAACCTGCATTATTTTGTTCAAACAAAATGAAGTAAAAAAAATCATAGGTTCTCCATTTTTCCTCTGCTGCCATTCATGACCTGCAACAATGAAAACAACTGTAAGTGCAGGTGGTAGCTGAGAGCAGTTTTCTTCCTGCAGCCGCCCGTGCATGCTTCCTGAATTTAATATTTCAGAAACTTTATTTCCAAAAAAAATAGGATGTGAGTAAGACTATGTCTTGCCTTCTAAGATTTCATGGGAGGCAAGATTTTCTTCCTGCATCTTGGTGGTTTAAACTATACTCTCCATTTTGTTATTCATTCAAAAGGAAGTGGGTAAAATGCTCATGGAAAAAACTGTCACCACTCTTCTATAGCTTTCATCTGATGTGAGGAGCAGCCTGTTGTGTCTTATGCAGCATACAGACCTTTTCCACTGCACCATGATGAAATAGCCTTATCATCATTGCACCGAATACCTGTCTAAGTCTCTCTACGTTAAGGGAAGTCTTCTAGCTTTTCTGACATAACTTTTAAGTTTTGGGTGGGTGAGTCACAGGGCTCCAGTTATGCTTCACCAGCTCCTAATGTTGAAAGGAATGAAAGTCTTTTCTTTGGTCAGATCCTAAATGGCTTTTTCTTGGCAAATTCAATCCAGCCACATGTGATTATTACTTTTAGTAAGTTTAAACATAATTATGTTGCAACCTGTACTTTGGTTTAGGAGGCAGGGATCACTGTTTATGTACCCTGTGATTACATGACATTTACCACAGATATCCTATTGCTGCTTGTAATTTACCATATGATTAAATGACCAATATTTATCATCACAGTGAAGTGTGTATTGTATGGTATGTCTTCCACAACATGGAACAATATTGTAATTGAATTTCTCAGCTTTATAGAAATCAGTTTTAGGTCTAGTTTAGTCTCAAAATTCATTAGGTGATTTTTGAAAGGCTTAGAGAAACATTTTCAATCTCAGTCATTTAGAGTTCTTTTCAGATCATGTATCAGTGTATGGTGAATGTATGAAAGATGACCATTCCAGTCTTTTGCAAATGTCTGAAAGATATGACATGTTGTCATACGTATTTTGCTGTAGCACATAAATATAAACCCAGTTTCGTGTTTCTGTTAGTACATGCTCCCTCATGCTTTAAGGCCCTCATCTAGCAGGGCTACTGCTGCGGTACAGCAAAGCAACCCATCACAGCATGTGATTCCTCTTCAACCCGCTAAAAATATATTAAAAAACAGCCATGAAATTAGGCAGAGCTATATTTACTAAAGGGGTTTGCAGAGATTGCAGGCAAATCAGCTTCCTACTAATGGCTTTTTATGCCTATGACAAGTTGAACTCTGAACAGCACAACTACATGCTACCCACTGCCTAGCCATGGCCTATTTCCACACTTTAACTGTATGGATCACATGGGTTATTGCAGGTTTTAGGTCATCAGAGGGAAGGATTAATTCCCTTGAACTCCTAAACCTCTGCATACGTAACTCCTAACTGGTCCATTTCCCTATATATTTGCGGAAATCTCGTTTGTGTGCTTTAAATTAGGGTTAGGGTTAGGGTTAGGGTGACACCTGAAAGGGAGGAGGGAGACAGAAAGGTAAAGATTTCTAGTCTTAACTGTAATAATATGAAATTATTAGTAATAAGCACTTCCAGACAATCAGATCCTTATGTTCCCAACACTGCCTATCGACTACGGACAGCACACAGGTTGGAAGGGTTTCTGAC
>JAOXXN010000395.1:18454939-18466194 GCA_026770055.1 Myrmophylax atrothorax | reverse complement strand
CATTTGGTCTTAAATTCCAAATATCTTTTTTTCACTTCTCTGATCTGGAATTAATTAAGGAGTCTCAAGGAAAGTGTACATCCTGCATCTTTTGATTCCCTGTGAGTCAACACTGAATGGCAAAAAAGCCTCCTCTGAGGACTCCATGACAGACTTCAGATGAAGTCAACCAATGTGGAACTGGATCAATTAATTACCTTTAAAACACACCAGGCTTACTAGATCATAAAAATAATATTGATGTCTGTACTTGAAACAAAAGAGGCATCATGATGGCAAAACCAGCTGATAAGTAGAACTGCTTTATGGAGATTTGATGGAACTCAATGCCATTCAGTCAAGGTCTCAATGCCTCAAAATTATGAAAAGAAAGGAATGATAATTACAGATTTTTTTGAGGCCTGTGTCAAACTGCATATTGGCAGCTATACAAATTGCTTTTGAGTATTCCTGTTATTGTCAACTATGTTGTTTAGCATTTCAGGTTGGAAGATCTATTGCTCCAGGTGTTTATTTCCAACAAAAATTATTTAGGAGAACAAGCAAAATTTTTTGTCCTTTTTATGAATGAAATGTCATGGCTATTTAAAGGCATAATTTCACATCAACTTATTTAGCACCAGCAGACACAATTATTCTTTTTCTCTCGATCATTTTCTTTTAGCCAGAACATTTTTCCCTTTTCAGAAGACAAAATTATATTATACTATTATACATTATATTATATTATGTTATATTATAGTACATTATATTAATATTATATTGTACTATACTATTATGTATTATATCATATAGCATGAATAACCTAACCTGGGCAAGAGATAGCAATTACTGAGAGTAAAACTCTGCTCTGCTTCAGCTGCAATTTTCCACCTATCTTCTACTAGAATATTACTAATCTAAAAATAAATAAATACATTTCTTAAAAAGATACAAGGAATTCCAGTGATTCGGGAGCATTATTTTATTTTTGCATATTGAGTAAAATAGTTGATATATAAATTAAAACATGGAAGAGGTAAGATATAAAACAAGTAAAATATTAGATTCAGTATTAGGCTGTAATAGGGATTGTGGCAAGGTTTAGGTGGAGGGGTGGCTGCCTCGATAGAACCCACCGAAGGAGACAGCTGAGCCCATGAACCACGCTGGTGGCACCTCTGGGGGAACATGTTTAAGAAGGTTAAAAATTGTTGCACATCAGTGCCGGGATTAAGGGGAAAAGCATGAGAAACAACACTGGAATACCAAGGAGAGAGAGGAAAAGGGAGGAGCTCATCCAGGCACTAAAGCATCTGTGGAGGAGGGCTGGCTGGAGCATGTATTTCTCTGCAGATTGTGGAAGAGCCACACTGAAGCAGATATCCGTGCTGCAGCCTGTGAAGGATCCCACACTGGAAAAGTGGAAATGTCCTGGAGGAGCCATAGGCTGCAGAGGACCCACACTGAAGCAGGTTTATCCTAAAGGACTGCAGCCCATGGGAAACATCTACAGTGCAACAGAAAAAATATGTGAGGAAAAGGTAGTGACACAAATAAAGTTATGAACTGAGTTCAACTCCCATGTCTCATCCCTCTGCACTGCTCAGTGGGGAAGAGGAGTTAGAGGGGTCAGGAATACAGGAGTGGCACTAAGCCTGGGGAAAAGGGAGTGGTGAAGGGAAGATGTTTTAATCTGTGTTTCTTTCACACTATGAAAACTTGTTTTATCTAGCAGCAAATTAAAATAATTTTTCCCCAAGTTACTTGTGTCTTGCCCATGACAGTAACTGGCAAATGTTCTCCCTGTCTTTATCTGGACACACAGGGTTTTTCCTCTAATTTTGTCCCTCTGTCATGTTGAGGAAAGGTCGTGAGAGAGCAGCTGAGTGGGCATGTGGCAGATGGCAAAAGTCATACCACCACACAGCCAGACTGAACTGCCATAATATAGTTGAAGAAGTACTGGGCACCTAAAATATATACTCTCAAAATGGACCCTACTCATCACAAGTACAATTCACTTACACCCTTATCCAATATGATGCTTTTAAGATATAACTACTTGTTCCATATATTTAAAAATAAAATACACATGAAATTATATCCTAAAGTTTGTTCTAATTCATCTAAATTCTTAAGTGCACAACCAGTTTATCATATCAACACCTATATATCAGGCTCAGGTTTATGAAACTTTTTCACACAAGGTCTTGGAAGATTTATCTTAAAAGTTAGTTATCAACTAACTTAGAATATAGTTATTAACCCAGATCTTGCATTTTCTTTCGTTGTCTGCATATCCAATATCCTATCTTTATAGGCACATAATAACAACTTCAAAGGACTCATTGTTTAGACTTTGTCAAACATGGTCAAAAAACCTTCTAAGTGCTACTGAGTTTGTGCACAGCTAGGAGTATCAAAAAGAAACCACAGAAATCGTATGTGCACAGTGTTGTATTCTTGTACATGAAATTTTCTCTGTAAATCTAATATGTTAATGTGCAGCAGATAAGGAGCATAGTTTGAAAGGAATAAAGGCAGACATAAAATGCATTTTTAAATCAACTCAGAGTCCTACATCAGGTGGAAGTGTGCTTTAATAGTTAAGTGATTATATATATATATTTCCCCTCCCTGTTTCTATGAGTGTAGATTTGTACACTATGAGAACTAGAAGTGTACCCTTCTTAATTTACAAGTGGGTTTAGTATTATTTCAGACTTAGTTAAATTTATGTGTACTTATTAAACTTACAAAATGCTGAGCACTCTTTCCTATTTGTCTTCATTCCAGTATTTAGGAGCATATTATGCTTCTAGGTATAATTCTTGTGGAGAGTTTTGGAAACGAATTCTACCAATGCCTCCCACAAAAGAGAGATTAAGTGGTTCAGGAAATTGCAGCTCTGAAAAATTCTTCCTTGACTAAATGAGTCAACCATAAGCATTTACCACTGTCAGAAAATTAGGTCACAGATAATATAAGCCAATTTTCTATGGAATTCCATTCAGGAATAAGTTAATTTTATATTTGCTGCTTTCTTGAAGTTGTAGTAATAAAGATAAACTGTCCATGGTCAACAGTGTCTTCAGACTTTGAATCTCTGGGATGATTCAAAATGACTTGTGTTTCTTTTCAAGTTGTTCCAATGCATGCCTGGAGTTCTCATTAGAATGATCTTCATGCAAGGCCTGCCTGCTTTCCAGCTATCATCCACCTCCTGCTTGCCATTTTTGTCTATAGTAAAGCTGCATCCGGCAAACACTTGGAAATACACTCGGTGGTTACTAATTACTTGGGCTGATTTACTTAGTTGTATGTTCCAGCACAATTAAGTCCTTTCTTTTCCTATTGTATCTGCCTCATTATTAGTTATAATGGTGACATTTATACTGTAAATGGGATGGAAGCATGAAAGGGAAACTGTGTGTAAGGATAGGACTATTGTGCAAGGGTTGAATAAGTACTGAACTGTTAAGGCTAATTGTAATATATGAATATTGATTCAAAGGTTTTGTTTGTACTGTCTTCAAAATATTTTTGAGGAAGGGTTTCAAGGTTATAGACCTATTCACAATTGTGTTAAAATATGTGTGCAGATGAGCACAGGGATAATAAGCAGCACATAATATGAACTACATTTCTATGAAATGAGATGTATTTAGATGTCTAAATAAGTGTAAGAGATTGTTTCTCAAGGGAATGACATTTTAGAAGCAGACAATAATAAACAGGAAATAATGAAAATGCATTTCAGGGACTATGTTTTGGCAAGGTAGTTGGCTATCCTAAAATGACGAGTAGTAGAGTAAAATTCCAGCTACACTTCTATATTCTGAAAGTTTATAAATGACTTGTAAATATGTGTGGGCAGATATTTTTTTAACTGGTGTTTCTCTTTATCTAACAAATTACAAAAAAAAGTGTCACTTAGATATTCGATTGAAGGAATCTGCCCCCCACTCTCCCTTTTCCCTCCACCAAAAAAAAAAAAAGTTTCTTAAGTAGTTTAGTCCTAAGACTGAGCTTAGTAGTTAGAGAGTCCAGATACTAAAATACTGCATCTTTTGGATACCTAGATGTGTTTTAAAGGAAGAAAAAGCAGCTCAGTTCCTAGCTCAACCATTTGTCAGATGCTGCATCTTTGCCACTGAGTATTTTGTTTTATTTTCTCTACACTTGGCTTCTTCTTAAGTCTCTATTACCTCCACATTGGTTGACTTCACAGAACTTGATCTTAAATACTAACAGCCATGCAGAAGAATGATTCCAGAGAACCATTTTTTTTTGTTTCTTTATAGCATCTTATGATTAGTTCCATGAACAGTTATCAAGCATTAAACTACATATTTCAGGAGAGGACAGGAGTAGAGGGATGTCATTTCAAATAAGCCTGTCATCTCACAGTTGTTAAGACAGAGATACTATTGTTAGAAAAGTGAGGTTGCACACTAATGGTTTTTTAATAGTATATTTTAACAGGAGTTTCGATCAGGTTTGTGTTTAGTTCTGAAATTTCACAGTTGTGTTTTAGGAATAGATTTTTATGCGCCTTCAACATATGTTGTATTGCCAGGATACTAAATGTGAGAAAGAAGCTCCTGGGTTTGACAATGAGAGGGCTTGTGGAGGAAGGCTCTCAATATGATTGAAGATGGAAAATGAAACAAAAACCAACATAAATACTGTTGGTGTGAATCATACCATTTGACAGTAAATAATTAAATATATTTGATATTATTCTTGTTGTTGAGTTGCTTGTTGTTGGAATCTACTGAATCATAGAAGAACAAAAAACAAACACTTGATCATAAGGCACCATCTGGTAAACACTTTAGGAGGAGGGGTAATATGCAAAACTTACTTTTGAGGCCCTGCCTGTAGCACAATGAAGTCAAAGGCAAGGCTAAAATAAACAAGAAATTACTCATTCTAGTTCATTGCAGGGGGTTTAAAACAGGTTTTGGTCTGGGGCACCTAAAATAGTTAGTCCCGTTAGTCTGACAAACTTAAGCAACCTTTGTAGACCATCTACTGTTTAAACTTGAAAGTGTTTCCTGCCATGAACATACACAAATTTTTGCTCTGAAAAAAACCTGCAGTATTACTGTATTCACTGTAGATATCTGTTCTTCCTTCAAAGGAAGGACTCCAATTCCAAACCAGCAAGAGGTTTTAGATGGGCCTTTCTGATGAAGGAAGCCCTCTGAGGAGTACTGTTCACTCAGGGATGAGTAAGATAAACTGATGAGACCTGACACTGCAGAGAGTACAGTAGGAATGTTACTTGGCTTATAATCCTGAAATAGTCCTGTCTGTTCCACTCCTCATCTGATGTTTTTTATTTTTAAAGGTTGGCAACTCTTCTTGTTTGTAGTCTCTTACCCTGTGTCTCTAGAAATATGAAAAAGGGTTAGATTAACTTTGAAGAGGTCACAAATTGCAAAAGCAAAACAAAGTGCAGACTCTTGGAAAGGATAGAGGAAAGCACTATGCAATATGCCTGGTGGTAGATGCCTCATTTTCATAATGCTACATACTTGCTTTTTTCCTTTTCTTGACTTACTCTTCCTTGAGTTTTCTCTGGTTTTATTTCTGTACGAAAACTTTCTTCTTGAATTAATTGTTCCAGTGTTCGTTTTGAATCTTGTTCTTCTTGCAGCCATTACAGATATTTTCCTGAAATTTCAGCTCTTACTTAATTCACTATAAAATTTGTAGGGGCATTAATTTCTCTCAGATGACCCTCTAATGCTCTGGCAATGCCAAACTCAACCTGCCACTCGATTAAATCTTTTCAGAATTTACTGAAATCATCTCAATTTTTTTTTATTGTAGGTTTCATATATACTGGAGAAGTTGTGCATCGAATGCTTACAGCTACCCAATATATTGCACCCTTAATGGCAAATTTTGACCCCAGTGTATCAAGAAATTCAACAGTCAGATACTTTGATAATGGTATGTAGCAGCCCTTCGTAAATGAATGTTTCTGTATCCTCTGGCTCTTCTTATTTTCCTAAATAACTATTTTGTAAGGAAACATTGAAGATTTTTTTTTTTAACTCACTGACTGTATAAAGCATGTGGCTATACATCCATAAGTAGTTCTTAAATTAGAACACAGTTTAAGAGTCATGAATGCTTTTTCCTAATCAAATGGATATCTTTTGGAAGTTGAAGTATATAAACTGAAACCAGCAATGCATTTTATCAGTTTTAAAAGGAAAAATCTGTCTTGTATAAAAGTGTAAGTTCCTGTTATTCCAACATACTTATAGTAAATACCATCTACCCACTACCTAAAATGAAAAGAGCTTTTGTGGAATGCAATAGCAAGAATACAGAGAAGCAGGGTAGGCATAAGGTTAATAAACCTGTCAATGACTAAGTGTTCACGGAGTCCCAGGATTGGAATCCAATACTCTCATCTACACTACGAGTTCTCAACAGTTCCTTGTAAAAAAGATTGAAAGAGTAAAGGGCAAACTGCAGTGTTATACTTGAAACTCTGTGAGATATTTCAAAGACCTTGAATGTGTGGATATTTTTCTCTTGAATTCAGTTATAATCAATATTTTAGAAACATAACCTATCTGATTAAAAGGCATCTGGTGCCTTACCTCAGGCCTGGGGTGATCAACCACAGTGGCAGTGATTGTCTCTTCTGAATTTAAAACTTACAGTTTAGTATCATGACTTAATATCATGACATCCATGACTTGTAAATCTTCCTAGATACACCTGTGGCATTCTGTTTATTTGTAGTGAATTTAATCATAAATTGACAGCATGTTCAAAACATATAATATTTTTAACCAGGTGTGTTACTTTTTATTCTTTATGTCAGTGATCAAAATGTATCCTATAACTTTTGCACCTATTCATAAGTTTTCCTTACAATGTAGTCATTGTACCATGTTTGTTAAAAACCCAAATAAAATAGATACTTGAGAAAATCTTACTCTTTGCATGAAGAATTTTGAAACAGAAAAAAATGTAATTTTTTTTTCATAAATGATTCAACATTATGGCCTGAGATTTGTCAACTTTTTTTAAAGAATCTGAGGATTCTGAGGAAGACACTGCTAATTCTCATTGTATTCCTGATTTTCAATCTTCATACCAGGTGTATCAGGCAGTATCACATGGCTTTCATGACAAGGTTGAACAGTTCTTTGAGATTTTGGGTCCCTCTTCATTTGTAAGGCATGGTCTTTTGAACTCCATGTGCTCTAGAACAAAGAATTTGCTATCTTACCACAAATGAAAAGGAACTCAGCAGATTGTATCTTCAGCACCTTATTTCTTATTCATCCATGGTTTTGCCACGTGAGCAAGTGCACTGCTTTAGAGCAGCATGTTGGTGGGCAAGCCCAGGGTGTGGCAATCCACCAAGGTCTCACTGACAGCCAACTGCAGGGAACTTGGGTACACACAAACCTGCATGAAAGCCCTGGGAAAGCACTGACAGCTTTGGTGGCAGCTGATTGCCATTTTAGCTTGGAGTTCTGAGATGCACATGGATATGAAGGACTCAAAGGCCAACTATAAGAAATTCTGGCTAGTTTTGCTCCAATTGTTTTATAATTATTATTTAAATATTAATAATTTTAAATATTACTATTATATAATATAATTTTAAAAGTCACTTTACCTTTAAAATAAAATTTCATACAACCAAATGAATATTCAGAAGGCAGTTAATGAATGTGGGCACAAAGCAAAAAAGACACGGTGTGCACAATTAATGAGTATGTACTATATTTACGAAAGACACAAGGGACACCAATGTGGTGGACTTGGTGCAGTGTGCACTAAAATTTTCATCATCATAGTTTCATGACAGCCCCTCCCAAGATGAGTTCATGAGAGTTACAGCACAGAAGATTTGTGACAAAAGATGTTTCAAGGACATAGCAAAAATATACTGAGCTGGATACATAGTGAGCCATCATGGCTGCTCCAGGAAGAGAGGAACTTAAAGTGTGAATCAAAGCACGTGACTCCATTAATGCCAAAGAGAGAAGTTGTTAAGCCATATAAAGGTGAAAATGTCATTTTCAGTAAGCACAGTTTTGGTGATAAGTGTCTTTCAGTCAAGCTGCTTGAATATAACCTTCAAGATCTGTAAAACATGGAGTAAGCAAGTTGCTTGGGGTAAATGTTTGGTGTGGTGAGTGGGTATTCAGACAGTGAACTCCCAGGAATATTAACAAGCCTCTTGCAATTAAATTTCTGCATACCAGGATCAATATTTACTGGATCCATGAATTCTTAGTGCATTTGATTTAAACTACATTTATTTGTTTGTTGCAAACACCTAGGACTTTTCAACTTGCAGAACCTCAACAAGGGCTTGCACTATGCAGGAAAAAAAAATAATGCTATCTAATCAATGCATAGTTAGTGGAAGAATCTGAATTCCTCCCACAATAACTTTTACTAATCAGGGAATGCTGCTTCCACTTCACATGTCAAAGCCATCAGGGTTTATATATGGTGTAAAAAAAAGCCACTGCGGAGAAGTGGTAATGGCAGCACACCTGAACTCTGAGTTGTGGATCTTGTGCAATTCCAAACAAGTTACTTGACCACTCCTGCTTTGGCAGCAGTCGAGGTGTTTATGTGTGGCACTGTGGTGCCTACATCTAAGAGGATTTCAGTTGCAACTTGTGTTTTTAATATCTTTGGCCTTTCAAGGTGTGAAGCTGAAAGTTGCTAAAAAGAGACTAATCACTGTGCTTGTTTTGAGTAACTGCAGTTAAGTAGATTTCCTACAGTCAGTTAACATATTTCTTACATTTTTTTTCTTCCTTTTGCCTCTCTACCCCCCCTCTGGGGTTCACAGGCACAGCACTAGTTGTCCAGTGGGACCATGTACATCTGCAGGATAATTACAACCTGGGCAGTTTCACTTTTCAGGCCACCCTTCTCAATGACGGGCGTATCATTTTTGGCTACAAAGAAGTAAGTTGGGTCTGAAAATTGTCATTTAAGTGGACAAATTACTTTATACCTACCAGGATTTTTCCCTACATTTGTGGGGGGAGGAAGATATTTGGAAGATCAGCTATGTAAGAAAATTTTATTATATTGCTCATAAGATCACTATTTTGCTGAAAATAATGGTTTTTTGTAAAAGTGATGCTCATGTGATAGACATGAAAACCATCAACATGACTCAAATGGGCTCCTCCTGGATTTCAAATGGACATTTTTGGGTGGTTGTACATGTTGAGTGTTTAGTAAATTCTTGCGCTTTTTAATAAATTCACCTTGGATTTTGAAAGGTAGGGTCTAATATGCTCAATTAGTTCACCGAATTTTGGCCTGTTTGAATTTTTTTTTCTTGTTAGAGTTCTGGATGCTATAGCCTAGTTGAATTTCAGTGCTTTTGCCAGGAAAGGTTGGAGAAGTTGATCTTAGAGCTCCCCTTTCAGCCTACTATTCTATGATTCATGCAAATGAGAATCAGAAAGTAGGCAAGTTCAAATCTTTAGGGACAAAGAATAAACTTTCTCTCTTTCTCTCTTTCTTTCTTTTCTTTTTTGCGCCAGAAGTTTTCTCTGTCTTTTTGGTGCCATTTTATTTTAGCATCACAGTTCATCAGAAATGACAGTGATGTATGGCAAATCTGGGAGGTCTTCATGGCATTGTCACTGAAGGTCTCTGAGCTGAAGCACCATGTAAGAAATGCAGCAGACAGATTGCCAGTAACTTTATGAAGCATCCCGCAGGACCTTTGTACTGGTGACACCAGGCATTTATCTCGAAGAATCTACATTTAAGATAACTGTGTTTATACATTTAAGGTAGAGACAACTAGGGACTTTTATTTCTAAAGCACTTTAAGTAAATTTTACTATTTTTCTTGTTTATTCAATCCATTTGATAGTCCCTTTTTCACATCCTTCCTCCACCTACATCAGGTTTGCTACCTCATACCTGGTGTAGACCACCAAGACAGGGTCTTGGCTGACGTTTGTGGTGCTGTTCTGCCCAGTTTTCTCCATTCTGCTCTTCTCCCAGTAGGAAGCAACCTGAAATTCACAATTGTTACCCAAAACCTAGAATAGATCTGGAAAAAATAAACATTTAGAAAAGGAGCTGAAACACCAGGATAGAGAAATATGGAAACATAAGAATATTTTTCAGACCAGTTAATTGTTAGGAGAAGGAGCTGTATAGTCAAGTTTTCAAAATGTGAAAACAATTTAAAGAACAGCATGGTCCTATAGAATACAAAATTTTTGTTTCTCTAGCAGTTTGCTTTGTTTACAGTGCATGAACCTTCTGGTTTAAGTATCAGCTCTTAGAATTCTGGCAAGTGCTCGATATGGCAGGAAACATCAGCTGGCACGAACATTTTACTGATGCACTTCTACTACACATGAAATACATTACAGTGCAAACTAGCCAACAGAACGTAGTAATAAAGAAAAATTTCTGAGGAGGCTTAGTTTTTATGTGTTAGTAGTGAATACCCATTTCTTATGTTCTAAATTTCACTGAAGTTCAATTCTCAAGAGTTTTGCTTCTTATTAAACAAAATAACTATTCTATAGAGTCTTTTCCCATTAGTGCTTAGAGCTAATATTCCTTAGTGTAACATTTTGTTTCTTTTTCTGTCCATGATTAATAAAGGGCAAATTAGGCAAAGGTACCATAGGTCTTGTTGATTATTTAGGATATTTTTCTTAATTTCATTGGCCTGAAGGCTTTCTTTGTTCATTTAAATATTAATGACTCTCTATTTAGGTAGTCATCCAGAAACAACTATTAAAGTTGAAATGCTTGTTCAAGTTCCCCAATATATGAAGTTTGAAAATAATTCTAAAAGAAACTTGTAGTAGAATTTCTATTGCAAAAGGAGACAGAATTAAATTAAACTGATTAAGTGCTAGCACTTAAATAAAATTGATGCCTATACATGATGGAAAATACTCTGGTTTCAGTAACAAAAATGCAAACTTTTTTATTGTTGCCTAAAAAAGGTATTTTACAATAAATAATAAAAAAAATTCAATGTCTTGATGGATGATCTCCCTCCATTATACATGTCTGGCATCTCTTTACCTCTTTTATTATCATAAAAAACATTAACATGGAAATGAGATCTTTGATTTTTGAGGTGGTCCGTTCATGCAATTTAAAACTCTCAAGTAGATTTCATGCAGTTTAACCTGTAGAGCAATTAAGAACTATTTAGGAGACTAGCAATGAAAATCCTATATAAGCCCTATTATTGCATTCCTCATTATTATGCT
>JAOXXN010000395.1:18430598-18446063 GCA_026770055.1 Myrmophylax atrothorax | reverse complement strand
GCTGCCTTTCTGACAATGTGGTCCTTTACCTCTGAGCAAAGTGGGCTGCACAATTATTGGTCTAAATTCACTGTATTCATCCTTTCCACTAGAGCAGCTAATCCCAGAGTAGCAGCTCCTGCAGCCCTTGTGTCTGCTGGTCCAAAGGGTTTGGCCGGGCTGCACTTGCACTAGATGTCCTGTTCAGGAGCAGTGGAACAGAGAGACAGCCATGCTCCTGACCTTTGGCAGCATGACAGCACTTCAGGGGTTGGTACAAGGTGATCAAAGTTCAAAATGTTCTTGTAACCTGCCACAGACCAATCTCAGAGTGAGGCAGTTCAGTGCATAGTGGGGTAGGGGAATAAAGCAAATTTTTCACACCTAGATGCTGTACTAAGAGCTACTTAGCTGGTATCATGAATTGGGGTAAATCTGAAAGGACATGGAGAGTTTCAAAGTAGATGGTGTGTGGTAGGCACAGAGCATTGGAGCAGTAATAAAGAAGGTGTTTTCAGGGCCTACTTCACTGGTTTGCTTTTTCACAGATTGTATGGCTTTGACCTGCAGTTTCCAGGTTTGAAAGGATTTTTTTAGTAACTTTTAAGAGACTGATAAAATTAATACTATCAGGGAATCTGAATTTTTATCTAGATTCAAATGTTTGTAATAGTCAGTGACCGAGAGCACTTGTGGTGGTGTTTAGTTACGGGCATGTTTGGTCCCAGTGTCAGTGCCTTAAGAAATGGTTAGTTAATACTGGTAACTTTTGCAATACAAAGCTGTTAAAAACAAAGAACAGATTGCTTTGACATTCTGAGCCCCTTACCTTTTGTGGTGGTGGCAATCAGACATACCAGGCTGGCAAAATATATATTTGCCTGAAGGTTTTATTCACTCAGTGATGTTAAACAAATTTGCTGTCAAGTCAGTGGCTGTATAGCACAAGCAGCTGTGCCCCACACCTCTCTATGCTTTATATTCTTCACAAACTGCTTACAGCTTGCTGGATATGTCTCATAAATTGCTGATTTCGAATTTACTTCTTCATAATCAAATGCACCCTCTTAACATTTGTGGTTTCTCTATTAGAAAAACTTAAAAGTGAAAGTGCAGCTGTGTGAATGCACATGGCCTTGTTTAGCAGTTTTTCTGGAATATGGCAAATCCGAATTCCCTAGGAATCTTTCAAGCAAAAGCTTTTATTTGTGTGAACATATAATTTAAAAAGTCAGAATTACTTCTTCAGTACTTACACATTTCACTGTATTGCAGGTTTTAGCTGAGGAATGGTGTTTGAGTAAAAGTGATTATGTAATGGAAAAGATACTGAGAGATTATGCACCTGTCAGACATATATTTAAAATGGGGTTTTATGAGCTACTGACCCTTTGGACATGTTAAGAAGTCATTGGTGCTCTCCTATTACTGCTCCATCTCCAGCGCACTCTCCCTATCTAGTACATTTGGTCAACTCTGGCAGTTTTCCTTCATAGAATACTTACATGCCATCATTTAGTTTAATACTACTGTGATAAAACTGCACAGAAATATTTTGTCACACCAGAATCTTGCACATTTATAATGTACCGATCCATTGCCTAATCCCTTGAAAGGATACTTTTAGCTGGCCTTCTGGCCTACCACGTTATCTCTCTAGGTCACTGAGGAATGTTCTTGCCTCAAGTAGCTGGTGTTTTCTTCAGATTTTTCTCCTGGGACTGTACCTTTGGCCTTGTGTTCAAAGTTAGCACATGTACATGCCACAGAAACAAAACAAGCAACAGTTTAAACCATGCTATAAATTAAACCAAATGTAACAACAACAACAACAAAAATATATAATCTGTTATTTTAAAATATGAGTTACATAATTCAGTTAAAAAAGTGTGTTTGAGAAACTCAGACTTACAGAATGTGAGATGTTTTCTTGACTAGGAGAAGAATATATGCTTATTTTCTGACATTCAGAACTGAGACTGGTACTTAAAAAATATATCTGCATGCAAAAAGTCCTTTTCCTTTCCTCCCTTCCCTGCTAGACCTGATGTAACACCTCTTTTCAGCAAAATATCTGTATATGTTACTGCATCAAATGATTTCACTAGTTCTTGCCATGTTGAGGTGTATACTGAGGTACACGGGCTCATAAGCTCTTTGTCATTCTGCACTAGTACTTTTTTGTGAAAGAGCTAAATAGACAGCATAAGACAAAGAAGAAGCCCAACCTGAGTGAAAGGCAGTGTGTATCCTGGGTTGCAGCAGGAGCATTTAAAGAGGGGAAAGCACGAGGGGAGAGAATTCATTTTGCTGTTTATACTGTTGAGTTTAGCTTTTCTATCCTTTTTTTTTAGTGGGATACAGACTCAGAATTCTAAAGAGAGAGATAAAAGTGCATTTTGAAGACATAAGCATGGTGTGTTTAAGTCAAACTTTCAAAAGAATTTAGACCTGCAGTGTTTTTAAAGCCTGAACAGGCAGATAAATTTGAATGCTCATGTTTCCAACCACCTGTCTGCAAGTATATACAAAGCCATTAGAAGGTGACTATGCAGATACCTCTCTGTGCTTATGTTTCTTACAGTAGATAAATGCCTCATATGCAAAATCACCACCTGTGGTTGACACAGTCATCT
Source organism: Myrmophylax atrothorax (assembly GCA_026770055.1). Classification (NCBI taxonomy): domain Eukaryota; kingdom Metazoa; phylum Chordata; class Aves; order Passeriformes; family Thamnophilidae; genus Myrmophylax; species Myrmophylax atrothorax. The sequence continues at coordinate 18,443,448 of JAOXXN010000395.1, read as the reverse complement.
TTCTGAAGAAAAAGATCAAACTTGAGTCTGTCAGGCAGTGGGATTTAATGGGATCAAGAGTCATGCTGAAATAGGGATGATTGGAATCTGGGGTTTTTTTGATAACACACTTAATTCTCCTAAAAGTAATGCTTTTCAGAAATTTCATGCACTGGGAAAGGTAAAAATGCCTGTGTCCTGAGTCACTGATTCTTACAGAATTTTTTGAAAGCCACATTTCTGGTTGATTCCTTATTTATTATAAGTCCTGTGAGGAATCCGTTAGGAAAGGTTCGGCATTAATAGGATTATAGCATACCAGTCTGTACCCCTACTGATGAGATGGAGTTCAATTAAGTGTCAACCCCCACCATTTGAATTTACATATTCACTTCCTTATATTTTTGGACAGAAGGATAAAGATTTTTGTGGAAACAATTTACAACCTTCAGCAATGGCAGAAGTTCATTTTTCATATCCCTTTGAGTTGGTGGGTGATTTTATGGGACTGACTATCCTGTGAGAATAAAGCTCTTGCATTTGGCAAGAGATTTTCCTTACCCCAGCAAACAATTAGCTTTGTCTTTTTTCTGTCTAGTGTATTTGAAGGACATGGCTAAGGTGTTTATTGGGGTAAACTTTGGCACATGCTCATATCTGTCTTTTAACTAGTCAGAATGACTTTGTAGGTCAGACATAAAACTAGCTCAGTTATAGGTTAATTTCATACTGAAAGAGAAATCTGCTACCAGGAGGGGCGAGATCAGAGCAAAGCTTCAAATAAATTGCAAGAGGAAGTATTTGACAAAGGTGGTGTTTTGAGCTAAGTAGAAATATTATTGTCTGGAAGCCAGACACTGCCTACCTGTGTCTGAGAGCTAATGCAATGAGAGGGTGGGTAAGCTGCTTCCCTAAACCACAAGGTGTGCCCTAATCCATACAGGACTGGCAACACAAGAGACCACCTAAGATTGAGTTTATGGCTGTCTACAAGTCACTTTTCTTCTGTTGCATGTAGATTCAGACCAGTCATTGCCTGGAATAACCTTTAATCCTTTGTGTGTAACCCTTTATTTCCTCTATGGAAAGATTCCACAGGGTCAGTGATTGTATTTAACACTGATTTCAATTAGTTTAGCAAACCTTTGAAAGGGACATAAATACAAAACCTGCACACAAGAAAATTGTCATTTTTGTGTCAAACTGGTGGTATAGGCTGTACTTTTAATTTGCAAATATACAAGCCCACCGGTCTGCATTGCAACTGTGCATATAAAATGTAGAATATTCAGAGTATGTTATAAGATATTGATCTGGGAAATAGCATGTGATTTTTTTCATGCTTATCTTGTGCATGGGTCTTACAGTTGCCTGTGAGTTCAAAGCTCATAAGAATCGTGAATTGACTATATTGGATTTCTTCTTTGAGAAACTCAAGTGCAGTCAGCTTGTGTAAAGATTATGCATAACATTGGCTGTTTAGGAAGAATTTCTTGTCTTCTTCAATGCAGTGTTATAATATGAAAAATATTCTAGTACATTTAGATGTGAGCCAGCTTGTAGCTCACAAATTTGATTAAGCAATGAAATCAGTTTTGCTTGCACATCTTGGCAAGAACTGACAAAGTGAGCATATAAAACATTTCTCTCAAGTCTGTAAGCTGAGAAATGTCTTAGGAAGCATCTGAAATACACCCTAAAATGTCTGACAGTATTCTCTCTAGAATTTCTGCCTAAATCAATCACTAAGATGCTTGAGAGCACACTCAGCATTTTCATAATTCTTTGCCAGAAATAGGTACTTATTCCATCAGCTCTGACGGTTTCTCAAGTGAAAAATTATCTTTACATGCTCTTTCATGATGTCTAAAGTTAAAACTATATTCTTGGAGGAAATTGGTGCCCTGTGTGCCCCTAAGGAGCAGTGTGCAGTCATTACATCCACTATTTTTCACCATCTAAAGAGTGCAAAATAGTAAAATATGACCTTTTTTTTCTTTCATGGTAGATGTCCGTAGAAGAACAATTTATGAATACCACAGGGTGGAGCTACAGATGTCAAAGATTACCAATCTCTCAGCTGTTGAAATGATACCTCTTCCAAGTAAGTAAAGCATAACAAGCAGGAGCCAGATCTAGGAAGCACCTCCCTCTCCATCCCAGCAACACAAACAGAATTTAAAATATTTTGGTTTATCTGTGGATTTGGACTCATGAACAGATTCATTTTTTTCTCTCTCAGATTCCCATATGGATGATGCATTTATCCAGTACATCCTCATGTATCTCAAGTTAGTTTATAGGTATGTAGCTCCCAGTAGGTTTTGAATGAAATTTGTGCCAAATTGTTTTTCAGAAGAATGATTATATTGCATTTAAACTTGTTTCCTCAAGAGAAAAAAATAAAAAATAATTTTTTTTTCTTGTTTGCAAGGCAAACATGATTTTTTCTGTGTACTGTGCATCACATCACAAAGGAATATTCCCAAACATATTTTGTAGTTCATCAACCTCTTTTGTCCCAAGTAAAACTGCACTGTTTAGAAATCTCTGCATTTAAAATGCCAGCTGTACTACTGTGAAAACAGTAAGAAACATCTATTTTTCCTAATTTTTAATCCAGTTTTAGTTCTTTCACAGTTTTCTGTTAGTCTTATTATGTGCTTGTGTCTGAATGTTAGGAACACCAAGGAATGCTGGAGTCAGGGAAGAAAGTGATTTAAGGAAACAATATTGAGCAAAAAGATAAAAATTTAGCAATGAAGCTGAATGAAAATATGTGGAAGTGGGAATACATTTACAAATAGAATCCTGCAGATAAATTCTACTTTTTTGCACTGCATTGTAATATTCTAGTTTCAAGGTCTTATTTTGGACATGTATTAACCTGCTGAATCCCTAAATATATATTATCAGAAGATGTATTCTTTTGTGATTTTTATGTGAATTATTTGTGAGACCAATGTACTAATTTGTGTTTGCTTATCTACATCCCAGCTTGTCTCCAGTTTACCAGCTGTGGTCCCTGTGTCACTGCCCAGATTGGTTTCAACTGCAGCTGGTGCAGTAAACTCCAAAGGTAAAGAAAAAGCTTTTTCTTTTTTCTTTTCTTTGCTATGCAGCTGTGCTCAAAGGGTATCCAAAACCATTGCCTACAGGTTATTCAGCATGAAGTGTTCTTATATTTGGTTCTTTTATATATATGCAGTTACATGAACATAAACCTCAGTTGTGATCACTAGCAACACATCATCATCCCATTTCACTTCAGCAATTAGGCAAGAATAGTCAAAACAGTTGCTTTGGGAGTTAAGACCTTGCTCCTATTTCTTTAGTAATATTTTAAAATCCTTATGAAGGATAACAACAAGTAGAAATCTTAATAAAATTCATATTTTCTCCCTATAGCCCCCACTTCATCAAAAATAATTTAACCACATGGAGCTGCAAGGTGTTAATGTAACTATAAAGGCTCACTTTTCAGCAGTAGGGAGACCAACATATCCAAAGAGTCAGAGTATTTTTGGTTTTAACCTGTCATTATACTTAGATGGTGCTTTGGGTCTCCTCTCACTGCCATACTGATGAGGACAGTAGGTCTGTGGCAGGACTGCTTTGGCTGTGGAGCAGCTGGAGCACAGCCAGCAAAAGGGAAACTGCAGCTGTAGCTTTCCTAAAAGTTCTTCACTCACTGACCTTCATTGACTAGCAAGAATTTAACACCCATTCTCTGAAACAAAATGCAATATCATAACAGATATTTATTGTGTTTTTCAACCCTTGTGATTAGGTTCAAAAAATTTATATTTAAAATGGATGCATAATGAAATGAGAAAAGGCTATTCAAAAATTTTATGTATAAAATGGATGCATAATGAAATGAGAAACGGCTATTAACACTATAAAATAGTGCAATAATTTGACACCATGTTGAAAAATTGATAAATAGCTGGTGAACATGGCAGGAAATTTGGGTCACTTTTATAATGTTTTTTTAAGCTTCAGCTCCTCTAGTAAGTCACTTGAAAAGTAACTCTGTTCCCCATTTATCTTGCAACAAATTTTTAGTGGAGTTAGAGCTAAGTGAAATCATATAACAGAAAACATCAAATATCTTCAGAGGAAAGACTACTTCTAGAAAACTCTTCCAAACAAATACAAACAGTTTGTGTTTGCTTTAGCTGATTCCTTGCTTTCAGCATTGCTTGATTCTCCTTCCATCAACAGATGCTGTAGCACTGAGTTTCTGTTGTGGTCAGTGTTCTTATTTCTGTTTGGATAAACACAATTATATAGTAAAGTTCAAACCTCTTATAAAGAACAGGCAAACCCTGAAATCTTGTGTGGTATTCTGAGTATCGTGAGTTCTGGAATTACTGGAAGATCTGTTTTGCTCACTGAGGCACAATTTCACTGTGGAGAACTGGGACAGTTTTACCTTTCACCTTTAGCAGGGGCAACACCAGGCATGTAGTCACACAGTGTTTCCTTCCACCTATTTCTGTGAATTTGTGGCTGCCCCCTCACAACTGGCAAACTGTAATTTATTGCAGAAAAATATACAGTCTGAACAGATCTGTTTCTGTTCAATTAAATTTTGGATGAAGGAAATGCTGCTTTTTGTTTTGCCTGTGAGGATCACACTGCAATCAGAGTTGAACCTGCTGTGACGTACTCATGCACTATTTCCCAAAACCAGCTGACTCCACACTGCAGCATGGTTGTGTCTTTGATGAGCTGCAGCAGACAGAGGGAACAGTTTTATTGCTATTAATTAGCCCATTACTGACAGTACTGAGACTGTCACTTCATGCAGTCTGTCTTTGTACATTGTTTGACTACCAGCAAAAGCAGGCACTGCAGTCAGTTTCTTAAGAAAAGGATGGATCCAGAAAAACAAACTAAGAATATGTCTCTACATGAGAATTTCAGTAGTTTAAAACCAGTCATACCATCCAATTTGTATCTATTTGGATGAACAATATTCAGTCAGGTTTTAGCAAATGGAGAATTGTATATAGAGTCATAAAATAGTTCTGAATAGAAGGATCTTCTAAAGGTCATCTAGACAAACCTCCCACTCAAAGCAGGGCCAGCTGTGAGATCAGACTGCTTTGCTCATGACTTTCTTCATCTGGGACTTGACCACTGAGGCCCATACTTCTTAACCTTACACAAGGTTTTTCACCTTATTTTTTAACTTATTTCCTCCAAAAACATGCCTTTGACAATGATGTCTGCCTCAAGTCTCATTACTTTTCTTGACCACTCTTCTCCAACTTCTGAAATGAGCAGTTTATTTCAACTATTTCAGCTCTATGGAGAAACAGATGTGAAATACTAAGTGGTTACATATACTGTGAAAAGAGGCAACTTGTTTTCCAAAATGTGAAGACCGCACATGTATTTAGTTACACTTGTAAGGTCATTGTGACAATAACTCATTCCTTTCAAAGTTTTCTGCTTCCTACTAGTTCTGGATACTCTCTCTGGCCTTCTAGTCCAGTGCCTCTCTTCTTTTACCTTGCTGGTTTTCAATGTATATAGTCATTTTAGGGAAATACAAAAAATTAATCTTATTCCCTTCTCAGTGATGTCTGGATCACAGAAGAGTACTCCGAATCATTTGCTTCAGTACTACACTGTGGTTTTGTTCCCTTCAAAAATAAATTTGCTGTGTTAAAATGTTCTTTTTTCACCTGACTAAGAAGCATTTTCTCAACAAGAAAGTCTAATATCCTGGTTAAAAATCATAAAGGATGAAAAGTTTCGAATTCCTTCATCACAGTGCTCCAGCTTTTTCTGTGTGTCACTTCTCTTCAGTCACCAATCTTGTAAATCAACGGAGACTTTTATCTCCTGTTATGATATACATTGTTCTACTGCAGTAGAATAAAATCACCATGAAAAATCAAGGGCGAAGTGTTACATGAAGTATTAACTTAGACATTTCAAAAGTGCCTGGAGTAAAGAAATTTAATAGTTACTGTTCACTTTCTAGTAGGTGCTCATAGGGCTTTTTGAAGTAGGAGGAATGCTTCTCAGATGCAAAGCTGACTGGACACACTCATCCAGCAGGGAAGGAACCAAAACTGCCTCTCTTGGCTATAAGCAAAAGCCCAGGGTGGGGAATCCAATTTGCCTTTGATGGAAAAGCCTGAAGAAGACTTTGAAACTGGTAGTGACTGCTTTTCAGAGTATCAGTTATCTCTCAATTGATCTAGCACTCAGATTTCTGCAGAGGGACAATGCCTGTTTTCTAGTGAGGGGACTGTTAGGCAGAAATGAGGATTAGATACGGCTAGAACACCTAGTGATGTTCCTGCTGTGGTGCTGCAGTAGTAGTTTCGTGCTCTAAAGTGAGATCTTCCTGACCAGATGGACTTACATTGGGTTACAAGCAAACACATACCCATTGGGAAAAAACCCTCTTGTCCTAGTTGCAGCAGCTGGGACCAGTTTATCACCATGTGGGGGTAAGCAAAACTTTGTATTCTACACTCTCATTTCTGATGAACTGTTAATAATGGCTCATTTGCAGCAGCTGCCCAGGGCACACCTGACATCCCAGGCTACATGCTGGGTGTTAAAGCATCCTGGGAGGCACAGGAACGGTTCTGTCTTCACACCGGTGAGTCAATTGTGATAACTCCCCTCCTGGGAGGCATTAGCACCTTCACACCCAGCCTGAGGGGTCATGTCTGCTAATAAGCCATTAAGGGCTGGTACAATAGGCAGCTGCAAGGACCAAGACCATCAAAGATTCAAAAAATATCCCATGAGTCACAGTCACTGTGAAATTCCTCATCCTCAGGAAAATACTGGGCATTCCCACCTGAACCTGAGCATGTATAATCTTCAGGTTTGGGGATTTCTGGTACCACTTGTTGGATCCAGAGGAGGACCAGAACCTCAACAGGACTGCAACCATCATCCTCACCAACAGGTTTTCCTTTCCTTTTACTTTGTACTCAGGGGGACCATGTGGTGCTGCTCAGTACAGGGGCTAAAAAACACTATTCTGTTCATGCCCCAGTGTGCTGGGTTATACATCTGGGTTTTGTGGGTTAAACCCAATTTTTATTCTTTATCATTACACTTATTATAATCTTTTCAGTAAACTGTAACTCTGACTTCTAATCTCTCTTGAGTAGGGTTCGTTTCTCCTGCTGGTTTACCTTTAAACCAGCACAACTCTATACCAATTCTACTTATCTTTTTTTCTCAGGAACTTGTTGCTCCATTTAAACAGAGCAATGTTACTACCAGGAACGTCATCTTGTATTTTTTTTTCCTTGCGTAAAATTCAATGCACTTACTGAATCATTCACACAGGAAAGCACAGTTGTTGGAAAAAAAATAGGTAAAACCTGTAACTGCATAAGGAAAATTGACCAGCAGAATGATTGAGGAATAATTGTACTCCCCCATGTGGGCAATCTGTGTTGGAATGAAAATGGCTTTATCCTGCAATAGTGGGTTGTCTCCTACCTGTAACTTCAGCCCAGCTGCAGTGCAAACTCTGCAATGATAGGGGAGGCAGGTTCATTTTGTACATGATTTGAGGCAAAATCCTCTACTCCTGCACTCTTTACAAGCTTAAATCACCATTAGCATTTCCATATGGGGTCATCAAACTATCCATTCTGAACTCCAATATGACGTGTGTCATACAATTTTATCATGACTAAAGCAAAGGCACATCATTTTCTTTTGATTTCAGCAGATGGAGGATCCCCCCTAGGAACTAATTTTTTGGGGAACTGTGCATATTTCATAACTGTTTCATAAGCAAAACTGTTCAAAAAGATATTAACCCTAAATATGTAAGATAGGATAGTATTATAACTTTGTGCAACACAAGGACCCATGTCAAATGCCAGAAACACTTTCATGCTTGCCTCATAGGAGTCACCTGTGGCTGAAATTCAGATCATTTGTTCTTCATTATCTTGGAATTCCTGAATGTAAAAACTGAAAGAATTCACTAATGTTAGAATTGTTTTTATCATCTTTTTATGCTTCTGAAAATGTTTATATACTCTAGGCATTTGGTATAGCTTACATGTTAGAGATGTCATTTTCTAGGAAAGTTTTTGGAAGCTTTAAGACAAACCTTGCTATTATTGTATAGCTTCTGTGTGTAAAATTTGCTCCCATGTACTGAAATAATGAATTCCCTAGGAGATAGTTGAAGTTTGCTGTCCAATAAATAAAGACTCCCAAGATATTGATGGTTTTATTTTAATGAACTTCAGGAAAGTCTCAGATTTGGGTAATGAAATGAAATTGATATTTCAGTGTGTTCAGAAATAAGCAGACAAAGAGCACATTCTTGCAATCTGTGCATGCTGGAGACTCAGATTTTGAATATCTCATGCTTTACTTCATTAATGCAGGACAAAAGGACCTCCTGATCCTTGAGGCATCAGTCAGTTTTGGTGTGGTACCATCACTCTAATACTGAAGACAGGGAACTGGAGTACTGTAGTCCTAAGGGCAAGAGCTGCAAAAAGTTCAGATGATATCTTTATTTAGCTGTCACTGCTGGTGCCTATACTCAAATGTTTAATCCTCAAAACTGTTTGCCTTATGCTAAGAGCTCCCAAAATCCTAACAGCTAGATCCACGAGGATGCTTTGTTGGCAGACTCACTTAGGTTTTCAAGGGAAGTTATGCAGAATAGGAAAGCATCTTTTCACCAAACTCTGGACTTAATATCTAAGATCAAAAAGATCCCTAAGGTTCAAACATTTTGTCTGAGTAAGTATCTTCAGCTGACTCTAAGAAGGGCTCAGCAGTGAGGTTGCTGAGCTCCTTTACTCATTAGGGTTGACATTGCCCTTTACACAAAAGTCTCTCAATGATCAGAGAACCCCCAGAAGCATAGGAGGTAAATGAACATGGATCCTCAGAAAATAAGTCACCCCTGAAGAATGGCCCATTAGATGAGGAGATGCGTGAGCCTGAGCACTGAAACTTCCTTGCATGGCTCCAGCTCAGATCAGTTCCAACTACCCTCAGGCGCTGCCTGCCTGGAGATTCAAAGTTAGCTCCTGACACTGCTGTCCAGGCAGCACTGCTGGGGACTTTCCTAGGTCTGCAAGGTTAGAGAGATTTGGCTTTGGGAGTCCCAGTTCACCAGGAGATCTTGCTCATGTTAAGTGCTTAAGTGCACTCTTATCCTTAAGAGTCTCTGTATTCTGGAGTATGCATTGAGTAATCTGGTTTGAAATCATACCAGTTTACAGTATTGACCTATAGAGTGCAAATTCCCAGTTTGAAAGGTGCCCTTAAACAGACTGTACATATTCCAGGATTTCCTGTGTATAGTGATGAGCCAGGACGCTCCATGCACTTTAGGAAGAGTCATCTTGCCCATGTGTGCAAGCAGAAGTCCCAAAGCTTCTTATGCTCTTAAAGCAATCCTGAGCTAAAAACAAACAAACAAAATTCCCATTTTACTTCAATGTTTAATTTCTGGTGCTAATGCAACACTAGTATAAATGGAAAGGTTATGGCTGGATTTTGTGGAATGTGTTCAGAGCAAACTGAAAAATAAGAAACGTGTCTGGGAATAGTAGCAATAATATTATTTAAATTTTGATACTTCTTTTATTATTATGATCCCTATTCTCATCTAAGCAGATAATAAAGAAACAAGTTGTTTTGCATTCCATGCTGTTTAGCTGGAAAGCAGGGAAGGGAGAATCTTTACCCACCTGAAGTTCTTAAGAAAACATGTTACAATTGAAATGTGAAGTGACAGTTTTCTATGGAGCCCTTACGGTCATTGAGATAAAAACCAAATGCCTATTACTTCTCTTCTGAACTTCCAGGCAAATTTGAAATGTCTTGTTGTTTATTCTTCCTTTAAAAGGAAATTGGAAACATGTTTAGCTAATTTTCAAATGTGAGTTTGTGTCTGGAAATTTTTAATATCAGGAAGAGGAAAAGGGTTAGGTTTTTTGTTTGTTGTTCTATATGTCCCAGCTGACAAGACCTATTTTCATAAAAACTGTGTTGACTCAAATATTGTAGTATAAGTAACAGTCTTACATAATCTAAAATATTTATCAGCTAAGAAAACCAACTTTCATAGAGAATTACAAAAAAGGCACCAAAGTAATTATCATTCTATCTAAATACATAAACCTCCTGATTTATAAAAGAAAATAATTAAATCCAAATAAGAAACACAGAATCCTTCTCCACACATGGCTTACTGTTTGATATCTACGTTTTCCTTAGCTTCTATTTGATAGATGACACCACAATGAAGGTTTAGATTCCACTGGAAAGCAGAGAGAGGCTTTATCACTCAGCTTGGTGCTGTGTGCAGACTTGCTGGGGGTGCCCTCAGTCCCACTGTCTGTGTCACTGATGAAGATACTAAACAGTACTGGTCCCAGTACAAACCCCTGAAGGACACCACTTGGCACCAATCTCCACTGGGATATTGATCCTTTGACCACTACTTTCTAGATGCAAATACCTGACCAATTCCATCTCCAGTTTAGAGTGAAGGATGTTGTGGAGGACCATGTCAGAGTCCTTACATCCATAGACCTTGCCTTGTCCACTGATGTTATCACTCCATCATAAGGTCACTAGGTTTTTTCAAAGTGCTCACTTTTAAATACTTTCTCATTTTAACTATTTGAGGTTTTGATTTTCTTTTTTTTTTTTGATTGCTTTAGGGATATTCCGTAGTTCAATTCCAAACTGAAGGATGGTAGGAAGACTTGCTGATTTATACTCGCGCTATTTTTATCCAAACACCCTTTAAGGGACAGTAGTGTGCTGTTTTTGCAGAATTGGCCACAGTATTTTAGTCATTGAATTACAAGCTGAAAAAAATGAGACATTTTTATGGATTAAGTAAACCACCAGGGGGAGCATACATAATCCAATCAATGTAATAGTTTCATATACAAATGACAAGGAAAATCTCATTTTAAATGCTTAAGAAGGACTAGACGTTTAAAATATAGTGTATTCTGTAAAATATGTTCCATTCTATTATTGTGCCTCACTTCATGAATTTGCTGATCATAACACTGCTTCAAAAAAAGCAGAAGAAATGTGCCCAGATTCTGCCTGTTTGTATTTCACTACTGCAGTTCTTTATGCTGGAGTGGTTTTATGTGAAAATTCAGCTACACTTGAGTCTTAACAACTGGATTGTTGAATTAGGTCAAATTTACCCTGTGATAAATGAAAAGTAATGTCAGTACTGTTTTTCTAACCTGTATACTGTTCCTTTGCCAGTTATGAAGCAATCATACTGCAAACCTGAGTATCAGAAGTTATGGCCCTTTGTCAGAGTTTGCTCTGATTAAAATGCAACATATTTTTCTTGTGTTTTAAAAGTTGTGTTGAAACAGCAATTGATCTTTTTAATCAAGTGCAACAAATGTATCAAGAAATAATGTGTAAATTTTTCAGCCCTAATACATTACTGATAGGAATGATACAATAAGTAGATCCATACCTTATTGAGCAAAAAATTGCTCCACACCCAGCTTCTTCAAACACTTTCCAAGCTGTTTGTTCTTCATTTGACAAGCTAATTTGTACTCATGGACTGCAAGACACTGTCAGGAAATTAGCATTCAATAATTGAGAATTTTGCATGCATGGCAAGCCTGATGGGAGTAAAGCAAGAAAAGAAAGTGGCACAGAAGTGTATAATGAACAAAGCATTTTCTCAAGCAGGAGTGAGCTCAGTGATGGTGTTGTGTGATGAAAAAAGCTTCACAAGATCATAGTAATAGATACTCTCAAGTGGGATGGCAGTTCTGTTTAGAAGACAGTGTAAGATTCACTGAGCCTGAAGGTGCAGTTAAAAATGCATAATGGTAAATATGTACATGTAAAATGTACGTAACAATACATTGAAAAGTAATGGTAAGGAATGTAGATAATCCTGACCTTGCAACATGTTTTTATTGAAAGTTAACTTGCAGCCAGAGGAATTTGCTATTTGCTGAGATTCATACATTAATAAATAGTAGATTAATAGCCTTTCTACCTTTTCAGTATGTTTGTGGAATTTGTTAGTAGCTTAAGTCTGTGAAGTTACTGTGGAATTTCTGTAAGTCCCCTTGAGCATAGGTTGTCTGGAATAATGCCTATGATTAATACAAATAAACCTAAAAAGCTCAGTCTGTGAACAGAACCCAAGTGAACATGCAGTAGCTCTTGGGGGTTTAGCACAAGTCAGAGCAAGATGAGCCAATTCACCAGATACCCACTAGAGTAGAATCATCCCCTTGCAGGGTTCAAAATGGATGACTCAAACTGCCTGAGTGAATTGTGGAATACTTTTTCAAGGTAAACACCTGAGCTTTTTCCTGCACTAGTAGAACTCTTTATCATGAGCTTCATTCATTCTCCACACATTCCTCTGCAGTGTACTCACTGATGTTTTCAGCAGCTCCATAAGACTGTCCTTATTGTAATAGTAATATATTTGATATTGACCAATTGAATTTGAATCCTGCTTCCATACAGAAACTAGCCTGTTTCTGGCTGCAGCATTACTCACACCTTTTATATGTGCATGCCTTGCTTTGTTTTCCTGAATAACCCAGAGCACCAAGAGAACAACAGTTATAACTGATGAGGATTTTTAAGAAGCTGGTTTATAAAACTTTAAGTTATTTCTAGAAAATGGGTAGAAGATTCCTGCAATTCTCATTACTCTGCAATCCTAATCTTTCTGTTAAAATATTTTTTCTATGAAGTCCTAGGCCTGAAGATGGGGAAGCATTTTGAAGATTCTTAATCTAGATGTAAACATTGTGATTTATTGAATCCACATTGCTCCACTATTTTTATTGTGTATTCCCATTTCTTACTATATCAT
>JAOXXN010000395.1:18386636-18419137 GCA_026770055.1 Myrmophylax atrothorax | reverse complement strand
CCTTCCCCGCACACGGGGGGGAGCTGCGGGCTCGGGGCCTCCCCAGCCGGGGCAGCGGCGGAGGCGGCGGCGGGGCCCAACAGCCCGGTTGTCGCCGTATCGCCGGCGGTGCCCCAACAGCCCGTTTGTCGCCGTTTTTCGCCGGTCTGAAGTTGGTGTCGGCGGCGGCTCCGCCTCGGGGGGTTTGCCCCGCGGGGCGTCCGGTCCCGGTGCGGGAGGCAGGGACGGCCCCTGGCGCTGATTCCTAACCAAACATTGGATAATGCTCATTTAATTTCATTTCATTCTATTTTACTTTATTATATTTTTTACCTTTTTTTTAACTGGTGTTCTCAGAGAGCTAAAGGAGCTCTGCTTTGGGTTTGTGCTTGGCTGTGTGTGTGTGCCCATTAATGCTTAAGGTCCTTAATTAATAATACCCTGCTCCGAAACCAGCGTGGTGTGTGTTTGCAGCCTGATTTCATGGCACATCTCCACGCCAAAGCTTTGCGGGCGGCCCGTTAGAAAAGAAAAACATTTTCTTACCCCAGACACAAGAAGATATGGAAAGATAATTGTGGTGTGATCTAAGCTAACTAACTTGGACTTGGTACAGAAACTGCTCTGAGAGCCTCTCTCGCTTGATTGTTTTCAGTGTGTCTGTGTAATTACACAAAGAAGAGTGCTGGCAAAGGGTCCTGAATGCACAGCCCTCATCTGGCATTCGTCTTCAGTGGGTTGGGTGGAAGAAATATTGTTTAATTACTTTTCGTTTCTGTTTCAAAATTAAGGCAGTTTAGTGCTCCAGAAGGATAACGATCTGCCAAAAGAAAGCACTTCTCACCTGCGCAGGTGCTGTCTATCTGAGCCTTAAACTTCCTGCTAGAACTGCTGCATTGTAGTCTACATATTGCATACAGCACGGTGGCTTCTAAGTTCTTCTAAAGGCAGGTACCTGCATTTGCTGATCGCTGTCATGACCTAGATTTAGTCCCAAAAGCAGAGGGGAAATGCTCCTTGAGCCAGGCAGCTCCATCTCCCTTTAGATCTGCACATGCTCTAATGTGCACATGGTGTTCAACAAACAAACTCCCCCTCACTAGATCCTGGAAAGGCTAGACCTTGGAATTTTTTTCCCTGAGGGAGTAGAAGTTACTGAACCAGAATCTAAACTTCAGTGTACACAGAATGTATTTCTAGCAGTTATGTGCTTGAAGATAAACTCACTGCTAATGTGCATTGAATCAGAGCTGTCTGAAGGGTACAGGCCACCGCAGCTCTGCTCCTGCCTTCTTGTCAGTGACACTCCCTGGAGAACGCGAATGATGTTTAGAAATCATCCTTGCAATCCCGTGGTTAACAGTGGAATTTGCAAGATAATTGCCACAGTATTTGCTGCTGGTTGGAGAAGTTGAGAGCAGCAACCGAGTCTGATATCGTGGCTGTTTGGAGAGGATGTAGGAAGGAAAAAAAAAGAAACCAGAAAGAACCTTGTTCAGTCCCACAGTACCCTTGGGGAGGGATCTAAGTTCCTGCTTTTCTAAGCTCAGTGGGGGCACTCCTCAGTTCCTAAATACCTGCTAACCAGAGCACTTGGACCCAGTGTCTGCCTCTGTGGGCAGTTGTGTGCTTTGCTGTCTGAATCAATCTGGAGAACAAACATCTACACAAAATAAATACAGTGCTGTACACCTTTAGTCGTTTACCAATGAACTTCTGGTTGGGAATCTCAGATTTTAAAGACAATAAATAAAAATAAAAAGCATCTTGCTGAGAAACTACAGCTCTTTCTGGCAGTCTGGCTAGAAACTGTATAGATACCTTATATATAACTTAAATACTTGTGCCTTTCTGGGGACAAGGCTGCAGGTTCTTGTTCCCCACCTCTGCTCTGTGTTACCAGGCTGTCGATACTGGTTTCATCTGTGGCTGGTTGGTGCTTGTTAATTATTTTAAGCCTTTAAAGTGTGGAATCCCGTGGTACCACCTGTAACTAGCTTTGTACCAATGTGCTAAGTTTGGCAAGAAAAATATTCTCTTTAATTCAGGCTAGTCCTGAGGTGAGGAAAAGGTGTTTCTTCCTTTGAGTATTGTCTGTAATTAAGGTTCTGCTGCCCAAATCATGGCTGCAAAGTCAGTTTCTGCAGTTCCTTTGTAATAATTTTCTGCCTTGACACACTTGTCCAATCTCATTTCCTTTAGGTGGATGACAAAAAGCAGAATTTGCTACTACAACTGGAAGGCAGTTAATGTTTCTATCAGTGATGCACGAACATCAGGTCACATTGGAAGTGAATTGATGTTGTACACTGTGAAACAGCATTGCCTGGATGGCAGCTGCTCACCCCATGCCTGTGATCCGTGCTTGCTGCTGTCATCCCTCAGGGATGAAGAGGAATTTTTGCTCCTATTCTAATACCATAAGCACTGCTGAGCCTGTTAAGATTTGAGAAGAAGGGAATAATCAGTTGGTTGTGGTTTATCCAGTAGGTGAGGTTTTCCTGATTTCTGTGGGTAATCAGAGTAAAAATACCTATATTTAAGCTGTTGTAACCCACTGTTATTATTTTAATTTTCACTGAAATACTGAAGTCTCCTGTCTTTTGTAGTAATGTGTATTTGTTTTTACCAGAGCTCAGCTCTGCTGTTGCCAGGATTTCCATTGCTATTGAATCTCTGATGTCAAGGTTGTTCAAAACAGTATATTTAATTCCTGCTTGTATGTATTTTTCTTTCAAGACCTACATGATTTTTTGGGAAACCTGTCTCAGGACATGGGACAAAAATGAAGTGTCTTTTTCAACCAGTCTGTCTGCAGGAACAATTCCCATGACCTGCATGGCCAAGCCCAGCGTGGTCAGAAGTTGTCTGATAAAATAACAGCTTCATTCCATCTAAGCAGTTTTTTCTCCCTGTGTGACTGTTGGGCTTTGTCTGCCTTGCCTGGAGCTGAGTTACTGGTAACAGCTTTACCAAGTGCATTTACACAGAATTGGCATGAAAAGAAGGACGGGTGGATAACTCATAGTGAAACCTCACTGCTCGAGCAAGGAGTCAGGAACAGATGCAGATTTGTCTGGTCTCTGGGTAACAGTTATAATAACTTAAGAACACAAGTTTGTACCCACACCTGTGGTGTACTACTCCTGTGTACAGTCTGAGTGGCAAAGTCCCACTGCAGAAGATGGTGAGTGTTGTCTGGAGAAAATTACGTGGGTTCCAGAAGTGTTCATCAGTCAGACAGTTGATGAATTGGCCTCTACACCAGAGCTGCTTGCTGGGAGAGGAAAAGAATTTACTTACGAACTTGGATCCTAAAAAGCCTTTGGGGTTTGCAGGGCATTTGTGAGTAGGGGTGGGCTTCAAATCTTGTCTGGGAAGCTGCAAGACAAGGGAACCATTCCTTTGCCAGATTTCTCCTAACATGGGAGTGCTACATTAAAAGCATCTTGAGCATTCCCTTGTCTTGCTCGATTGTGTTCCAGTGAATGATTCAAGTTATTCCATCTGTGGAGCAAAGGGAGCCCATTGATGGGGCATTCAGTGGCTCATTGGATCACTGGGGCTGCTTCAGTTTCTTGGTTTGTCAGACTCCTCATAACTCTGGATAAAGTTGTAAGGTTTTTTTGTGGTTCTTCTTTTTTCCCAGCATGAAGGTACTAACAGTGCCTTGCAGAGTGCCAGGGTGATGAATGCAAAGAACTGCACAGAAATTGGATTTCACATGGATCCCAGTGGTGAGAGAGAATATTCCCAAGTCAGGCTGAGAACTTAATATAATTGTGATGGCTCTGAGCTTAATTTCATTTTCTTCTTGTTCATGGAAATACGATCACACAGGATAGAGATAATTTCATGCTGATTCATAAAGATGAATGCTACGTGTTAGGTGCTTAACATTCTGAAGATTACTTCCATTTGTAAGTGGTTTATAAAAAGGTTTTATTCTAATTTAAAACTTTAAATTCTTGAGATTTCTCCAAATGCATTCAAGATAGATCCTCCTTGCTGTAAAAAGAAAAAAAAAGAAACAAACCCCCCAATCGAACTATGTGCATATACAGCAAATGTTTTTCAGTCTCTTACACAGCATGCTCTGTTTTCTATGTATTTCTTCATTTGTTAGAATTACAAAAGATAAATTTGAATTCCATGCTTCAATTCAGATGAAAGTATTTAGTGCATAGTGACTTACAAGGGTCATAACTGGTGGTGAGAGCACAGAGATACTGAGGCTTACACTGTCCCTGGCTGTGCATACCCTTAAAATGTGGCTGGAATTCAGGACTGCTGCTCCTTCATACACTTGTGATGATTTTCAAGAACAAAACAGATAGGAATATTTAAGTACTGATACACCATTATTAATTGTCAGTTCTTAAAAGTGATAACAGGGCAAAGAAGCGTTACTGTGAGATAGTGGATGAGATAATCTGGGTTAGTCATAATCAGAGGGGTATCAGATACTGCTGGTTGTCCTTAAACTTGATTAAATAATTGGAGATGGTTGCAGTCCTCTTGTAAAAGGATACCCTGACAAATAAAATTCTGAGCATGCAATTTTAATGACTTTTGTTAATATGACTTACCAGATGACTTGGGATATTTTAAAAACAAAGTGGGGCCTTCCAGAGCCTTCCAGTTCTTGGTCTGCCACTAACACATTGGTGCAATTGAACTTCCAATTATGCAGTTTACAACCAGGTAATTCTTGATTGATGGTATGTTTTTAGTGTGTTTGCATATGCCTGTCCAATGGTAAAACTGTTCTAGGTGCTGATGATGAAGTTGTTTGGAGTGTGGGGTTCCTGGAAGAGAAATCAAATGTTGCTGGAAGTGTTTTGTTTGAAAGAGGCAGAGACCTCAGCTGTGCCCCATAATGCCCCAGCCATGCTCCCCCTGTCTGGGGTGTTCCCAGTGCTTCAGTGAACACAAGCCTCTGCTTTTAAGGAACGCTGACCCAGTTGCCTGACATTTGTTTTCATCTAAATTATTTTTATATTCTAGTCAGTTTGAAACTTCCACTTTCCAGGTGAAGGATCCACAGCTGAAGTTGCCTTTGAGGGAAACAGTTACCACTATTGTGCTCAGAGTACCTCTGTCTTTCTTCATAGTGTTTTTTTGCCTCCATAATTCACAGGGAGTTTTTAAAATACTCTTTTATGAGTACTTAACTGACTCTTAATTTACAGACACTCTCTGTTGTTTAAATGCACTGACCTGAATCTGGGGAGGGAGCGAAGATACTGTAGGGGTTTGTTCTCTGGGCAAGTGTTTCTAAAGCTTCTGAGTGTTAAAACTTCCCTTGAGTCCAAGAGGAATTGGCTATAAGAATATAGAAATCCTGTAGAGATCTTTATATTTAAAGAACATAATTTAGTAGAACAGATTTATTAATTTGAAAGCTTATCCTATTTTGTTTTGCCAAGAGAATTTATTAAATGAACATATTTTTCCAGCACAGTGTTGATCATTAATATGTAAATTGTGTTCTGGACATTGAAAACCAAGGTCAGTCACGTCCAGACCAGATCAGTGAGTGGCACCTTACTCACTTTTGCATTTCTCTAGAAGATGCTCTGCCATTAGGTAATGAATTAATAAAAAAATATGGTCTCTTTATGGGTCTCTTTTGCCCTTTTACCCTGCTTGGATTTTTTTATACCCATTTGTTATTTTTCACTTACCTATTCTGCAAGCTTTTGGGGGCAGGGACTGATTCCTGGTTACTTTGTTGGGGTCTTACATTATGTGTCGTGGGATGTCTCGGAGCTTTCGTTTTCTGATTAGTTGGGTGAACTGTACAGCTTTAAGAAACTGTGCAGGGTATTTCCTGTTCCATTTTGCACTGCCCTGTTCTGCTTTAGGCAGTGGGTTTGCTGTATTAAACATGCTGTGGGTCTGTCAGTGTCCTACAGGCCTGTGCTGTGATGAGTGATTGGATTTGGGGCTGGGCTCGTGGGGGGATTTGCCAACACAGTCTCTGTTCTTCTGAAGCATTCAGTGTTTGAGCTCTGAAGTTGCAATAAGAAATTTATCGAGTGTTAAAGGCAGGCAGTAGTTTTCCCTGCTGTCGTGTAAAGGAGCTGTTGTCCTTCCACCCAAAGAAAGCTCAAAATGGTGTTTTCACGGGGTTTGTCTCCAGTGAGTTGTGACTTGCAGTGCCGGGCTGTGTTCTGTGCTGGCATTGTTTGGGCTGGGGGTGTGAAACAATGGCCACAGCCCGCAAACAAGGACAAAGCGTTTAAGGGACGTGCTTCCAGCAGGCAAAGAAACCAGACTGCTCAGGAAAGGGGGAGAAGCTGGAGCTATTGCCAGTGTTAGGGATGGTGCAGGATAAAAGAAAGAAATAATACAATGAGAAAAACAGATGTGAAATAGGAGAAGAGAGCAAAAGTTTGTCTTGAAGTTACTTTTTGCTGTGGCTGTGCAGGAGTGTGAAGAGGACTCAGTTTCAGGCGGCCTCCAGAGCTGGAGGAGTAAAGCAGAGAGAGCTGATTCCTGTCTGTAACTTTTTTGCCCATGCTTGAGCTAGAATTCCAGTGGGAGCTAAACTCCTCAGAGCAGGTTAAAGTGGGGCTGCTCTGGCATCTCTGAAGCCAGTCCAGTGTCCATGTACTCCTGAGGCTTTGGAAGGTGTTAGTAATGGAAGAGAATTACCTGTAAGATAAGCAGAGCAGACATTAATGATATTGCAGTCTGTGTTTAAAATTTCACTATTTTGTCTTTTTTGACCTTCTGTAGCTGTTAAACCTGTGTCTGACTGTCCAGCTTGGAGTGTTTAATCTGTATACACCTACCTATGAGCATTTATGTCACATAACTACTGAATTTCACAATGAATCTACACAAAATTATGTAAGGGCATATTTATTGCATAGACTGCTTTCCTTTGAGTCCAGTGTATTAGGATACTTCAGAATTCCCAGTATGCAGAAACAGGTGAATATTGATTTGTTACACTTGAGAAGGTTCACAAGGGACTCTTAGTCATAGTTTATTACATCAGCAATGCAGTCAGTGTCTGATATATCTCTAAAATAAAACAGTCAAGGTAGATGAAAACAATTTGTTTGGTTTGCAATTGGCAAGAAAAGTTTGCAGTTGCCACCCCACAGAAACAGTGAAATACTCTCTTTACATCTGAAATGCAGCCTTACTGTATTCTGGGGGAGAAGTTTTCAGTGAGTACAAACACCCTAGAGCCTTGTTCTTTCACTGAGGAACATAATCAGCATTCCAGCCTTTCCAGAGCTCTGGCTTCCTTGTGGCTCAGTCTCAGTAAGACAGTGCTTCCTTTGCTGGAGAACACGGCTGGGACTGCAGGGCTTGTGTATCCTTTGTGCAGGAAGCATCAGCTCTGGAGACAGGTCACTGGGCAGATCAGCTTGGTAAGCACAGTGCAATAAACAGATTAATTCCTCTGTTCTCCCCGGCATTAGTCATTGTATCTGAGTTGCATTAGAGCTTGCAAAGAGTTGGTGGTGTGTGAACTGGAGAAGTGTCCCCTGTGGAGGGCCTTCTTGTACAAATCATGTTACCATATCTAAAGAGTTGGTAAAAAATTGTGTTCTTGAAGAAAAAAAAAGAAAGGTGGATCATGCAGAATGCTAATCTTCATATTTCTTTGGGAAGGTGAGGAAGAATTATGTGGAAGAAGGATGTGGCAAAAGGGATAGGGAGGGGAGCAGGAGGTCAGTGAGTGAGAGTGGAGTATCTGCTGTGATTCAGTTCAATTTCTGTCAAGAAGTGAATAATAACGTACCTTACTAACAATCCCAAATTGTGGAGCCAGGTGTCTTTTCCAGAGAAGAGGGTGGATGTAGCTTGTCAGCCCTCTGTCCACAGTACAGACAGTGCTTCTTACCAACCTCATGATGGATCCTGTAAGAGGTGGTGACATCTCTTTGTCCTCTTAAGCCTTGTGCTGGCAGTTGCTTTTCCCAGTAAGTAGAGAGAAGCACAATTCGTGGCTGAGCAGCATAAGCAAGGTTGAATTAAGAGAATACAAGTGGCAGCAGGAATCAGTGGAACTCCATGGCAGGTGTGCTGCCAGCAGCATTTGGGCTAAGGAGGGTACACTCCTGGTGTGGCTGTCAGACAGACAATGGTGTAGCATTTCTGACTGTAGTAAGTTTTTGGAGATGGCTGCCAGTTCTTACAAGGATGAATTTTGATTCCTTGTTCTGTGCTTGTGTTACATTTAGGTTTGAGTTAGATCATACGTTTCCCCGAGGGCAAAGTATACAGAGATCAACCCATAAATTAACCAGCAACCTTCCTGGTGCCTCTCTGATCATGCCTTAGGCTTAACAAGGATGATAACCTGTCCTTGAGATTCCTTCAGCTTTGCAAGTCTCCTTATAAGAAATTAGTGTTTTGTTAATTATGTGATCTTTTTTTCCAGTGTTTCTAGCTCTTAGTCTGAGTGTGAATGTTGAAGGATAAATAAAAACTTACATTCCTGCAAATATGTTCTCAAATACTTGTGGAGCTGCTAATTCATATCCTGCAAAGGAATGCTTGTGTTAAGAGTTTTCCATTGGGATCAACACTTGTGATGAACTGAAGAAATCATCCAAAACTTTCCTTAAACATCAACTGGGAGGAAAACCAGATTGTTGTACAGAATTACAGGAAATCACATAAAGGTAATAAAATAGGTATCCCACATTGGGAGTAAATACAGTATTAAGTGTGCAAATAGAGCCTGGGATAAGGGTAAGACAACAGGAAGCTCTCGTGGCCTGTTGAGGCTGAGAGACCATGCGCTGCTTTCTGGAGATCCGTGTGCTTCCCATCTGGTGACTGCCCAGACAAAACAGGAGAACCATCTGCCTTCCAGCTGGTCTGTCAGAAGGGCCCTACCAGGAGGCTCCCGTGTTTGGTTGTGGAGCCTGTCAGTCCTTGGAGCCCAAAGATGGAATGTGAGGACCAGCAGGAAAAGACAGAAGGAGGGAGGAAAGCAGGGAAAAGAGGAATGTGTACAGAGGGGGCTTTCTCTTCATGGTTAGAAACTTCCTGTGTTGTCCACCTGTTTGTGTGAGGTAATGGTGCAAAACCAATACCCAGTTTTTCTTAAAGCATCAAGCATGTGATCTTGCATCCATTTGTCTTAACTGGTATTAATTAATGAGTGGAAATCAGCTTAAAAGGCAGTGTACAGAAATGTCAAACTTGGATGCTGACTTCCCTCATCTTTCCTGAAAGCATGTAGAAATGTTACTAAAAGGATCAGAACACTTGCTGACAAACAGTACTTCTGTGTAGTGGAGAAAGACAAAAATGGCATCATGCAGATTTGGCACAGTTTTATAAAATTGCAGATGTTTTGCTGGGAAGTTCAGTTTTGGTTCTTGGATTGATTATTGGCTTCTTGTTACCTGCTTTAAACTTCTGTGGAAAATTTAGATTCCTAACAATGCCTGCCATTCAGGAGACCTTCTCACAGCTCCTGTTTCAGAGGCTTAGTCTGGAGATTTTTGTTTGTTTGCTTTGCATAGTGAGTCATTAACTCATAAGAAGCAGAAGGATTTGCTGTGAAAGTCAGCACATTTTGCTCTCCTTTCTGGTTCGGCACAGGAAGGGAAGAGCGAGCGGGGCAGTGTCCGGATGGGTCACAGATCCCAGGAGAAGTGATGGGATGGAATCCTGAACCTCTCTGGGCAAAGGTCCGAAGCTGCTCTAGCCCTAATGAGGTTTACTAAGAACAGCAGTGGGTCCTTTGCCAGTCCTGGCAGGGGCCAAGGGTATTAACTCTGTGCAAGGGTTGAAATAGAAATCAAGGTTTATTTTTAGCACTGTCTTTTCAGGGCATATCGGAAACCTGATCAGCGAAGGAAGTGCAGTCGTGCTTGGTGCGAGGGAGGCACCACGGCACCTGCACACTCGGTGTGATCCTTACCTGGAGGTGAAAGTGGGAGAGCTGGGTTTATCTGGCATGTTGCCTCCCACAGTGGCCAGTTCCTGGTGCTCCTGTGGGTTTGGTTTGTCTGTGATACCCTTGGCCAGACACGTGGTGTTAAACGGTGATAAGGGCACAGAAGGAAACTGCTTCCCAAATCACCTGGCCATTCCATGTTCCAAATAGCCCTACTTTATTATGCCTGAATGCTGATGTTACTATTATTGACCACGTGTGTGGCTTAGACTTTTATTAATTTTACCTGGAGTATTTAGACTACTGTGAAATAAATCACATTATGCTGATCACAAATTATAGTTGTGAAAGCCTTCAGTGACTGCTGTGGGAGGGGAAGCTCAGAATAGAAATGAGATTTAATTTGCCTCTAAGAGAAATTTTCTTCTCCAGGAAGTTTGCTGGGTATGTCCATGAGGGCACCACCCACCAGTAATGCAGCATGTGACAGAGGCTCTAGTGAGATGATTGTTCACTGCTTTCCTGTTCTGGGGTATCCCCATTCAGTACAGAAGTATTAGGCTTTTTTACAGAGGTAGATTTTGTGGAAAATTCTTTTCCATGAAGCTTTGCTCCGTAGAAGACTGCTACATTCATTATGGAAAACTAGGCAAAGAAATTATAGGTATCTGTGCCAAAGAATATTTAAATTTATTAATAATTTAGATTTTTTTATCATATTAAAGCAAAATAAAATTGTATGTTTTAAAGGTTGCAAGGTGCAACAATATGCAACTGATTTTCTCATATATTCGTCAGAAGGGGATTTTGAAAACTGCAGTTTCATATTGTAAATTTACATAAAATTTACAAGGGCCATAAAATCTGTCTGTTGACCAGAGAGAGACTTGGTGAAATTGAGCTCCATGTCAGGGATGTATCTCATGTGATGGCTGTTCCCCTTTTAATGATCTTTTCTTCCAATCCCCAGTTCACATTTAATTTTGGATTTCTGTTGGTTAAATGGATCACATCTGTGTGACAAGAAGGTGCATTCCAGGTGCCTTAAATCTGCTGCTTTCAAATTTGTGAGGACATTGTTTCTATGCAAATAATGCACTGAAGCCGTGAACGAAAAGTGTTTTAACTGACATACAAAAACCCCTGACATACAAAATCCTTTGCCTGACTGTTTCTAGGCATCTTTCACCCCTGTGTCCTTTGCAAGCTGAACTGTTTCTGTAACCCACTTTTCTTTTCTATAGAACCTCATGTCATCTTTTACAACCTTAAATAATTAAGATGGGCTGACTAATTGCTTTGCAGATTTGACACATTTTTAAATAAATGCCTTCTAATCATGAACATTATTCAACTGTTTGTTTATTTTAAATGAATAAATAAATACATAATCTCCCATGTCCATATGACTGGTTTGTTTAGTGAGATTTCTAGTAGTAAAATATCTCTGCAAGTAAAATAAGATGAATGTTGTACCTATGTAATTGCAGCTTGCTTCTTACTGTAACTTACCAGAAAAAATTCTTTCCAGAGAAAGTAATCAGGCATTGGAATGGCCTGCCCAGAGAGGGGGTGGATTCACCATCCCTGGAGGTTTTTAAACTGAGCTTGGCCGTGGCACTGAGTGCCATGATCTGGTAAAGGGACTGGAGTTGGACCAAGGGTTGGACTTGATGATCTCGGAGGTCTTTTCCAACCCAATCGATTCTATGATTCTGTGATTCCATGAACAGGCTTTGTGGAACTCCTCATTAAAATGAATGGGGACAGCAGGAGTTACATGCAGCTGCAAGTTAATTGGATATATTTTCCTGCAAAACTGTGTGTTCCATAAGAGAAATTGCATTATATCTGCAGAATTTTAAAAGTGCTCAGAAATTTTAAAAAGCAAGCAAACAAACAAACAAACAACAGACTTAGGATTTGTATCAAAATATTTGCCCCCGAAAAGGAAAGCTAAATTATTATATGATGGTGACTATTATTTATAGAGTGATAATATAAGTAATAATCCTTGTTGTAGTAGTAGTATTTTATAATGTATTTTATATAATAATTGCTATCTTATATATACAAATAAGACCTGGTATTTTAATATTATGTAAAACTAATAGGCAAACAGTGAATGTGTTGCTCTGTTGTAATAAATAGATATTTTATAGGCTGAATACATGCACACATTTTACACATATACGTGTGTTCTTCTGTGATAACTGCATGTAAAGCCTAAATAAATGCTCCACTTAATTACACACTGTTTACTATGAAGAGTTACAGTTTAATTCCCACGTGTCTTTTTTAATATATGTTATGGCACCTGGATTGATGGCAGTGAGTTTCATAATAGAAGAGTAAAAATCTGAATTATAATCTTTAGTTCTTAAAATCTGATTGAGGGAAATAACATGTTTGACAATCCAGGAAGACTTGGAAGCCTTGTCATTAACAATTGAGAGTTGTAAATTTTACAGATAAATGAAAAAATATATGTTGCTGAATGTGGTGTACAGTACTTCAAAGGAATAAAAAAAAAGATAGATAAAAGAAGCAGCTCTTGAAATTTCTTGATTTAAGATTTCTATTTTCATTCCTTTTATTCTGACATGTCCATGCTTAAATTCTTCATTCAGTGACAGTCTCCAGTGAGAATTATTTTTTTCTTTTTTTTTCTGTTGTTTCCCCACAGGCAAAAGATAAGATTTGTGAGAAGAATATAGACACAACTGAAAAACCTCCATACTCCACCACCACCCTTCTGCCAACCACCACAAGGTTCAGAGTTTTAACAACCACCAGAGGATCCACCACTTCCCACCTGCCAACCAGCCTGCCCACAGAAGGTGGCGTGTATACACTGCATTATTCTATAGTGCTAACAAGTCATTTAGAAGTCAAAATGAAATTTATTTCCTTTAAGTATGTGTTCATATTGACCTTTTCTCTCTGGGACAGCAGAAGATGGTAATTGCAGTCAAGGCAGTGTCTGCTACTGCTTTTAAATTGCAACTCACTCTTGCAATAATAAGATGCAAAGGGGATGAGGGCTGGAGGAGGGGATGGTGCGGGACAAGCAAAGACAGGTCAGTCAGACTTCTGGAAAACTTGAGGTTGAAGTGACTTTTTCATGTTCCTTTACCACCAAGCTATAGTCCAAACCTTTTGAAATAGTAGCAGTAGAGAGCCCTACTAAAGTTAGTGAAGAAATCCCCATCACAGACTTACTAGATTTTTAATTCCTTTCGGTATCCTGTTTAGCCAGGTAAAAAATACAGGTAATCCAAATTAAAAACCTCTTTGAAATATGCCTGTTTACTTTTTTTCAGTCAGTTGAGCAAATGATGGTGTGTCAGTTCTCATCCTTGTCCCACTGACTGCTTAAATCTTGCCTTTGTGGGCTTGGGATATTCTGCTTTCCTGCTGTGGGAGAAAATTCAGATGGACAGGAAAGCTAACTCAGATTAATGAAAGAACATCTATAAAATGTGTGTGTGTGTTAAATTGTATGTTAACAGATGAAAAGGTACAAAGTACAAGCAAATTTTCCTAGTGGCCTGTGAGAGGAAAATTTGAGCTGAAGGCATTTCAAGGTGGGAGTCTACTGATAAGGAAAGCTGGTTTTGTTTGCAGTTATAAAAGTTTAGAAACTGTCAGTGCAACATTTGGACTCCATTAAAAAGAATATTCCCTGATATGTTGTTTATTAAAATTGACAAGAACAAGAGGAATATGGAAATAAATAGGATTTAATATTGTTACACCTTTTCACGATTCTTACAAGAGGAACTAAGTCATTGTCTTACATTATTGTCATATGTTGGTCATATAGTCCTTAACATTACAGAATGCTCAAGATATGTATGAACAAGTAACATAAATTAATTATTTGTAAATTTTATGAGACAAACTCTAGTACCCTTATTTACCAGTATTTTGAATCCTCCTTTACAGTCTCACAAATTATTTTATTTTTTAGTGGTAAGGAAGTGAGGCAATGCTCAGTGTAAGAAACACCACAATCTAATTCTCATTGAGTTAAGTGCCAACTACTTTTCTAGTTGTGGAATTTCTTTGATATTAGAAAATCATTTCTGAAATGACTCATGACCCAGAAAAATGCATTTTCCTTCAACTAACTTTGAATTTCCTTTATAGATGACACCAAGATAGCATTGCACCTAAAAGATAATGGAGGTAAGAGATTTTTTGTTTTTAAATAGTGTCAGTTATTTTTCAAATTATACCC
Source organism: Myrmophylax atrothorax (assembly GCA_026770055.1). Lineage (NCBI taxonomy): Eukaryota > Metazoa > Chordata > Aves > Passeriformes > Thamnophilidae > Myrmophylax > Myrmophylax atrothorax. Next base: position 18,405,035 of record JAOXXN010000395.1, on the reverse strand, counting down.
CACTGAACTTCATTAATCCAAATCAGATTGTAGAAATAGTTTTTACCAGACTCCCAAAGGCCTTCAGCCTTCCACATTTGTGTGGAAGGGAAGGAGAGCAAATGAGCTTAGAAACTGCTTAGGAAAATTAAACATTTACAATTCTCCTTGTAATTCTGTAGTAAAACAGCAGGTTTAATTAACTTCCACATATGGACATATTAAGCAGATTTTTTTTTACTGTTGTAATACAGTTATTGATTGTATTATATTAATTCAATATTATTTAACTGTATTAAGAGAGTACATGATGTTAGTTCTAAATAATAATATTGTGTTATAAAGTCATTTACAGTAGTGAATTATTACATGACATTTTGTTAATAAGTATATTGGTTTTATATCTGTGTCTGTACGAGCAGAGTTCCTGTATTTCTCCATGCACTTTCCCTGTGTGAGTTAATAAGATCACCTTGTCATACTGATAAAGGCCTCTGTTAAATGAGGCTCTGCAGGAGACAGCTTTTGTCATCTTCTTTGTGGGTTCAAGGACTGAGACCTAAGGTTTGTTCCCTCTCCCTTTGAAGTGGATGAGAATTTCCCTATTAGTTAGAACAGGCCTGGGTTGTGAGACATCACCTGTGCACGTTCACTCCCAGTATACGGATTGCTGAGGTGAAAGAGAACATTTGGGTTGATTCCTGCAGCCTTCAGAATGGTCTATCAGACCAGAAAATGATTAGCTGAGTAAATTGAAATTAATTACACTTCTACTGATATAAAGGGGAATATTATCGGTTCTGGTTGCCTTTCCAAGCAGGGAGCACTGAGCTTCTCTCATGGGTCAGGGGAACAGGCAGCCAAGAGTGGCAGCAGGCACAGGCTCAGTGAGTCCAGCAGCCCAGGGGAGGCAACCCTGGTCAAGCCTAATATAGTAACCATGAACTGAGTCTGCAGCAACAATGCAGATCCAGGGTCAAGGCAGGAATCCAGGTCAACAAGGCACCAAGGGTAGCAGACCAGACACAGCAACCAACTCAACAGCTCAGGAAGAGACCAGAGGAAGCAGTTCCCATTAGTGGTCCCAGAGAAAGTGAGGTGATGAACCAGGTCCATACAGGGATCTGGTCAGCACCAAAAGGAAAAACACATCTAAGGTCCATCCAAGGAGACATGGCCCATGGACAGGACTGGAAACAGGCTACCTTCAGCATTGGTCCAGGAGGAAAAATCAGAGATGGGACTGAATACAGGTTCATCTGCAACATAGCTTATGTTTGGACCTGAGCTTACACAGAACCCCTAATGTCATGGGCAGAGGTCCCAGGTGCAGCAGTGCAGAACAGCTGAGGCATAGTGGTTTCTCAAGAGTTTCACAGAGAATTATTCAAGTTTTGAAAAAAACAGAGTGCAGATGCAACTTAGCATGTTGGTGTGTTTTCCTCTCATTTGTTTTTCAGTCATATTCTGCGATTATTTTCTCCATACCTCAAATTAGAGATCTTTTCACTCCACAGGAAGCAGTTGTCATCCTCTTCCTTGCCAGTCTGTTCTCTGCCATTTTGCTGTCACTAACCACAGCGTAACTGGTCACACACTGTACTGGACATTGAATTGTCCATTTTTTGTTGGTGGTGTTGTTTGGCATTGCTTTGACACATGAATTCAGGGTGGTACTTTTTAGGCATTTTGTCTGTGGGAACATCCCTGAAGCTTACTTTCTCTTATTCTTATTGAAATTAAATTGCTTTTTATTTTGTTGTGAAAAGTGCTTCAGTGCTCTTAGAGGTCAACAGTCAGAACTTCACAGTTCTGTTCTGTGTCTGCTCTGTACAGGAGGCATATTCCTAGCTGAACTGTGCCTACACTCTGCCCTGTGAGCCAATACTCCATAGCAGGTGGTCAGCCTGGGACCAGGCAGCTTTCCATCACGAACATCTTATAAATGCTCAAAATAGTATGCTGTTGTACAAAAACCAATTCAAAAAGTAGGGTTCAGAAAACACATTCAATTTTCTTTCAGTTTGGGAATTGCAACAGGATTATTTTTTCACTTGTCTACTGTTTTCCAAAGATCTGTAAAGAAAAACTGAGTAAATGCAAACAAAATGTTGAATACTAGAGCAAGTGATAGATGGCTGTGTCCTACTTCGTAGATTGAGGTGTAGGGTTTGCAGCATCACTCACCTTAAATATAGAAAGTTCATTTTCACTGAGAAAGCTGCTACATTTTAGGAGGACAAACCAACACCTGATGTGATTATTAATTTTCCTTCAGCTGTTTCTTTTATTCTTGAAATTCAAAAAAAAAATGAAAATTACTTCAAACAACACAAAAGCAAAGCAACACTCCAGGATTTCTCATTCACACAGTAAACGTAGCTTTTAATCTGAGAAGTTCTTTTTGATGAATCTTCAATTATTCATTGAATTTTCCAGTGACCCCGAGATTAGACTCAGATAAAACCTCTGCAGCCGCAGGCACATTCTTTGATTCTCTGCAGTTTGTCAGCCTTTCATAAAGAGCAGATTATTCCAGGTCACCAATACAGGGTCTTTACTTTCTCACACTAAATCTTTTAAAACTCTAATGAAAGGAAACCCTTTATAATGGAAAACCAAAGCTATATTGGATCAATCATTGCCTATAGTTTGATGTGTCCTTGGGTGATAGCAGCCAATATCTGATTAGGTCCAACAAAAGGATTCCATAGAAATTCTGCATCTCACCTCTGCCTGGAGCTTTTGAAACCAAATATTATAAAATATTATATAAATATTATAAAGCAACAACTATGTTTAAATGAAGTTTTGGGTTCTGGTCATACTGCTTTGATCTTTCAATTGTACAAGAAAATCATTTGCAACTCTGATGTAATTCACCTACAATCTTTTGTGGCATATCTTAATGTTCATTTCAAATTTGCATGTTTCTGTTTCTTTTGCCTGCCCTCCTTCTCTAAAAGGCATGACAGATGCCTCTTATGTACATGCCTAAACCATTTTAAAATACAGCTGGCATGCCATCCCAGTTTTTGTTTTATCTTGGTTCTCCATAAAATAACAAGAATTTTATAAGTTTTCAGATAAGTTTTCTTCTCCAATTTTAAACTGAAACGCAGTAAGTTAAAAAATTATAGACCTAACCTTTGTATTGGTTTAAAAATGTTTTAAAGTGGACCTTTTATAAGATAAGATCAACAGGATATTTTTTATTGCCAGAACTTAGCCTAACCACAGGAAATGACCTTCCAGAGGCTTTACCTTATGTGGGGTTAGGGGTTAGGGTTAGGGCTATGTGGTGTTAGAAGGCAGCCACAAGTTCTTCTTTTAGGCCTACTTCCTGTCCAGTGGCAAGCAGTGGACAAGAGGAAAGATTGAATGTCATGCTAAAAGAAGTGCCCAGATTGGGATATATTATTGTATTAGGGTGCCTAACTCTACCAGCTAAAGAGAAGAATCTAAATGGCATTCTAAAATTGGGCATCTTGGTTGTAGGTATCCAAGGTTTTCTTTAAATTTGTTGTATTTGGGGTGTCCTAGCTAATGTGTTTTGCTTCCATTCCTGTCCATAAACCTGCAGGTTTTTAGTATTAATGGTATGACCCAGTCTACTTTAGTCAATAAAATCGATGATTGTGTTTTTATAAAGCTGGACATGTTGCAGCTTCAAAGTCATGACCAACTAGTAATAGTCATTACCTAATATGGACACTGGGGAATGTAAGGGCAGTTTTGCAGTTAACAACTGTTGGAGAATGACATGTTTGTATGGAGGCTCTGAAAATGCTATCATATATTCTGTTTCTGTATTGATTAATCTATTTAGAGCATCCTCATAAGTAATAAAGGAATAGGTAAGTCTGCACTGTAGATGTTGTTATACCTCTATGTTTTTCTAGTCCATTTCATCTGTAGCGGACTGGGCATGTCTGGACATGCACTTGTGTCCAGACTTATTTTGCCATAAAACTAAGACCGTGCCAGAATCACTGTCAACTTCCTAAAGAAGAATTTCTACACCAATAGGGCTGTATAGGTGTTCTTGTACCCAGTTTCATATTTATCTGACCAAACATCTTAAAAAATCATGGGTTTTGATGAAAATTCATCTAATTGTTAAAAATTCGTCTAGTTGTTTCCACATGACCTAACAGCAGACACTCCTTTTATCATAAAACATTCCTATATGAGAAGAAATTGCAGGAGTCCTTCTCTATGTCCTCTTGACAAATTCAGGGGTTTGCCACGAAAATTAATTCTTCTGATAAAAAGAGGGAAGAAAAAAACAAAACTCAGTACTGAGTTATCATCTTTAGGCTGATTGCTGCTATTTAAATTATCTCTATCTCTGGCTTTGTGTGTCAGTTAGGAGGGTCATATAAGGTATTGCATTTTATCCCTTAAAGATGCATGTATATATAAATGAGTTTGATTTGAAGGTTCAATTCTAGTGATGTTTTTCTGGATGTTTTTTTACCATCTGATCAAAATGCTAGAATAAAAAGGAATTATATGGGTCCTGCAGTGAAAAGTAAAATTTTATATTGCAAGTTCATGCAAGCAAATTCTACTTTTTTTTCTCTCATTTGCCTTTTGTTCCATGTCAATTTACATAAAGGAAATTTTCTAACCAGGAAGTACCAGAAGTTTGTCTATTTTTGTACAGTTTTCCTGTAAAATTTTTTCTATCTCTGCTCTCACAGAGATATTAATCTCTGGAAATGAAATTCTTTTTCATCTCATATTGTAAGAGGTGTAAATGTATGTATCATGATTTTGTTCTATCATATATAAAACTATCACAGTAGAAACCATTTGTAAACCTTAGATTTAGGTAAAATAAAACAATGTATTTCAGTATTTTGCAGACTTTAAGAGGCAATAGTGAGAAAAATAATGAGAAAGTATCCACAATGTATTTACAAACACTCTAAAGAGATATCCTAGATTGTACACACCTTTGTTCTGTTAAAGTCAACATCACAGTCCCCATGGGCCATGAAAAGATTTTTGTTTGTGAGAATTCCTTGAGGTTTTTCTGTTTTCCTACTCCAAAAGAAGCTAGCCCAACCATGACTAGAGACACAATACAGTAATTTTAAATCAAAGATTATGTAGTATTTATGAGTTTTTTATGCAAGAAGTTAGAATATTTTTATTGCGTTTTCACTTTTGGGTTTTTTTTAAACAGGAGTCCATCAGGAGAAAAGTTATTCCATTTTTTGATTCTGTGCCTTTATATTAGTGAAAAAAGCTCCTTGCGCTTTCTGTCATTCAGCACCTAGTGAGAAGCAGACTGACCTTCTGCTTAAAAATTTTATGCATGCAAGAGTTTGCAGAGAAGTTATAAATATCGAGTATATTGAATGTAACAATTACATTCTGAGCAAAAGGCAAGGAAAGTTTGGGGAAAGCACCATTGAGCATACTCCTTTTGGGAAAACATTGATCATAAGCCTCCCATGGGCTTAGCCTTGCCTGAAACAGCAGATGTGCTGTGATAATCTTAGTAAAATTTCTACACCTGAAAAGGTTTACGAGTCCTTGTTTTTTCATCTATTTCCCTTGGTGGCTTTTTAAAAGAACTGACGGTGTATTTTGCAGCAAAGAGTATTTTCAAAGTTGACAACACTGTTTATTGTCTCTGTACAGAGAGTGAAATCAATTTCTCATGAGTATTTGAGCCCTGAGGAGTCAATGGACTGAATTTAATTATGGAAATAACAAGTTACTTGCACTTGTAATTTAGGAAAAGCATTTCTTGTGTTTCATTACTTTTTTTGCATTTGGCATTCTGGTCACTGCACTGATGTCCACAGAGTGCTCCACCAGACTATTAAAAATCTGGGCAGGCAGTTGTCACCTGTGCTATTTGGAAGAGGTAGAGTTCTAGTTTGCAAAGCTGGGTGCGGAAAGCTGAAAAAATATCATATTGAAAGGGATTCAATTGATGACCTTTACAGAGTCATTAGGACCTTTGCTGAAGTCCAGCATTTTTTAATATGCAGGACATTATGTTCTACCTTTAACCACAAGGTTGTAACAATACAAATTGCTCATTTAGTGCAGATCAGCCTGCAAATGGGTACAAGGGACAAAGTAGTTTGTGATGCACTTATATGACATTGAAGTGAAGAGTATGAAGCTGTCAAAAAGACAATTATGAGACAAACAAGCTATGAGTCCTCTGCTCCTTTTGGGGGACAGTTACTTCCCAGTAGGTTGACTCACACAGCTGACTGCTCAACATTTGGAATTAATAGCCCAACTCAGAGGAGGTACAATCAAGCAGGCCTTTCCTGGTGGCCTTACAGTTGCTTAATTTCCATTTGTATGGTGATTTGAAATACGTATGTACAAGTATTAAATATTGTTATAGCGCATGAGCAGAAACTAAGACTAGAGCTTATATACATTCATCTGTTCTCAGATGACATGAATACTAATGACCATGACAAGTAAAAGACTCTGCTGTCTGAAAGTAAGAGGAACCTTCTTTGCAAATCACCTTTCTTTCCTGTCTCCATGAATCTTGCATCCTTTGCTATGTAGTGCTACAAATACTAGGAAGTGTTTTAAGGACACTTTAGGTGAGAATTTTGAAAACAGATCTTCCAGATCCTAGGCATATATCTCCATTCCTTTGCTTCACTTTGAAGAATTGCCTGAGAATTTTCACGGTATGTACTGTGTCAAAAAAAATTTTAAAATTCTTTTTCAAAAGCTTCTATACATTTGTGTGAACTAAGCTTTAAGCAAGCTAAGTAAATCCCTTTGTAGGATTTAGACAGGGAGAAGCTTGTTTCTTGGATCCTGTTTGCGCCTAAGCTCAAACTTTGATGTCCAGAATCAGCACAACTAAAACTGAAGTTCCTGTGTGGAGGTACTTTTCAGTAACAAGGAAGATCGATTCAGGATTAGGTTCCCTGAGTAGGAATCATGCTTGCAATTTTTTATTAGATTCATTAATACTTCCCACATCTTCCTTTAGCCTCTCAAGTTATTGGGATCTTTTTCTATCTTCTGCTTCTGTTACTCATGTCCTGGCTCCACAAACTGTCTCTGACTTCACAGGAAAGAGCAGAGCAACACTGTGGGGTTTGGCCTGTCCTGAATCAAGACTGAGGAAACAGGGACAAAAGCAAGGGAAATGAACATGAATCCCTTCACTGCCCCCATAGAATCAAAACTGTTACATGGAGTAATAGTCAGAATTATGTCTTGACTAAAATAATACATCTTCATTTTTGTTTTCTCCCTATTGTTGCAATGATATCATGCAACCCACTGGGTGCTGAGACATGCAGCCTCCTTGGTCTGGTGAGAAAAGTGCTGCCATAGTGGATGCATGAGTTGTTACACAGATTAACTGTTTGTGTTTTCTTTTATTGCCCCTTATGCAAGGCATTTAACACCACCTGGATCAATATATCTTTCTTCTATTATTTTTCAATTCTCTTTATTAACATCAACATGGAGTGCTCTACTCCAATCTGATGAATGGTAAAAGACCATGTATAGTTATTGCTACTGTTGTTGTTACTATTAATAACAATAACAGTAGTTTTTTTGAAGTGATACCTCTAACTCAGTATCTGTTTTCAAAGAACAAATGAAAAGGAGACCCTGAACTCAAAGAACACAGGACTCTAAGAAAACCAAACAAATAGTCCAGGTGGGATGGCACAGCAAAAAGGGTGACTGCAGAAATCAACAATTTTCATTATAGTCAGCTTGGCAAATAACGGTGAGAGGAAGTTTAGAAGTGAAATTGAAAGAAAATTTCTCATAAGCAAGACCAGTAATAGTGTTGTATGGAGTAAGGCTTAGAGGTGATTAGAAGGATTTCCAGAAAGGCAGAAAGCAGTGGGAATATTAGGAGAATGGTGCAAGTTTGTGAAGTCAAATTGCCAGTGCTCTTCTGGTGTTTCTTAGGCCTAAGAGTTCTGAATGGCTCTTTAGAGTACAGAAGTGGGCAGTACAGACATTCTTCATTTATACAAGAGTGTGCTGCAGAACAAGCAGTTCTACAGGTGTTGACTGATATATTGAGAGACTTCCTACAAAGGTTATGGTATTGGTGAGACTTTCAGTCACTTATTTGAAAGCACTACTGACAAGTTGCTTGTCTGACAGGCAGCCTTTTTTCTCCTGATGGGAGCACAGCATAGCCTCTTGGTATGAAGTTTAGTAAATGGATGATCTTCTATAATACTTCAGTATGACGAGTGTTCCATTCAAACCAAGATTAGAATATTGCAGGATCATTAAGCATCCATCTGTTGCACTTTTGGCTGTCCAATTCAGTTGCACAGAGCCTTTCCAAACTCCACAAGGTAATGAATAAGACTTTCAGAGTGTGTTTAATAGTTAGACCTCAAAAGGCATGTCTTTGTGGCATGTCTCAACTTGAATATTTAAAAAAATGGAAGGTTAAAAATGTATTCAATTGGTACTCCTTGTCTGTGGGTAAATTGTGATAATTTTATGAGAAAATCAAATCAAAATTAGGAACTTCAGAATGTCCACTTTATATTCAAAAGAAAGGGCGTTTTTTTATTGAGTCTAAATTAGGAAAACATTTGAAACTATATTTTCCTTAAGATTATGAGGGTACCCAGTTGTAGTAAAGAGATATATAATATCTTTTTCCAACTTGGGCTGTGGAAAACAAGGTACATGTGACACAGAAAAGCAAAAGCTTGATTGCCATCTGGTAATGGAGTGAATAAGACATACATTACTGTGCTAATAAGTGTTCTTTTTGTGCAGCTTCAACAGATGACAGTGCAGCAGAGAAGAAAGGTGGAACCCTTCATGCCGGCTTAATTGTCGGCATTCTAGTCCTGGTCCTTATTGTGGCTGCAGCCATCCTCGTGACCGTCTATATGTACCATCACCCAACGTCAGCAGCTAGTCTCTTCTTCATAGAGGTAAGGCAAAAGCAACATATGTCACTAGTCCCATCTCTTGGCTAGGATATTTAGAGTCTCCAGGATAGATCTTTCTTAACTAAATCAGAAGTGTTCGTAACGTAATCTTGGAAGAAATGGACTTCTCCTAGCAAGTGATACTGCTGTCAAGTGATAGCATGTTTGTCACTCAGCTCCTTCCTTAACTACCATCACTATTACTGTTTTGCTTTTAGACAGGACATATATGTAAAAGAGATATCTCAGATACCACTCACCTCTCTTTTTTATCCTTTGTTTTCCTCATCAAAGCACTTTTCTATTACCTTTCATGTGCACTGGAATTTTATTTTGGGATATATATGTTTTCTGTTATTTTCTGGGAGGGTGGAAAGAAAAGAATGCCTTGTTAATTTTGCCGAAGAGCTGACCAGTAAGGTTTTAGCTGGAAACTTGTGTTAGTTGTTTCTTACATAATTTCAAAAAATCTTTTAACACTTTGTCTCAGAGTGTGGGACAGAATTTTTTTCATCTGTCATCTTCTTTTGCTCTTTTTATTAGTGTAGGGAGAAGCAGACCCTTTTATACTATGATTCATCTGACCTATTTGAGACATCTCCTTTAGGATTAGATAAATTACCATTTTTCTCCTACAAATAGAGATAGCTACCTTAGGTGCAGAGATCTACATTGCAGATGCTGACATTTAGTCAGTTTACTGCCGCTGTTCTTGAAAATACAAGAGAGGAACACTCTACATAGGTGTTTGAGTCTACAAAAACCTATGAATACTTAAACCTACTTGGGGGGGATTTTTCCCACCTGTCAACGTTCCTCTACCTTATAGTATAGAGCTGCTAAGTGTGAAAGAAGAGTCTGACTCTTCATAACCTCCACTAGAAGCATTCTCTTACTATGAAGAGCCTGGATACTTACTGCCAGACAACAGTGAAGATGCCAAACCACTGAAAGTGTCGCTTAGGGACGTATCTAGGGATTGTTTAGGTAAAAGCCTGGACCAGGAACATGTAGACATTCATTCTTAGTGACAGCAATGAGAATTGAAGTGAGACATGAACATGAACAGAATGATTCATCTTTAAATCATATTATAATAAATATACTTCTTAGATGCAATAGTAGTGACAGAAATGAAAATGAATTTTTTATCAGTATTTCAGCCTCAAGTGATCTAACTATGTTAACCATCAGGGAACAGAATCCATGTAATAAAATGTAGTTTTCTTTCATGTTTCTGCAATATTTGAAGCCAGTTCTGTATTGATGTATACAAACAAAATTCTACTGCAGACAATGCACAAAAGAGAAGTTTTGTCCCTTTCTTCACACCTAGATTGACTTTCTATTCTTTCATTCTAGTTAAAGCAAGTTTCTTATCTGTCATACTGTGATTGAAAAGGCTAGGTAAATGGCAATGCCATTTTTTAAGAAAGAGAGAATACCAAATTACAATACACATTTATTTATTTATTTTTGTTCTTAGTGTAGTACAGGCATATTAATTTATTTGTTTCATTGTTATCATAATTATCATGCAAACAGCGGTGCCTTAATCAGTTTTATTAAACCTATTCGACTGAATTTAATCTTTAGGTGCCATTAACCAATCTATGCAGTCAAAGCTACAATGTCTTTACCAAGCAATGTAGGCTTTTTAAAAAAAAATAGAAAAACATACACTTTCTGTTTAAGACAAAGGAGAAATCAGTCAAAATAAAATTTATACAAAATATGGTATAACCTACGTTCTCTTTTGGTTACTAGAATAACTGTGATACTTGTGAAGAATCAGCATTAGCAAGAATTATAAAGAGTACCAGCTATGAAGGAATGGCCTTTCCCCGTGACTAGTAAAATTACTGATGCAGTGCTAAAATCACAAGGGGTGGAAAAAGGGATGACTATTTCAAAACACATCCATGAATTTCAAAACTTTAAACCATTGTTGATATCATAAGGCTGGAACAGAACACGGTAATCCATTCTAGAAATAAAATTACTTATCTTCTCAAACTTGCATTTTGAAACTGAAGTACAAAAAAATAATGAGGCGAAGCTGGTATAAATGGGTCAGTATTACAAAAAAATCATTATTTATTGCACTTGGTAATTGATAAATACTTGATTAAGCTGTTACAGATACTATGATAGCCCACATGCCACAGCAGACAGGCTGCATTATTTATGGGAAATGAATGAAATGTGGATCTGAAGTTACCATTCTGGGGAAAGAGCTCAAGAGTATTGCCATGGGCTTGGTCATAAAATAAGAAGCATATAAATATTTCAGAAAATTGTAGTTTTGTATGAGTCTCTTGATTAATAAAGCAAGTTGCACAGTTAAAACAAGATGTGACAGATGGACAGGCAGCTCCCTCCTGCAGTTGTCTAAAAAATTACGAGTACACTGTGGTTTGCCATGAAATCTTCTGGCCAAATGAAGATCTGCATCAGTTTATTTATCATCAGTAATTAATATAATTCTAAGGCTGGCCAAAAGGAAAAGCAGGAACCTGGCTCATTTCTGCTTACTTTTAAAGAAGCTACTTTATAGGGGCATCATATAGGCATTAAACATGGCATTTATTAAAAATTGTAATACGACTAACAGAGAAACTTCTTTTTGCATGTAAGAGTCTAACATACTGTCATGATTTCATAGGTAAAGTGTCATTTTTAATCAGATTTTGTTGGGATTTTTAGGTTAAGGGCTATGTAAGTAATTTTTGCTTGATTTGTTTTATAGTCATGACTGGTTACTTAACAAAGAAAAGGATGATAAACTGATTCCATGTCTGAGGCTTTAAGTCTCTTTCTTCCATGTGTTCTCTGCAGATATTACACAATATTCACTTACCACCTCACTCAGGTTCTCACACAGCTCATCTCAAATCCCACTCATGTTTGTCATGTAGCAACCTCCCCCAGATAAGGATAAATACACCCACATTTTGACTGCACTGTTTACCCTTGCACTGATAAAGGCAATCCCTTGTGGTGCTTCTGAACACTGTTAAATGATATCCTGAGTGCACTAGTTGGTTTAAATAAGACAAAAGCCAAGAAAAATACTATTTATTACCAAAGAAGCTATTTTCTTAGAACAGAGTAACATTATTTGATTACTTTTTTACCTTAAAGTCTGAAAAAAATGTTTCCTCTAGTGTTTTTGTTCAAAGCTGTTAAAAACAGAATGCACGTGTGCAGCTCCACCTGGAACAAAACAAACAGCTTGAGAAGTCTTGAATGCCAATGCTTCTCAGTTTGCCTATGATATTTTGCAATTTTAAAAGAATGCCATCCAAACAGTTCAACACATTTTCAAAAAAGTTCCACTTTTCGTTGTGTGTAGAAGATTCAAATCAAAATGCAGTGTTTTCCTGTTTCTTCCAGCCTCCACATTGCTCATGTGTTTTGTTGTTTAAGTTGGACTCTTCTCTGGTCACCTAAAGATGGAATGAATTATCAGCTTTTAAAGTTAAGGAAGCGTCAGTCAAAGTTCCAGTGAATGCAGGCTCTTTCTAAAAGCTAGGAGTCAATGTTTTCTAAAGATTAGCTTGCAGAGTGACAGAAGAGATGTTGCATGCTTTGGTTTTCTATTTATTTATCGTTATCCCTGAAGTATTTTCTCTCCCTTCAATTTGATTCAGTTGCCAGTAATTTCCCCTTTTGAATCACATTACAATCCTACTCTTACCTTGAGCAATACTGTGTCTCTTGTTTATACTTTGAACTGATTTACACTGATTTTTGAAAAGTAGCATGCATGTCAAATAGTGCTCTTCATGACTTTTTCAACAAAGCAGAAGCTTATGTCAGAAATCCAGATATAACATTTATAGCTACACACTAGCTATTGCACAATAAAAATGAATTCATTTATTTGATAACCTATGTAGTATACTTGCATTCAGGGTGCAAGATTTGGTGGCCAAGAAGCCAATCATGATGCCCTGAATGTCAAGGGTTGCATACATATGACAAAGATCATAGCAAAATTGATGTAGATATCTGGAACCGGATATAAAGAGGTGAGAAGAAATTCTCATCTGAGTCAGATGGATTTGTTCAAATTTCAGTGAGCTATGGGCTAAATTGCAGCTTTAGTAGTATTTGACTTCTTCCTTTCTTTTCCCTCATGTTCTTTTTTTCTTATATTTTTAACCTTTAATGATTTACTTTTGTGTGTGAACTGTGGATCTCAGAGCAATTAATGTACAAGGAATATTTAGCAAACTGAAAAGCAAGCCATATGGCCACCTGCCTTTTACTCAGGTGTCTTTCACCAGTTTGCACTGAGTTATCTGTGGACAGAAGGGATGCACCTGACACAAGAAGTTTTCACTTGCATACTTTGTATTTTTCTTACCTTCCTTACTTATATGGTGAACCAAAGTCCTTTTAAAGCTTGAAACTTACCTCAGCTGTCATGTCAGTGCCCAAAGGCAACATGATCTGGCCACAGCTGAGAAGACAGAACAGGGATTGCTGGCCAATATGAAGGCAAGGAGTCAGATGTTGCGGTGTCTCTTTCCAGATGGACACAGTGATGCCATTGCCAAGCATGTTTATGGAAGGCTTGACAACAGCAGAATAAAAATTTTGCTGTGGTGATTTGCTGTGGGTAGGAGTTTTTAAGGAGTCTAAGCTAACACTGCAAATTGGGACCATCTTAACCTCAGGCAAAAAGCCTTTCTCTTTTATTCAGCTTATATGTGCAAAACCAAATCCAGCTTATTAACACACACGGACTCTGAAGCTGTGAGAATATGAATGAATTCAGAGCTTATGTATTGCTTAATAATGACTGTGTATGTATTAATAGTAGTTAATGTGTCCCACACTGAAAAGCTGCATAGGTGTTTGTGTGATTAAAAATTAACATTTTTTAGAGTTAAGATCCCTTTTCATAGGTCATAGCTTTTGCCTTTATGTTCCCACTTGCCTTGGAGTTATTCTAGGGCTTTATTTTGCTGGTTCAGCTGCTTAGAAATATATATGTACACTTATAAACACACACATCACACACATGCACATACCTATGTCTTTTTTCATTGTTTTACTTGATCTTGAATGTTTAGTATGGATAATTTCACAAATCTGTTTAAGTGACCACACAGAGAGTTGAACTGGTGCTACAGAGCCAGGGAATGACCTTGAGAAAAAAGAGAGGGAGGAAGAAATGAACAGCTGCAGATCTTCAGCAAATAAAATAATAGTGTTTGATCAGAGCCTGGAGGATGCAACTTGACTCCTCCTGATTTAACTTAAATTATGTCTTTGCTAGTAAATTAAATTAAGCTGGGACTGGTTTTTAGCATAAAGACCAACCGGCATGGAGGATCTGCATTCCTGTCATTTAACTTTGTCCCATGTAAAGTTGACAGTGTGGAGATTATTAGTGTGGACTGAGGATGGTTCTCAAATACTGAGCCCTAGCTGAGGTGGTTTGAGAAAGCACTAATTATTGGGAGGGTTTTTAAAGATTGGGCTGTATAGGGGATTGTATTTCAGTATCTGGAAACTTTCACTGGCACTCAGATCTGGCAGTAGATTTTCTTCAGATTTTGACTTTCTGCTCATCATCTGTCTGCTTAGAGGAGGAAAATAATATGAGAAAATGGTCAAAAAAGCTGGAGGCAGTTCCTGGTGTTTCAGAGCTCAGGGAATTAATGGACATTTCTGGCTCAGTGTTACACAACTGTGCTTATAACAGCATATCACAAAAAAGACCCAGATTTAACAGCCATATTCTCCATGCACCATTTCCAGGTTTCTGCATTAATTTAACAAATGAAGTCCATGTCTTCAAACGACTGAGAAATAAATAGAGACAGAGTTAAAAAGAAAGAAGGATTTTTTTAAAAAATAATGAGATCCCCAACTTTCTAAGCCAGCTGATGGAGCTCACACAGCTCTGCTGTTTTCTTCTGGGTTACAGCCCATTGTTTTCATTATGTATCCATTTTACAAGGGATTATGCTTTTAGTTTGAAATAGGCTTGACATGGTCATCAATTAGTTTTTGTCCAGACATTCAGGCTGAATTGTGTTTAATGAAAATGATTAAAAAGAAGAGAACAGGTATCATTTTTCTCTTCTTTCCAACTCCTGCAGTGTCCTGGCATTTGGAGTATTGTCATTGATCTCTCTGTCATTGCATCATACTGATAGTAAAGTTATTTTTTCCAAAGCTTATCCAGCTCAGCAGGAACCAGCAATTCAGCAAGGGAAACTTAAATCAGCCACAAGGGAGAAGCACTAAAATAAATAGTCAACACTAACAATAAAAGTCAAAGGTGGAGAGGAAGGAGGCATTCTGTTTCTCATCCTTGAGCAGCCAGCTCCTTAGATGTACATAATACTGCAGAACCTGCTATAGCAAGAAGTGGTTTAAATCACAAAAAAGTTATTTTAAACAAGTACTTTTATCAAAAAGAAAAATAAATGAAGCCAGTAAATGATCCTACTGAATCTTAAGTCTGAAATTACCTTTATCCCAGAACAGTTTCTTAAAATAATAGTTTAATATGGTGTCAGGCAATTATCTTTTCTTATTTTTGGAAATACTTATCATAAGTATAGTTTTAGATATTGTTAGGTTCATCCACTTCTAACTGTGATTTGCCAAATAAATTGGATCTTTCTAGAAGAGATTAAAAACTGATGCACACATTTCCAATAACTCTGAGAACAAAAATACACCTTATGAGCAGGTAATTCGTAACAGAAAGGTCTTTATTTCTCATGAAAAAGCAGAAGACCTGACTATGGAGACAGATTACCCTTGGATAAGTATACTTAATAAGGGTCTTGAATAGTATCAGATTAACTTTCAGTCATTTAGTAAGAGTTCACTATAGTTTTGTTCTCCTCTTCTTAATCTATTTGAGTAAGTCATACCTGTTTTTCTGGGGTTCTGACAATTGATCCAGAATTTGGATAGCTTTGTATTTGCTTATTTCCAGTAAAAAGGTAATAGAGAAGACAAAGTTGTGCCAGAGTATTCAGCCTAAAATGTATTCAATAACTTCAGCTTTTGTGTAGGTTAGTGGGAAATCAAGTTTGCTAGGGAGCTCTGGAGAGTCAAGACTTCTTCAAAAAATTGACCTCCTCATGCTAAGTATTTATTCTCATGTGAACTCAGTTTGAAAAGAGTATGTGTGTGTCTGTCTGTCTGTCTGTCTTTGATCAGTGAATTCCACTGATCAAGTTTACTGCTGAATAAGAATGGAGAGCTGATCCATGCACAACCACTCCATGAGTTTATGCTGGTTGGAATACACAAAGAAACTTTGGGCAATATTTTAGAAATTTTTCAGAACAAGAGGTGTGTGGCAGGGCTGGGGAGATGACAGAGGGGCAGACTTTTCATTAAGGTTTCCATTCACTGCTCTTCTGACATTGAAGATTTGTGCAAAATGGTGTTCATTCCATTTTTATGTTCTGAACGAAGGATAGAATAAGGATGGGATAGGGATAGTAGAGGGTAGGATGTAAGAAGGGTAAATATGTATTACATGTTGCCAAGTTCCTCCTGTTCATTACTGGTAGCAACTTGTCTTCATGCAGGTGTATGAAAGGAGATGCAAAAGGTTATAATTTCTGCCGCTGACAAAATATACATTATTGCAATTGCTTTCCAGTGAATTACAGTCTCAGACGAACAGTGTTAAGTGGCATAAATTTTAGGGATAGTGATAATGTCAGCAACAGAAACTCTCAGGAGCAGGGCATCAATCTTCAGATACCACTATTTCAACACAACTTTACACAACTGTCTGTCTTCCTGTAATTGATCTTGTATATAGCTTATCTCTTACAATTTATTTTCTTGTGGCAGATACGAAGTATATTTCATTTCTTGTTTATGTGTACTTAGTTTCTCCTTTTCAAATATTTTTATAATCCATTAAAAGTCATTCACTGGAAGTCTGAGTCCGCAATTTCCTTTATTTTCAAGATAATATTAATTTGAGACAGGGATAGATTTCTACTCTGTAAGCCAGTGTAGAAATACATAATTGTTACTGAAAGTTACCTCTTAACTAAATTGTAGCAGACCATTCCATTCTTATTTTTTAATTATATCATTGGTCAAAAGGTGCCTCCTAATAGGAAGAAGCCTGGCTGACAGAAAATAAATGGCTTCATTTTAAGTGATCTCTGAACAATTAATAGAGGTCCATGACAAAAACTGATAGGTCCTTTTGCCTTTCTTCTCTTTCTTCCCTTTCAATATGAGAAAGTTTACTAAAAGTTCCTGTGTAAAATTCCACCAATATAGTCAAATACATACAGACATGACTGATCTAATTAAAACTCTCCTGTAGTTTTCAACTTTAGCCACCTTTTCTCTTTTGCTAAAAACGTTATTTACTGTTCATCAGGAAATAAGATGGTTTACAGGTAGCAAAAGAATCGTGGACTGTAGCACTGGAAATCCTGTTCAGATCATAACAAGATTTATTTAGGCAATATTCAATTAATGGTACTCAGATATGTATCAAACCTTTTCTAGTATGTCTAAATGAGATAGTCTGATTTTCTTGCATAAAAGAGGCCTTATAAGGTTCAAAATTCCCTGATGTTGGAAGAAGTCAAAAAAAAAAACCAAAAAACTGGTCAACCACAAAAACACACTTAGGGACCTGCCAATGCAACAACAGTGAAAAGTTAGTCCAGTCTCTAGCCTTTAGTATTCATAAGTGTAATCCCCTTCATTTTTATCTCAGAAGTAAGACAAATATTATAAATTCTGCTTCTACTGCAAGATGTATATAAATACATATATATAATAATAATAATACATATATATAAATTTAATAATAATATATATAAATATTCTAGCCTTTTTACTGCTGTAGGAAGTAAAATATTCTGCACAGCCACCAACAAAGGTGTAGAGAGGCATAATGTAAGAAACATAAATGGTAGACCTCACTTTCCATGGATTATTCAACTGCTACTTTATTTCATTTTATCTTACTGATCTTCAGTAGGAACTAACTTTTTTTATGTGTATCATAAGTTATTATTCCTAACATGTTTCTTCCATACCCTGGTCATCTAGGGTCATAAGTTCTTTTCTCTCAACTTCTTTGCTTAAAAGAGTGAACCCAAGGAAGTTTCAGTCCTATGAAAAAAATATTAATCCTGATTTCCTGCTTTGTAATACACTGAAAGGAAGCAGGAGTTGCAATTCTTCGGCCACAACTCAGAGGATTTCCTTTAACTGTTCCAATCCCAGAGGAAAAAAAATGGATGACAAAATTAAGGAATTAGTTAAAATTCCCATCTTGCTTTCTCCCCATTTTGTTTGGATGGGGGTTTGGTGTGTTTTTTTTCAGTTCGTTTGTTTGGGGTGGGGTTTTATTTCTGTCTTCTCATTGGTCTTCCCAGACAACAAAGAGGAAGAATGCATTAGGCATTTCCTGAGCTGCTTCAATAAAGGAGCTTTGTATCTCCCAATCTGTCAATCAAGT
>JAOXXN010000395.1:18376011-18386536 GCA_026770055.1 Myrmophylax atrothorax | reverse complement strand
TTACTTTTGGTTTTATCAATTAAAGCTGTAGTATTTTTACAGGTTTTACACAAGGCAATGAATTGATAGCTTGCCAGCATTCTCCTTTAAGACTATCAACTGTTTACATTTCCCACATGCACATAAAGAAATTGAAATAAACCAATCACTAGGAAGGAAAAATCTCACCTCAGATGTGACAAAAAAATGCAGAAACCTGTAATGTAACATTAGGTGGTGACCTATGAGTCTATTGCTTTATTTCTGGAAAAACAGCTCATGTTTATGTTGTGTGGCTTTGTATCATTAAAACTGGTACACATCTGTTCCATAACTAATCATCTGGAAAGGCCAATTAAAAAAAGTGGCACAAAATGGTAGATTTAGTTTCTATCAGCAATGTAGCAAAGAAGTAGTAACTAATCATAAACATATCTTAAAATTAAATTAGGGAGCAATTTACTAGACTAAAACCCAGCTTATCCTTATAGGTTGCAATTTGATACAGTTTCTAGTTATTTTTTCCTCCTAGTTCTCCAGTGTTTTTTCTTTTTACCTTTTCGTTAGAGACCTCTGGGTCAAATTCCTTGTACTAGTGTAAATCTGAAATAAATCCTTCACATTTAATTGAATTGTTCTTGATTTCCTTTAGTGAGCCTAAGAACAGAATATGATCCTTTTTCTTTAGCAGTAACCAAACTGTCCTTCTTAATTTTGAAACCACACTGAAACAAGCTTAGGTAGAAAAAAATCTCCAAAGTTTGAATAGACTGAGTTTTCTTATTAGGAAAAGACATCTATTAAAGAAGTCAGTGTTCTGCCTTCCTACTTTGTAGGAAGATGTTGTGTTAAAAGGCATTGGATTTTAAATTACCTGCCAAAGAGAATTTAACTCTGAATGCTTCAAAAGTAACCTGATCCTGCAATAGGAGGAAAAGGAAGCTGTTGCTTTTATGTGGTATCTTGCCAGCAGTGGTCACTGAGGAAGACTGTGCTCTACCTGCAGCCAGGTGTGTGTTTGTAACAAGGTTCAGTGGTACCCAAGATTTCTTCAGTGACTGCTGCGCATCAGTCCCAGCAAAACATCGTAGCTATGGCTGTTCTGTGGTCAACACCACCGCCTATTAGCAACATGAAATATCCTGAGTGATTGAAAGGCAGGCAAAATGGGGTATTGCTGGGACAGAACATCAAATGCAGTGTTTATTTCCCGAGGAAAGATCATAAAGTAAAATTGTTTAGATTTTGAGCTGCTGATGAAAATACAGGCGGTAACTTATTTTAATTGTTTCTCCTTTCATTTTCCTGCAATGTTTCAATACATGTTGCTGTATCTTCTAGCCCTCCTTTCAAGCAGATTGTAACTGTTGTCAGTAAAGAAAAATAAATACGTATCAGCGTATTTGACAGATAACATTTTCAGTAGGAAAGAATCATTTTAGGAGAGCTTTTCTGCTCACTGGTTCTACAAGGAATTTCCCTATTATAGGGAAAGCTTTCTCTGAAAGCTATTCCCTTTGACATAGTCTCAGAGTGGTCACCCAAAGTCTGAGCCTTACCGGACATTAATTAGTTCAAAAACACATATTGTTTAAAGCACCTTTCCTTCCTAGAGACATAATAATAATGTCTTATGTGCCCTAGAAAATAACTGTCTCTTTTCTCTATTAGCTGTTTTTAAAGCAGTCACCAAAACTCCTAATGAAAATTGGTTAGGACTTCTTAAGACTCTTGTACCCAAAGTTCTTAAAACTTTAAACTAAAAGGTTGCTTCTGTTTGAATGATCAAAGTAAACTACTCAAGTAGAAATTATAACGCTTGAAACAGAAAGTAATTATTTTGACAGTCCTGCATAAACCTGCCATAATTTTGTCCTAAATAATTTTTAAAGTTACAGTTTTTGTCAACTCTGCTATACGTTCTCCCAGGTGTAGAATATGTTAGCAAATTCCTGTGCAGAACTAAGAAGGAAGAGCATCGGAGAAATCCTTTAGGCGTTAATGGATCAGCAGTTCTTTAAGTGACAAATCCAATCATCAACTGGGTTAGGCAGAAGGTATTTCATCCTCTTCATTGCTAAGAGTAGTGGTAATTATTTACATCTTTGAGAGCAGTCATCACTCACAAATTTAGAAACAAGGATCAGTTCCTCTGACTTCTGCTGCTGCTGAACTGTGCTTCCCTATTCTTGTGACAACTACTGGAGTGGCTTCTAGTACAAGAGATCAAAATTGTAGAATATTGTTAAAGCTTTTTATTAACAGTTTATTGTTGTGCCCTTCATATTCTGAAACTTTATTTTGTTGTTGCTCTTACAGCGACGTCCAAGCAGATGGCCAGCAATGAAATTCAGAAGAGGATCTGGACATCCTGCCTATGCTGAAGTGGAACCAGTTGGAGAAAAAGAAGGGTTCATTGTATCAGAGCAGTGCTAAAATTTCTGGGACAGAACACCAGTACTGGCCTACAGGTGTAAGACATTTACTTTGCCTCTCTTTAAAGAAAAGGAGCCCTAAGCTGCTGTAGCCTGATAGAAAGAAGATTTTGGATAAGCTTTGTCCAAGAAGAAAAACTATCTAAGATACCAGATTACTACTGCACAGTAGTTTTTAATAGTGGACTGAGACACAATGGTTCATGCAGAACACTTGTCAGTGGACACCTACGGTCTCAGAACTATGGCACAAGTGCCATGTTATTGGCTTTAGGTATGGGGATGCACAGTAATCAGAAATATAATAAAGCTTTGGTGCACAAGGGTATTGCCCTTTGGTTTAAGTGTTCTTCTCTGTTATCTCAAAGACAGAGGGACAAATCTGTACCATTTCAGTGCAAAGGGCGCTGATCAGTGTTCACAGGTGATTAAGAAAAGTATCTCAATGCAGGTAAAGGAGAAAAAAAATGAATTTTCCAGTATTTATATGTGAAATACACACACTTTTCAATTTTAAATTAACCTACCAACCTAACTGAGTGAGTCACAATGTAAATGTTTTCCAGGAGTAGTACAATGATTCTTGTACATTGCTGAACATTCTAAACAACTCACGATATACAAATCGGTAAGAAATGAAGAGAACAGAGAATTTTAATAATGATGAAATTATTTCCTGGAAGTTCACAATGAAGTTGGTCTGATTTTCAGTTTCAGTGTCCACTAAACAATGAATTAGTGGTTTTGTTTTATCTTTCATTTCTCAGCAGTAGGCTGAAGTAAAAGCAACAGATCCTTTTAGCTGCCAGAAAGCTTATGGACCATTTCTTAGACAATGTGATATGAAAAAAGAAAATACTTAAAATAAATGGGTTTCTATCCTTTGCCATTTCATTGTGAGTCCTTACTGAGAAGCACCACAGACTTCAATGCACCCCTTCCAGAGATTCAGATACAAGTGTTATTGAACCCTGCTGATTCATACAGTGGTTTTGTTTAATGCACATAGTAGTTGCATAAATATATATATAAATATATTTTTTTTTATAGCTAACACAAGGCGGGTTCTTGTGACTGTTAAAACTGCATTTTTGTCATCCAGACAAAGGAAATGGATTGCATTACTGCATATTTCCACTGAGTTGTAAAATAATCCTTAATATTAGAATATTTTTATGTTGTGTAGGGAAGGTGGTTCATGTAGTTGCAGTGCCATAAACTTTCTGCCTATTGGAACCACTCTTTCTGTAATATTGACCCTTTCCCTCCCTGTATGGGGAAAGATGAGACTATAAATTCAGACCATCGAAAACAGTTACTCCTTTCATGGAAGGGGTTAATATACACTGAGACCCAGAGCTTCCATGCAGAGTGGGAACCTAAATACTTTTATGATTTGGGCCTGAGCTACTAAAATATCAAATTCAGGTATTGTATGTACATTTCATAGCAGTCATTGACTACCGCATTTTTAACATACTGTGCAAGGCACTTGAGTGATTTTAAAGTGAGGAATCAACATCTGTGAGTTTGGATCTTGAGCAGTTTAAAAAAGCTGTAGTTATCACCTTAATATTACAGTTATTTACATTTCCTGTTGATGCTTGTATGGCCTAAATTTGATTACTTTATGATGTTTAAAAACAAACAAACAAAAGGATTAATGATTTTTACTTGTTGTTTTGTTCAGTAAATACTACAATACTATATTTTCTGTATTCTTTTCTTTGGGGTAAAACACTTCTATTTTCATCTGGTTTAAATCATCGAGCATAAGATTGAAACTGTTCAAAACCTAACTGGTATTAATCTGAAGGTACTAACAAACACATTGTCTTGAAGCCTGGTGAAAAGCCTGTGGCAAGTATTCATTTCAGTTTGTGTGGGTCTGCTGAACCCTGTTTCTAATAAGCTGGGGTTAAACTGCAGGCTGTTAATTCTGATAGCAATAACCAAATGTATGCACATATATATGGTGACACTTATTTTTATTAAATAAAAAGGTATCAGTGCACATCATTTAGGCACGTATTTGGTGTGCAATAATTATCATTAGTTTTTCTAGGAATGTTGGATGTCATCATCTAGGGTTCGTTGGCCAAATGAAGCAATTGTAGAGCTTCTGGAATCCTGTTTGGAATAATTTTTATTTCAGAGCACATCTTGCAAATTATACTAAGATATTTACAAAAATCTGCATTGTACTGCAATACATTCAAGGGATATTTCATATAAGTAAAGAAGATTTATATTATTATGAGTTTACAGGTCTACAATCCATCTGATTCACTCCCATTTTTACCCATGTATGTAATACATGTCAGGCAGTGGAGCTGACATAATATTTGTAACGTAAATACACAAATGCAACAAATTTTGATTACTTATGTTTTAAGGCCCTCTTGCACAGCTGAAGGATGTTTGTTAGTAGTTGCAAACTAACTTACATGTCATACTTCATAAAATAATAGCAAATTATTTTCACTTTTTGTCCACCTCTTGTTATTTTGTGGCAGATCTGACTGGTCTATGAGAAGCATCAGAGTATCTTTCTTTAGATTTTTGCCATGATGTCATATGCTATGGACCATAACATGAAGAGTTGCTGGGTTCATTTAATAAGATTGATAGACATATGCTTATGTCTGGTAAGAACTGCTATCTGAAGAGAAAAAGTTCTGCATCCTAATGGCTGTTAGTGTCTTCTTGGTGTCTGCTTTGATATATTCTGTGGTATGTTCTATTTATCCCAGTAGGTAAAAGTCATTAAGTAATCTGTTGCTGTTTTGTAATTCCATCTGGGTTTCTAATTTTTTAATAATTAAAATTACCACATTAAAAATTATACAAACATTAATCTAGAGGTGTGATAAAATATTGACATTAACTGAGAATCATATTCTTATATTTTTATAAAGCACCAGGTTAATTAATCCAAATCAAAAAAGTGTAACCCTCTCTCAGAATTCCAGCTGAAATATTATTCAACAATTTATAAAGGAATTTTCATTCAAGTGTCTGAAACAGTGGCTTCACTAGCATTCCCACTGGTCCTGCATTTGAAACTAACTTCGAATATTTCATTTGTTTAAGTGCTTGTTTACCGAGTCATTTATCCTAACAATTATTTTAACTCTTAAACTTTTCTGTGAATCTAATGCTTGTAGTTATTGCAATATCTCCCTAAATTATTGCTTACTATTTTCCATTTTAGTGTTAAACGTTCCATCATACCTAACACTCTTCTGCTTCAGCTCATCCTGTTTCACAGAGAAAAAGGAAAATTGGAACTACAAGGACTCAAGGCACATTACTAAGTAGCTTTTAAATCCCATTAAGATGAAACATTAAATCAGATATATGTATCACACAGAGAAATTGCTGAAAAAAGACCCTAACATTTGCAAAATTGTATTCAGATATTAAGAAAGTCTGGAACTGCTGAAGAAGTAAAATTGTAATTTCACTCCCACATGCATACATATAACAGTGCCATCTTAGTCATTGCCCACTGTTTCTCAGTGTGTCCCATGATGTACTGGAGAAAGAGAACAGAGATTGTTCAAGAAGCAGGTATTCCATATTTTTCTCCTCCTTGCTCAAATTTTATTTCAGTTTGTTACATACCATCCAAACCCTGCTAAGAAGATTTCTTTTATTCATGGACTTTTCTCCCTTACCCATCACCATTATACTTGAGGGATGCATGCACCTTGATTATTTCTGTTCTGAGCAATTCTGTGAATTTCTGTGAATTTTCCAGAGAATACCAATGTGAAACAGTTCTTCCCTTTGTTATAATTGCTTTTCTCATTCTCTACTTCAGCTTCTTCTGCAAATGACATAGATGTCTTGTAAGTAAAAACCTACTTCAGTGCACCATTATAATTTACCCTCACATCAAGTTCATTTTTACAAATAATTTGTGTGCTGGAACTCCGGGGGGAAAGATAATACATCACTGTATTTTGAAAAATTGTGGAAGCCAAATTAAATTTTCACAAGCTGAACAGAATATTTGACTTTGCAAACTTCACCATTTTTCCTTGGTCAAGAGAGATCAAACAGTAAAAAATCAGTACACTAGTATCTGAGACAGCTGAGTGGTTGAACCACTAGTTTGCCATCCGAATGTGGAAGCAATGGAAAAGGGAGTGGTGATCCAGTTTACCAGTGAGCAGGGAAGAGATTTTCTTTACAGAAGAGTAAGAAGACTTCCAAGGAAAACATGAGAATATTTCTATACTCTGTTAGATAACCTCTTGAATAAGAAAAAGAAACTGTAAATTATAACATCCATTATTTTATTTGTAGAGAGTCTCTAAACATGTTTCTGCAAGCAGTTGTCAGGAGCTGGCAGTTTTTCACACAGTGGGTGGGTGAGTAGAGCATTCAGTAACCCATGTTGGAACATGTTCCAGCTCAGAGATCATCAAAGGGAAATTTCATTTAGAATGCATACAGTGGAGAAAGAAATGGCTAGGTTGTAATTTTTGGACACCAACAATGAAGCTTTTGTATAAAGGCAAGATTTGGCATTCACCCAGAAGTTATCTCAGCTGCACAAAATCAGTGCCTATGACCTCAGTATTAGCCATTAGGAGAAGATTTGGAATACAGCACAAATTTGTCTCAGAACAACACATTCATTTTCAGGGAATTTATTGCTTTCATTGAGGAGAAAGAATAGCAGCAAACACCATTGTCCAGAGTAAGGTCATTGTAATCCTTACACAAGTGCCTCTGCCCTCTTTCAGAGAAGTACCTGAAGCTTAAAGCCTAAAAAACTCCAGAACTAAATGTTACTGACCAGCAATGTAGCATTAACCCTAATTCACTAGTTTTAGACAGAGATTTCAGGAACTGACTCCTGCTACTACTTTTCTTTATGGCTGTTATGATAAGTTGAGTTTGAGTGTTGGGATTTTTGGAGAAGGAGAAGGGGAAGGGGAAAATGCAGAAGGGCAGGGAAGGGTGCCATATTCCCAGATGCACTACAGGTATGGCAAGAAACCTTATGTACAGCCTTGAGAGGACTGGTACTGTGTGCCAGTGGCACTGACTGAGAACACATGAAGTCTTCCTTCATGTTCAGCTCCATTATTTGAAAATCAGAAACATCATCAGAACCACTAGTTTCTGTTTAAATCTACAGGAGTCAGTATTTCACCTCATGGATGGTTTATGTCACTCCTCAGGGAAAAAAAACCTTGAACCAAAGGCAGCATTTGGAGGTGGAACAGTGTGCCAGTAGTGTCTTATCAGAAGTCATATATGGCAAAGCAGGAGGCAGCTTGCATAGAACTGGAAGGAACAAACGAGTTTCATTTTATCCAGGAGCAGGCAATATCCCTACTGCTGGAGCACTGATGAAATATTCTAGACGGTGGACTGATTGGACTTGATTTAAACAACATCATAAATCTAAAGCTGCCTTTTAACTTTTTTATTCCTTGGTTCTTCACCTCTTACTTAAATGTACATTTTCACCGCTTTGCTTTCTTGCACTCCTCTGAACCTTGAATTGTGTCAGCACAACCAGTTTCAGTGTCACTCAAAATAAGCCTCAATGTGAAAAAAGCTCTACTTAATTTTTCCTCTGTATGTGAGTTCTAGCTAATAGAACTATCTGAAGGTCGATTTTGCTGTTACTGACTGAATTCTGTCCATGTGAGTCAGCAAGCTAAATGCTGAATCTCTTGGAAACTTTTTGTTTAGACATTTTGGTCAAACAAACTACTGGTCTCTTCAGTGGAAAACTTGTCCCAGCTAATTATTTTAAAGCAGCAAAAGGACTTTAAAAGACAGACATCAAGACATTACTCTTAATTGCATCCATTTAACTAAGCAGATAATTTTACACAATTAATTAATATAGATGGCTGTTGTCTCTGTAGTCTCCTTGGGAAGATAGTGTTTAGGGATATTAATTAAACTCTTCCCATGCAGTTTGCATTATTTCCTTTGGCATTGCTCTTACTTAAAAACCAAAAAGTGTTATTAATTGCTAATGTTATTTTGAAAGAAATGTCATTTATTGACTGCTTGGATGGCACAATGTTTCCTCAGCCATCTATAAGCTGCTAGGAAAAAATATCACTTGTGTCTGTCTAGCTTTGTTTGGACTGCTGGTTTTATTACTAGATCCTTGTTTGTTTGTTTGGGGTTTTTTTGCAGTTTCAATAAGAGTTGTTAAATTTTGTTTTGGGAGGTAGCAAAAAATACTGTGATCTGATTGTCACATTTGACTACACATCTGCAACTGTTTCCTTTATGTAAACTTTTCACCTTAAAACTTTCCAGCTCTGCCTTGCCTATGAGGACATCAGGATTGTACCACAACTGCACACCCTTATTTCAGTGACAAAAAAAAAAATATGCCTTTCAGAGGTATGTGGGCATTTTCACAATGGCCAGTTTCCAGAAGGAATCCTCTTCCTAGACAGATGAGTCTGACAGTATAGGTTACAGAGTGTGACTGAAAATAACTATGTAAAACAAAAACCATGTCTAGCTGTACCATCACTGGATGAAATTACCTCCAGCACTCACTGGCCCCCAGGCTGGGACCTCACACGTGCCACAGTCCCTCTCCAACATGGGCTGTGGGCAGGATGAGGGCAGGGAAGGGAATGCTTGAAGGACTGCAGATGCCATTCCTGCTTGGAGAGCAGAGAGGCAGTGGGCGCCTCACTAAGGCTTCCATGCTCCAGAAAAAGTGGTGGCCTTTGTGCCAGCCTCTGCCTTGGCAGTGCTGAGCATGAGCAAAGGATCTCCTCAGCAAGCCCACAAGGGCATCACTGCTGAGTGAGCATGGCCTTTGCTCTGTGCAGGGTGTCCCCCTGCAGCCATGCACACACACACCTGCACTCCCTCACCCTCACACACTCCCTCCAGTTGCTGTCAACCACTCATTCTGCATTTTAAGTGTTCTCTCAGAGCAAGAGCACTCTGTTACCATAAAAGATCACACAAGCCATTTCACTCTGTATGTCTGCAGGATCACTGCATTCTGAGGAGAAGAAGTTCCCAGTACTCTGTCCTCCTCCCCCAAAGTGTGGGTGAGCATGTCAGTGAAAGGTGCCAAGTGCTCAGGGGCTGTCTTGACCTGCATATTTCTGCCTGGAGGGAACCAGACATACCAGGGAACCTGGGGAGAGATTACAGTCTATTAGTTAAGATCAGACACATAAAAATTCAGCTAAGGATGTAAATTTTCTTTTAATTTTTCCTGAAGTCACTCTGGTATGTAAATGTGCTTGACACAGATGACCAGCACTGGCTGAGTTATCCTACACAGCAGTGACTTTAAGAGCTAGAGCAATGAGGAGCACATGACATATCTTTAGCACTTGCCAAGAGCCATGTTCACAGTGGAGAGCTCAGCAACTATCTCCACCTACACTTGGTGAAAACGGAAATGTCTGACCCCTCTTAGGGACTAAGCTTAGCAGTTTGACGTTTGACCATGAGGTTACAGGTGCTGTACTTGGTCAGGGAGGCATGTGAAGTCTTATTAACCAGGAGAGCACCCCAACTAATGGTATATGCACTAAGCTTCCCTAAACCCTTTCTCAGAAGCTGTCCATGAAAGAAAAGATGCAGAAAAGTCCTGGTGCAGAAAAGATGTGAGATTCTATGGCCCCAAAGGAGTGAGTGACCATGGGATGGAATTAGTCAGTGCCCAACTGAAATATCTGGGTTAAGGGATGAGGGTGTGCTGGGTTCTGGATTCTGGTGTGGAGGTGTCATTTGAACTTGTAGAAATAGCAAGCAGGTTCAAGTTGTGTCTCTGTCTTGATTATACACTTAGATCAGGGACGCTGGATTCCCATCATCAGTAAGATGAGGATTTTCACACATATTTTACTAGCAACAGATTAGACATAAAACACTCTTGCCCTTTTATGTTATGTCATTTTTCATCAGCCCCATCCTCAGGAATCCAGTGCACCAATACCTAGATTTAGGTATACATTTGCTTGAGAACACTTTCTTGGGAATTTGATTCCTGGAGCTGATGTGGAAAAGCTCTGCATCACTGTATACTCTTCTCTGGCTTGCTAAGTGCCTTAGGAGAGAGGACAGGTAAAGCATTACTGCAGGATGCT
>JAOXXN010000395.1:18360182-18375911 GCA_026770055.1 Myrmophylax atrothorax | reverse complement strand
CACACAATTCTGCATGCAGTGTAGATGTTACACTAGGAATAAAGAACATGCAGACGTGCATACAAAGAAAAGCCAAACTTTTCTCTCTGCTGCAGAATAGGGAATCCTGAGCAAGACAGTAATGAAATCAGATGAACCCTTCACTGCAGAAGCAATGAAGTGCTCTGTGGAGGCTGGTCTAGCTGTCATCTATTCTAATGGTTTAGCACAGTCACCTTGTACTTTGGGAACTAAAGGATGTGTGGAGTTTTATTTGTCTGGTCTATGACTCCTCTTCAGCCACTGCCTATTGCAGATTGGAAATCTGTCAGCTTTTCCACTTCTAAGATAATGTATACATAAACCTGAGTTTTATAGACACAGCTGTTTTGGTAGAAGTTCTGTCAGCTGTCTCTCTATTGAATAAGCAAGGATGCTTTGGCTTTGAGAGAAACTGAGCCCTGTGTTCTTGATCCTTCTTTCTCCCTGCAGTGGATATTAATAGTTGTACAGCATGTAGAGAGCTTGGCTAAAGTACTGCAAATGAATTTCAATATTTACATGTGATAATGGGAAAAGAATGAGCAAAACCACACTTAGAAAAGCAATACTCCTTACCATATTTAATAAAACTCAAATATTTCCATGAAAATTATTGTGGAATGATTCTGAGTGTTAAACAGAGGTTGGTACATTTGATCTAAATAAAGGGAAAGTTGTCTTTCTTTTTCCATGAAGTTATAATCATAGTCATTTTTCATTAAGTTTCAAAGTATGAATGTCTACCTGGATTGATAGCATCAGTGTTTCCCTTGCTGATTATATGTAGGATGCCACTCTCTTGTGCTCTGTATTACCAGTGAAAGCATTTCAAATATTTTGAAATTATTTTTATATATTTAAGTAATTACATTTTTGATAGCAGCACTAAGTCCACTGCAAATTTTTCAAATATTTTAAGCAAACATTTAGCAATGGCATGTAAATACTAAAAAACCCCTTATAGGTAAAAGTCCAAAATCTTTGTGTCTTTTTCCACTTACTGCTAAAACAGTTCAAGGTGGGGAGTGGTATTTAAATACACTGGCGAGCAGCTTTCTTCATTAATCAACCCACTGACCACAACGACTGAATGAGGAACATCCTGGAGAAGTTAGATCCAAAAATGGATACTGACATGCAATTGGGGTATGGAAACCCGTAAGAGTCATCAGGTACTGAAGTGCCCAAAAATAGGGTCCTTCAGCTCCCTGGCACCTCCTAGGGAGGCAGAGAAAGAGGAGAGACTAATGGTACACCCAGTCACCATATTGAAACTTGTGAACACCCAAATCAGCATAGCATGGTGCTAATTGCTGCTTTCTTCCTTTAGAGCAAACACAGCAGCTCTGGTAACCTGCAGGGTGGCTGTCCCTCTGGCTCTGCACAGCAGCCAGTCTTGTTGAGTCCACCATTTCCAACAAAAACTCCAACAAAACCATAATACACACACAAAGAAAAAGAAAAAAAAATAGAAATTTTGGCTCATTCTATGCATCATCTGAAATGAAAGATTTATGAAAAAAACATTTAACAGAGTGCTCATCCAAAGGACTAGGGAGTATGTACTGGTGGATTTGAAATGAGAATTACTGAATGACATTAGCATGGCTTTCTTGAAAATAAAGAGCAGATTAAGCATCTGTATTAGAGAAGGGTTACAGCCTGAGTGGAACTAATACCGTGAAATACTGCTCATAAATATAAGTGCTGCTTTAGCTGTTGCTCTTTTTCTTTTAAGGGGTTATATAATGCAATACACAACTTTACTCAGGATGATAATTTGTGTCATGCTCATATATGACTTTGGCAGAGACACGATCCCCTGCAGGAACACATTGCCAGCAACCAATAAAGATCCCTGCACTGAAGCACATGTAATTGCATTACAAGAGAAAACAGAGATCCAGCTTACACAAGGAATTTTCTGATTTGATGATTTTTTAAACAAATATCAGTGAGGGAGCAGGTTGCTCTGGAAATGAGCACATCCTCACAGTGACTGCCAGTTGGTGAAGTGCTCACAGGAAGCTTGACCAGGGAAGCAGCTGACAGCTGCTCATTGATGTGGGCAAAGGCAAGAGGCTGGACTTCAGGAGGAGGGGACAGAGACCACCAGTTTGCCTACCTCAAGGGTACAGCACACCAGAGACCATGAGCCACCTCTGCTCGTGGCACAGCAGAGTCAGAAACCCAGAAGGCATAAAATGTGCTCTTCCCACCCACCACCATTTCCAGCAGTAGTGGTTGTACTGGTAGAAATTAAGCACTCCCTACTTCATAATTGCTAGCCCAACGATAAATGGCCACGCAGACTCCAGTTCCTGTTCACAGCAGTCAGGATTTTCTTTGGCAAGATTGAATTCCTGGTGTGTTTTCAGTATCAAACTTATTGGAATAGCCATGGAAAAAAAACAAGAGGAAGCAGAGCAACCATGCGCAAAGAAATCACAGCAAAACTTGGCTTTTCCAGTAAAAAGAGGTGGAGTCAAATTTCCCACCTACCTACAGTTTCTTTTTTCTGTTTTTCAGTGCTAAATTGCACGAAAATGTTCAATTTGATAAAATTCCCAACATGAAATTGCACATATCCTTAGGCTTCTTAGTAAGGCTGAAAGGACAATAACACAAGTGAAGAAAAAACTGTAAGTTATTCTTGTACCTGAAGTATTTTAAAACCTCAAGAAAGTAACTTAAAATGCACATATAAAAGAAAACACAGTAATTTATCTTAAAATCCATATTCCCAAGTGGCCTTCTAACACCAAGTCAACCTAACCTCAGCCTTATATGTCACAGATATTCTGCATCACAGACCCAGCTAGGTCATGTCTATCTGAATTGAAACATGGGCAAAGGAAGCTTCTATCTGCTCACCTTTTACCATGGAGCAGCTGTAACCGAGTCATTTACAGCTGTGAGTTTCCTACTGCAAAGCCTGACATCTCCAGTCCTCAAGTTTATCTTCTGCGCTTTTATGGGACAACTGCAAACTGCAAAACACAACCTTATTTCTGGAGTGCTAACAACAGCTTGTAGGATTTAGAAGAGTTTTGCAGGAGGTGAGCAAGTCAAAGTGGGAGTATGGACAGGAATGCATACAAGTGTGGGTAGGTACACCAGGACAGAGAAACGCCTGATTCGCTATCAGGCTGAAAAGTCCCAGTGTATTTTGAACAACAACTGCAGAACTCAGCATTCTCCATTTCCACCCTTGCAGATGTGCCAGGAAGTAATGAGATCTCTGTACAGGACAACAACCCTGGGAGGAATCCTGAAGTACTGGCTACAGACAGAGCCAGGCTTTCAAGACCCATTGGCAATGCATTTTATTGTTAATCACTCAAGCAGTTCTGTTTCCAAACATTATAATCCAAGGGCTAATCTTTTAGCTGAACACAAAAAAGAAGAGAGGTAGTCTGTCCTTATAAGATTTCCCTAGTTTTGAGCAGAAAAAAGTCACTTTATTTCCACTACTCTCAAATAAAACTCAAAACTCACCACTGTCAATTTAATTTTGTCAAATGGTAATTGAGTCCAAGACAGGCTAGCTAACACTTGAATGAGGAACCATACTGCAGCACTGGGTATTGCAGAAGTTCTTTCCAAACTGTGGGCAATAACCAGAGTACAAAAAATAAATGGAGAGCTGGACTTCTAATGCTACAAGACTGCTGCACTGATGGCAAACAGGAATTAAAAAAAGTAATCCCCTTTCTAATTTCAGTGGAACTCGAAGTCAGATAATGCATCTGGCCTTTCAATTAATAAGAAATTGGGCAAAGAAAATGCTGGATTCATTTAGGGAGTTACAGATAGCTAAATAAATTTGTAAATTAGTTAGCTTACGATAAAAAAGAATCTCTCACTTTAGTGAAATGAAACACAAGGGAAGAAATTTATCTGAGAGGAATTCAGCATAAGATCTTGAACTTAGTAAAAGCTTCTGAAAAAAAATAATTGTTGAAACTAGCTTCTAAGTCTAATAATTTCAAATAAATTAATGAAATTGTACCTACTTTGTTCCCCAAAAAGTTTGCAGCATATTAGGTCAAATTTGTATTCATAACAGGCTCACACCATGGATCAACATGACCATCGGTTATGGTGCCAGCTTTAATGAGATGTGGTGATACACATACCTAAGGCTCTGAACCAGTAGCTTCAATAAAACAAAATTCTTTTTAAAAATTATAATCCTGAACTAATATAGAGTCATTATACAAAGTGTCTAGTAACAGAGTATCCATACATTTTGTATGGTAATTCCATATGTAATTACTTAGTTTTATAAGATATGAACTTAATGGTATTTTTGACCAAGTGTTACCCTGGGAAAAAATCATTGCTGGACCTTGAAGGTCTGTGTGGAAGTTTTTCCTCCCTATGTATCAGCTTCTGCAATGCAGATTGCATAAGGCTAAATGCTGATGTCAGAGGTCTGAGCAGGTGCATTTTTTTTCCTGTCTTGAGTAATAACTGTGCATTTTGATTGCCCTCACTGGATTTACTCACATCTAGCATTACTCCAGGAGCCGAGCTGCAGGAAACAATCTGCTGATGAGTTGTGAGCAGGGGTACATTCCACCTTGCTCACTTTTATTGCCTTGACAAATTGTGCTGCCTGGAGCAAAGCAATTATTACAAACACTTCCTATTTAACCATATATATTATTACATAGATGAGCTAAATATGGGACCAAATCTATTGAATATGAAGAGGGCATTTTTATAGAAGACCTTATTATGACCCAGCCTTATCTAAAACAATAAAAGTAACAGGAAAAGCGTTATACACTGTTAATAAGATTTTCAAACAAACAGAAGTAACTGGTACATCTTGATGGAATCTATAAAGTCCAACTATATGTGGAACTATAACTTCTCAATTTTTTATCTGTTCACTTTTATCATAGGCAGACATTTCAGGCTGTGCATTTCACAATGATTATGTCTTGTAATTAGGTGGTTAAGGTTGTTGGGACTTTAGTGACACGTCTGTTAATACTGCCAGGTTTGCTGTAACTAGGGCTGTGATAGTTCTGACCCAGGCCTTCCCTGATAACCAGGTGTAACTAGGGAAAGGCTCATCTCCTCGGTATTCCCCACCTGTTTGGGTTTTTTCCCCCTCCCACGTGACAAGGGAGGATCTCAGAGAGGGAGACAGGAAGTCGCTGCTCTTCTTGTTCCAGCAAGGGTTGGGAGCAGGGAGTTTTGCTGCTCTCGGTCCCTTGTTGGAGCCATTCAGGAGATCAGAGAGAGAACATGAGAGAGAGCGCGTGAGGAAGAGCTGGCTTTCTTCTGAGAGCTGTTGGTAAGATTGTATTGTACTGGTTTGCTTGGAGGCTGGGTGGGGGTGTCTAGTAGTACCTATTTGTTCTGTTTTGTCCCTTTGTTATCCCTGTTTTCCCCTTCCTTTTCCCCTGGGAGTTTTCCAGTGTTGGGTGCAGATTGTGTATATATAATTGTAAGCATTTAGAAAAATACATATGTACTCTGATTCAATTCAGTTTATTTCAAGGTGGGGTTTTTTTTCCCTTTTCTTTCCCCCATTTTGAGGAGCAGAGGGAGAAGGAAGGGCAGCTCAGGGACTGGGAAGGCAAAACAAAACCAAGAAAGGGCCTATTACTTAGTTAAATGATATGAGGCACAGAAGATACAATGATTTGAGCACCCCAGATTCACACACACACTGTACAAGAGGTGCTGAGCACTGTGCAACATTGGGTCTACTAGTAGGTAACAAATACCTGTCTATTGATGTAGAATTTGATCTTGGTATAAAACAAAACTTGTCATGTCTTCTTCTTCCAGTACAAAAGAGAATGAGGGACACAGTTGCAATGAAAATATACTGCATGATATTTGCCCCAGTGCACGCCTTTCAGCTCTTCTGCAGTGCATTTCTCTAGCCATGGTCATTACTGGATGCAAGCACTCTCAGTTCTTCTTGCTGTTACCATTAGCTGTGATTAAGTTTGGGGTGTAGCAGGCTTTTTTTGTGATTGCTGTGGATTGTTCATCTCTGGAAGTCTGGCTTTTCTCTCCACTTTGTGTCATAGTTACTGTGATTGAGCTGTTGCAGACATGTTGGCGATTTTTGTTTTTTCTACCATAGGCCTTCACTCATTCCAGCTCCCCTAACATAAAATCAAACCAGCAGCATTTTCCAGGAAAGAAAACATTTGCAATTTTTATAATAGAAATGCCCCAAATTCCTATTATTTTATGGAAAACTATTTCAAAACCTTTTGCTAAGTCTTGAGAGTGAAAGAACCCAAACCCCAGAGCTTTCAGTTTTGACTCAATTTCACACCAAATAAAACCAAAGCATTAGTATGCAACGTCAGTGATTTATGCTATCCTGGCTATCACTGGATCATACTCTCAGAAACTAAATTGACGTAAAAATTCCACATCAGATGCTCTCCTGACTGCTAGTTGATGGCATATTTCAGCTAACTAAAAGCAGTTTTACAGTAAATTTTGTCAACAGCATATTTTAGCTGTGTAAGTGCAATTGGTTGTAACTTACATAAGAAATTTTGCCCCTTGTGCTTTGATTTTTAAGCTTTTTTATTCTTTTGTTTGAGCCTTCTCTGTCTTTTCCAAATTCGTTATTGTTGTTGTTGTAAGAGTCAATACCACCAGGCATGTTACAGGGAAACAGTGGAAAGTGGAATGGACAAAGTTTATTGATTTACTAATGACACATAATTATCCAACATATGTGTAGTTATTCTGAACTACACATTCAGGATACAGTAGCAACATTGAGTCAGATAAATAACAACATGAGACAAACATAAAATGTTAATGAACACCAAATTTGTAATATATACAGCTAATCTCCAAGGTGTGAGTCCCCTCCCTTTTCATGCTTCTTTTCAAAATGACATTTGGTCTTTTGGACTATCCCTTCATAATCCCCAGGTTACTGTTTAATCCAGGTGAGGGAGCCTTAAGTAAACTCTGCCATTATTTGTTTCTTGTTTGTGTTTTCAAGTTTAGGGCAAACACCCTCTCTGAATAACAAGTTTTGATATTCTATTCACATGCAAAGTTTACATTCTCATACCTACCAGATCATCTGTTGTCATCTGGGACATGGAATCACAAGAAGGCAGCGCAGATTTTCTGACACTGGCTGTATTGTTATTGTATCCTGAGCACCAAAGTAGCTTTAAAGTGTTAGAACTGAGACCCTAAAATATGTCCATTTAACTTGATGTCAAACTTCTCTGAGGGGCAAGAAAGGGTACTAGGTGCTGAGATTACAAGAAGTTGTCCCAAGGGACATCAGAATTCAGTGTTAAAATCAGAAAATGGACCATAGTCCCTACATTCCATCCTTAAAGGCCAGTATCACAATTATCTTTTCTCCCTTCAATCTTCTGTGCTATGAATGTAATGGTTTTATGACTCATACATTCAATAAACGTTTTTTGGTATACAAGCAGGATGGTACAATTAATTTATTTAATTGAAAAATAGTTATTTCCTAAACTAGGCATATCCTGCATATTGTATACCTCATGCACTTGTTATTCACAGTAGGATCTGTCTCCATTATTTTGCAAAATGCTGGTTAGCAATCCCATGGGAATATTATTATTTGCAAGGTGTATGGCTATTGATTTAGCACAGGAAAAATAGAAGTCAGCTGGCAACTGAAATCTCCTGATGTAGGAAAGTTTAGCACTGTTTCTAGATGACCAGTTATACTTCCAGCCAGAAGAATTTAAAGCTAGGTATGTTATATATGAAGCTACAGCAGCCAAAGCAAGGCAGTCTTGATTGTTACACTAATGGAATGAAGGATAAAACTAATTTAAGGTGGGGGGGGGGGTGTTCCAGTTTACTAAGTATGTATAACAGAACAATGTTCTGTATAACAAAACAGGGGTTTCCCTGTTATCATACAAATCTTTTAATATGTCTGATTTATTTTTCTGCTTTCCTTCATGAGATTTTCAGAATTCTATATAAGCATCAGGGCAATGTAAAATAGTGTATCATTCTTAACCTTCAATTTCAGAGGAAGATGGAAATTTCATGTCATGGCTACTATAAAATGATGATTCATTGAAATTCAATCATATGTATGTTGTAATACTGAGGGTTTTTAATAGCTTTCTGCAGGCATCTGCTAGAAGATTTATGGCATGTGCTACACCATTTTCCAGTCCTTAAATGTTCTAATGTTAAAAACTTTCTGACCTTTAAAAAGCCAAATTTGAGGGTTTATTGACACTTTGTCATTTTGGCTCATCATTGTTCACATACTCATCACTATCCTTCTTCTGGAAATACCTGCATGAGTGTGAAAATGTTAGCCAAGGTTATTCTACTTTTGAATGTCCTTCACACACATATTTATAACTCTTCCAGTATGTCAGGGAATTTTCTTTGCACTGTGGCGTTGTTCCTTTCTTCTCCCTCAGGTGCTCCACACATTCATAATCTTGATGTAGGCTCAGAAGTTCAGGAAGTGCAGTCAGTCCCTTACTGTACAGAAAGCAAAACCAGAGTGTGTGGATAATGATCTGAAATGTGCACACACTTCTCTCAGGGAGCCTTGTTTACAGCCTGTCCACATTATACACTGCTATTGGCTTCCAATTAATGTGATTGCTGATAGCACAGGTACAGCTTGGGATATGACTGTTATAGCCAAAGGCTTGATGATTTAGCATGAAGTCAAGAACTGTATATATCTCAGAAGAAGAAAACAGCGCAAATCAAATCAGTGTCATGTTCAAGCTAGCCATCCCTCATCTTTAGTAGCCCCTGAGCAACCATCTAAAGTAGACAGGCAGATGTAGGCAACATCATATCACATTCTCCCTAACAAAATTGTCTGTAACAAGGGCAACTCCTTGCAGCTGAGTCATGGTGGCAAATCCATTGAGCAATACATTACATCTTACTTGTGGCCTCTCATTAAGGCCATTGATTTAGAGGTAAATAAACCACTTCTCTTCAGTTTTAGTTATACTAAGAGGCATCTTCTTTCCTAAGGCTATTTCACTTGATAAATAGACCTATCAAAATCAAACATACATGCCTGCAAATGCATGTTATTAGGTAAGTTTCATTCTTACATACAGCCTTTGCATAGGGCAATGTGACGCATTCTATTGTCTTTTTTACATTTTATATTTTCTTCTTCAATTATTAGTTAGGCATATGACACAAGGACTCCCTTCTAATCAATCTTCTCTGATCTGTCTGATGAAATATATTTTAGTAAATTGATTGTTTTAAGATGGCAATGCTGTAACACCACTCGTTAAATTACACTTGAATGTTTAAACTTCCATTTACTGAATAATAATTTATTATTTTCACACTAAGATATAACAAAGCTGGCATCTTTAGTTAGACTGCATGTTGTTAAAGCATCTGTACTGCAGTCAGTCGTAATTTGGCAAACATGGGAAAAAATTTTGTATGTTCAATGAAGGGCTTACGTGGCTTTGAAGGTTTGGGGGCAATGGGGAAACTCCTGTACCTCCTGGCAGGATAAAGCTCCCTAATTCCATAAACTGCTGTGTGAGTGATTTTGCATTAGCCTTATAGGCACTTTATTATGGCAGCAATTTTTTCACTTCACTCAACGTGCTGGATGTGCTGACTGCAGCACCCTGGCAGAAGCAGTCCCAGGTAGCTTAAGGCAGCTGGGAAGTGGTTCAACAGCAATAACATTTCTGTGTGCTGTGGAGTGAAGCAGCCCTTCTCCTCACTGACCATGAGGGAACGAAGCTACAGCCAATTCCAAAGCTGCCTCTACTTTTGTCCTCTTGGCCATGGCATCCCACATGGCCAGAGAGGTGTTGGGGAAGGACTGCAGGCCACACAGGATAAGGAGAGCCTAGCATTACACTGCAGCTGAAAACCCTCAATCAAGTAGGCATCCATCCTTGGACCACAGATTCCCACAGGATATATTGCTCAGAGGCTGGTACAGCCTCAGAGGCACAGTTTGGGACCTATCAGTGCCCTCTGCTTAAAAGGTTGTGGCAAAAGCAATGACTTGCTAGAAGCACAGCCTTCACCCCAGTGAACATATGTTGGTTTGTCACTTGCTTTCCTTTTCCTTCTAATTCATTATCATTTCACAACACCTTAGTGCATTAGTACCCAACTACTTCTCTTTATGTTATATAACCTTGTAAGGCAAATTCTCAGATCATAAGTCATCTGCAACTGTGTTGATTTTTTTTTTCTGCCATCCATTAGTCTTTAAATAATTCATACCTTTCTGTATTTAGCTACATCCTTTTTCCATCACATACAGCATAATTTTCACCTTTTCTGCCTGACTATGAGTAATACAATGAAGGGTATTTAAAATAATTTAAATTGATTTATTTTCCTCAGCAATATATTATTTCTGCTTCAACAGGCAGTAGAAATGTTCCTTTTGCTATTAAAGCAGAACTTGCCATTGGCACTGTTACGAGCAACTGAAGGAAAAGCTTTTTCGTCCTTGTTCCTTTTTACTCCTTGCCCTCAACAGTTACATTAAAACACTGTCGATTGACATCAGTTCAGTGCCTACATGTTTCTGAATAAGCAAAGTGAAAGAGGAAAAAAAAGACATTTATCAGCTTCTTTTGCACAAGGCAAAGAGGGACTTGTCTTTAAGAGCAGGAGTTGTCTCAAAAGTTATCCTTTCCTTTTGCCAGTGCTGGGGGCACAATGAACATGGTGGTTTCTACCCTGGAAAGTCACATACATCTGATAAATACTGTCAGATGACAAGAGGAAGTACATTAGTGGCCATCACAGATCTGGGAAATTGCCCAGTAATTTCCTGATTCCTCCTCCTCTAGGCAAATCACTATGCCCCTGACTCCCAGTGGGATTCCAGGACAGAGAAATGCTGTTCTTGCCATGCTGTGAATATGGCAGCACCTTAACTCTAGGAGCTTGTTTTAGGAAAGGGGCTAATCAACCCCTGTGAAATATCCCAGCTTGTTCGTAGTGCCTTACTGTATATACACTGGCACCCAACACCCTGACCCATAAAAGTCAGAGTGAGAGCAAGGCTTAAACTTCCCACTCGGGAAGTTGAGGAGAGAAGTCTGTCTGAAAGACTCTGTTTTGGCACTACCCCCAATAAAACTTCTGGTAGTCATCTGATGGGAAAAAAGGAACTTAGAGATTCAAACTCTCTCATTTTTCTGATGTAATTAAACAACATTTCTAGTACCTTTGTTCAGCACATAACAGCTAAATACAGTTTCTGCTTTCAGTCTTTGTCCAGTAACAAATTTGCCAATGCATTCCAACTGGTAATAAAAAATTATTTTGTCTGAAAACAAGCCACTAAAATGCAGTAGATTTGTAATTTCTTAAGGCAAAATTCTCTTTAAGAGCTGGAAGTCTTAAAGGTGGCCTACCAAGAACAAGATCCATTTTTTTATTTAATGCTTATTTATCATGTATAAAGAGCATTCCAGGTTTATTTTTTAAAGTAATTGGACTATTTTTATGCATTGACTCCCTTTTGGATTGGAAACACTAGATCCTCACTTCATTCTCTGGGCTGCAGTAAGCTCTGGCATCTTTGAAGTAAGTCCAAAGAAAGGCTTCACAGCTCCACTGTTTACTGGCTGGCTCACCCAAGGACTTGCCTATATATTCATAGACCAGTTCTTTAGTTAGTAGTATCAATTATGACAAAATTTGGATAAAATCCTAGGCCTGCCACAAAGAGATTCAGTTTCTTAAACTTGCAGAGAGAGTGTTGGACCCCCATTTAAGTCTTGCTGCTGAAAAATAGAACTGACTGCATGAAGCTTCACTGGAATGAGCCCTTATGAATCACTATTGTCAACTCTGCCTAAATTCTTTGAGGTTATTTTTTTTTGTTTCCTGTATCCAATAATCAAACTTAAATAATGATTAACCATTATTCTCTTGCTTTTAGTGGGATTCAGGTACTCTCTCCTCTGCTTGTTTCAAAACACATATCCCTAGGTGAAAATTACCATGCTGGCAAACAGTCTAGTGGAATTGTCTTGAAAATAAATATTCATAAACAGATCAAAAAATCAAGCACATGTTCTATCATCACAACATGGTTTTACTGAATAAAAATATTCAAAAATTCACTTTATCATAAAATAAATCTAACAGTCCTAACAGGTAATGCTTCTTTTTTTATCATTATGATTTGTCTTCTATTTGCATTACAGAAATTGGAGTTGTATAGATAAAGAGAGAGTAGCTTATGAAGATAAATACCTCTAAACTGGGCACTTCTTAATAGCACTAAACATGACTAAAATTGTGGCCTGTGTGTTTTCTTCCACACAATTGAATTCCCTGCGTACATGACAAATTTGAAGTGGACGATTAGATAAGTTAACAGTTTGACACTAAGAAAAATGGAATGTTCCTCCCCAGGATCTTTACAGGCAGTATAATACACAGGTCTCAGCAGCAAGCTCACAAGTGAAAGAGGTCCTGGAGGCCACCTTCTTCAGTAAGATAAAGTGCTGTTCCTCCTGGTGCTGTGGCTGTAATCACATAAAAGGTCATACTATAAGTTTAATCCTTTAGTTTAATTTTTTTGTACTACTCAAAATGGAAGTATTTCACAATATTGCAAAACCATGAATGTGCCTTAAATTAATTTCCTTTGCCTGTTAGTAATGAAGGGTTACTCCTGAACATACTAAGTTACCACATCAGATGATCTTAAAACAGAAGGAAAATCTCCTTTGTGTGTAAATGGCCATACCTACCTGCTTAAGCATAAAAAGATCCAACTACACAAAGCTGATAGTTAATGCTGGAGCTGTCAAAAATTCTTTGGGTGCTTATTTGTGACCTCCAGGGTTCTCACTGCACTTTGAAGTCAACTTCAAAGACCACATCAATTTCACCACCCAACTTATAAACTCCTGTGCCCTCTTCAGATGTAAAATCAGAGGAGTACATATGTTATTTAAGGGACAGAAGACACACTTTGGAGAGGCACTAAGGCTAGTCCAAGTCCTTTCTAGGAGTGCAGTGTTTTTGTATTTTCTAATCTCAACCCTTAAGTCCCCAGGTAAAAAGGTTCCTTTTCCAAGGCTGAGTTGTTGAAAAGATAAGATTTTCACCATAGCATTTAGAGACAACGAATAGTCTTATTGCTCCTAGGAGAGCTATTTCTCTTAACAAAAACTGATATTTCATGGAGAAATAAAATTGACAAACACTGCCAGCAATAAATATATATATTATATCCTCTGGTAGACCTCCTTCAGGAGCACATATGCCCAAACTAATGCAGTAGTGAGAAACAATTCATCACAGAATTTGGAAACACATCTGTGCCTTTGGATGGAATAATGATGCCTTTTCTGTCTTGACTACGTAGCATTAGAAATAAGTTAATTGCAAAAACTGCCTAATTTCATATATATTCTTAATATCAATTTAGAAAATTATTCCTGTAGATTTTCAAAAGCTTTCATATAAAATAAATCCTTGAGCTGTTTATTCACAACTAACATGTATTTTCCTTTCCTTCACTGTGCTTATATGACTAAGATTTTATTAGCCTAAATGTATTTTCTCTTCTTATTCTAAGAAGAAAAACATCCATTTAGAAAAGAAAGTACTATGCATGAAAATGGTTGTGGCAAGGCAAGATTTGGACCATTTTCTTGAAATGAAATTCCTCAGAATTTTAGCTCCCTTAGGCTCCTTTCCTGTCAGGATGTTTACACATCTGATAATTTTGATACTCTCAAGCAAAACCAGTGATAGCTGGAAGTCCAATACCAACAGTTTGCTGAAAGTACACCTTTAGTTTTCTTTATTTAGCACTACACTAAAGCAGTGGATTCGAAACTGTACTAACCCTA
Organism: Myrmophylax atrothorax; assembly: GCA_026770055.1. Lineage (NCBI taxonomy): Eukaryota > Metazoa > Chordata > Aves > Passeriformes > Thamnophilidae > Myrmophylax > Myrmophylax atrothorax. The sequence goes on along the minus strand of JAOXXN010000395.1, from coordinate 18,362,025 downwards.
CCTTAATGAGATTATGTAATTGCAAGCACCTTTCTAATCTTTCCCATTTTTACAAAAACAAACTCTAAGAGAGAAGAAACTACATTGTCTGCGTCATTATCTGTAATATCATCTAAGGAATATTGGTAAATAGTGGAGAGTCCAATAGATATTTGTAATAATTTAGCAAACAGATTTAACACACTGATATCCTACTTTTCATAATCCATCATTCCAAATACAGAAATCACTAAATAAAATTTAAAAAGTAGATAAGTAGTTAGCAAACCCAGGCTATAATGAAATAGTAAGAGAAGACTGGCAGTGTGTTTTTAGGAAATTACAACTCCCTGGATGGTGGTTTAAGGCATGAAGGCTGCAAGCCAAGCAGCTTCAATCACCTGTGAAAAATAGTAATCTTTCTGGAAGCTCAGTCTTGAATTTCTTGCTACTACAGTAAAAATTAATTTCTTCTGTTTTCTGTTTCTCTTAGCTGAGGTAGTCTGTTGTCTGTGGAACAGAATCAGCTAAGAATCCAAACCAAGGGTAGAGGAATGGGACTCACCTCTCCTCTGTTTCTTTTCCCTCTCCCAGTATACTTACCCATGCCTTCCTACAAAAAAAAATATTCCTCCCTCAGCATCTGTCAGTACTAAGGTTTGGTTATCTGGCTTGCATTTGAATTAGTTAAAACTATTTACATAGTCCTTGTTGTCAGTTAGTATATCTCTTTTGCCTTCAAGCTAGTGAATTGATCCTTCTCTGTTTCATTAACTCCAGGTTTTTCTCCTGTCTTTCTTCTGTCCCCAAACATTTCACACAACTGTGGTGTGCCAAATTTCTACATTCTGATGGGGCTCATAGACTGCCTAAGAAAGTCAATGGAATTCAAAAAAGCATCAATACAGCAATTAAGTTGTTGTTTTACGGTCTTCAGCACATGCTGTGTCTCAGCACACAGGCAAAAAAAAAATGTGCTGCACAGAAGGGAACATATAAAGAACAACAACAGAAGCAGCAGATGTTTTTGTTGTAGATCTCTGTAAATAAAAGGAACCTTCTACTGACTTTCCAGACTACTTTTGTCATTTCAGTATTTATCAAATTTAATGCTATAAAAATAACCTAAACCATTAGTTCAATTGAACAAGTTCTTTAAAGACAGCTGCATTTATCATTGCTACACTGTATTTCTCAAATAAAATTACTAATACCTGCTGTGAAATCCTACTTTCCCATAACTGCTTATCCAGAAGATGTGGTTGTTCTCAGTTCATATGGTCTGCTTTAAAAATGTAGGTGACTGGGGTGTTATAACCGAGAATGAGAGCAATTACGTGATGCTCACTGGCTTCTTTCTATGTACAGGAGTCACAGGGCAAAGACATCACAACAGGCATTAGCTGTGGGCTGGCTGTCAGCCTTGGCAGAGGCTGGGAACTGGTAGCTTGGTTTACAGGCTCTCTCTGATGGAGCAGCACAGAATTGCTCATTAATGTGTCCATGACTGCTGATGCATTAACAGGGAGTGGTGGAGCTCTGGAGAGATCAGCTTTCAAGGAACTAGGGGGTACATGAGACAGCAAGTGTATATCAAGAGAGCATACATTCCACCAAGGTAAACTATAAGCTGTTGCTTTCCATCAGCAAAAGAACATTTTCTTTAAGAGAACGAGAGGGTACAGAAAGATGCCAATCAAGGCTGCGTAACCCGTGCTCTTAGGAGATCCACAGTCCATGAGGCACTTTTGACTCTAATCATTTATTTCAATTCATGCCTGGAGAGAGGCACAAGCACAGTTTGCTTTTTTTTTTGGTTTTGGGGGGATTTGTTTTGCTTTGTTTTGGGTTTGGTTGGTTGGGT
>JAOXXN010000395.1:18304982-18336961 GCA_026770055.1 Myrmophylax atrothorax | reverse complement strand
GAGCAAACTCAACGGGGATCCCTGGTGTGCATCTGAGGAACTACATAAAGACGACTCGCATAGTTTTTACATATGTCTGTGACTTTGTAGGTGCATTTGGTTTTGTGCACCTGTAGCTGGTGCCATGTGTGTAACATAACCTGGCACAACATGTTCTGAAGGCTTCTGAAGGACTCTTTGCAACCTGCCCATGGAAACCAGCACAGATTAGTTATTTGAGCGGCTCACTTCAACAAACTATTTACTGCCTGAAAGAACACTCTTGCCTCCCACCAAACTGCTTCAGGGATATACTTCTCACATGTTTGCAATATGTCAAACCCACTCTTCAGAGCTTTAAGATGTGAAACACCCACTGCTATTCTATCCCACATTCCCTGTTCTCTAGCAAGTTAAAGTCTTTGAAAATTGCAAGGATCTATCAGGTCAACTTCCTTCTCATCCTGAGCTGAAATAACCTTTCCTTATCTTCTGGAAAAACAGGGAACACACAATTCTTCAGGAGTCTTTGCTTTGTATTTTCATTTCCTATACCTTTTAGAATAACTATCCATGTGGACTTGCAACAGCCACCTGGCCTTCTAGGGAGAGAAGTTTTAGACAGTTTTTCATTGAATTTATGTACACTGGGGGTTTTCCCCTTACCTGGTCAAAAATTGGTAATTTTTTGGAGATAGGCCCACTTTAGCTCTACATCTAGGGAAGCAAGAATTCCGAGATGTCAACATATGCCATCAGACTCAGTTCAATCCTGAAATTAAAAAAAATATTTCATTGTAATGTCACAGCAAGAAAGAAGTCTGACATTCCAACTCAAGAATATATACTGCTTTTATATTTCAAAGAATAAAGTTTTTTGTACAAAAGTTCATTAGTCCAAAATATTTCAGAGGGAGGGGTAGGTTTTATCTTATTATGCATTCTATGTTGCATCTGTTATGTGTTCCTGCTTGGCAGAGTCCTGACAAAATAAATTACACTCAAAGATTACTGCACCTAGGAGAATTCACCTAGCCTTGAAACAGCAAACTGCTCTGGGGATACACTTTAAATGTATTAGATTTCTCTTTACAAAAAGATTATTTTCTTCTTTTATTATTAATTGTAGCATTATGTCCTTTTCCAAAGTGATATTTTTGCCATATGCTGTCCCTCTTTTAAATCAATTTTGCTGCCTCCTGTGACAGAATACAACGTGTCTTGCAGCAAATGCTAAATTTGTTTTGCCAGAAGGCATGACAAATATGACACAATGAGTACTTACATGCTACTGGATAACAAAATCAATGTATTTAAAACATTATTTTACAATGTATCGTTCCTTCTTTACAAAATGAGTTTTTCATAAAATTTGCCGATGTTTTCTGCCTCAAGGAACTTCTCTAAACTTTAACAGCTCTGTCTTCAAAGAAAGTAGGAATAAGCATGGGAGCTGAGATCATGGTTAACCTTTTCTTTCCCTGCATACCATTAGAGTAGCACAATAAATAGAGACGCTGAGATATGTATCTGTACTAGTCAAACTAAGAGAAAATAAAGGTGAAACAATTATTAACTTTGGCTGTACTATTAAAGGAAAGATACTAATGTACCAAGGTATGTCACAGTATGTGTTCTTGTTATCTCATACCAGGCCACCTCCTGCCAAGTGGTTTCTCATCAAGGAAAGGGGATAGTAATGACATTGAATTTGAAAATAATTTTATTATATCAGCATTATATACACATACCAATTATGAAATCAGACAACCATTCAGCATGTCAGGTTAATTCATGGTCTCAAGATGAGCTTCCACTTCCCAGACTCTGACATTTCCTTGAAAAGAACACAATGGAAAGTTTGCAAACACCAGTGTGCTGAAAAACAGAACAAATTCAGTATAACCATGCCAGCTGGGGATGCTTGTCACAGTAACAGCTAAAAATGGAGACATTTCCCTAAGCTTTACTAAATTTTGCATTGGATTATTAAAACAAAGCCCTTTTCCATTGAGGAAACAGGACTTTGGGGAATATTTTTTATTTATGCAGTGCACTTCTACTTATCAAAGTGTCCAGTTCCCTCTTTATAGACTTACTCCTGCTACTCTCCAGCCCTTGGGCAAGGGAGTTTGCATTTATTTAAAGGATCTTCACTAGCCTTCTTGTTAAAATACATCCTTGATCAGAAGTCACCCTTGGGTATAAATAGAAATGAAGTCCATGGAGTGCTACAATCCCTTCTTGCAGGAAATTAAAAGAAAGAATTCAAAGATCTCTTTGTAGACATTCATCTTTGTGCTGTGCAGTAAAGATATGAATAAGCAGTGAATTAAACGTCTCATAGGTTTCCTGTGCTTGAAGCTTGTAGAACAAGTATGAAATCAAATTATGAACACTATCTATCTGATTACTTTCCATGCATAACAATTACAGGTGACAACGTCGAAACTATGTCCTTGAGAAAAGACTCAACTTTGACTTTCAGATAGTTGTTATGTAAGGCTAAGAAAGTTATTCAGTAGAAAGTGTCATTCCCTTACAACTTTGTAGCAATTTAAATATATTTTAGCTCTAGTAAGCATACACTTACCAAGCAAAATATCTCACACAGAGAAGGGAAAGACTCAGGCTAAAGGAAAGAATAAAGTCCAATTCAAACTTCATGGTGCAAGAAATTGTACTGAGTCATGAGTGGAAGAGCATAAGAAAATTAAGCCTGTTTGACTTTTTCCATGTCCTGTGTCTTCTATTTTGAACTTGGAACAGAGGCATTGAGAACAAGGCAAGTACACTTGCAGAGCCAAGATCTGTGATGCAACCCAACTCCATACACCTTACTGACATCCTGTAATTTCACTAACACTTAAAACAGAAGTTTGTCCCTCATAAGAAAAAAAAGTGCTTGCTGTCTGTATTATTCAAGTTGTGAAGACAATCAAGCTAGATCTTGCTAAATCAGAGTTCCCAGAATGAAACATCAAAGATAGAGAAAATATCGAACTTTTTCTTTGAAAGTAGACTCCCTTTGTATTCTCATTTATCTCTGTGAAGACAGAAACTGCGTTTCTACTATTGCAATTATTAAAAAAACCTTGCAGAGTCAGGAAACAGAGAATTTTCAGATAAGTCTAATTTGGTGCCTGTAATAAAAAAAAATCCTTTAATATATGTGGGCACACTGGTATTCGTGTACTCACCCATGACTTACCTCACTTCGAGTTCCACAAATCAGGCCCAACGTAACATAAACCAGACAATATAGTAAAGATATACAAAAGTGTTACCTGTTGGCATCACTGTGACCTTCCTGTCTGCAATTTATCAGAAATCTGAGAGCAGTAACAAGGTTTTATTACTGTGGCAATTATAAAGGGCACAATGTAAGTGTTTTCTTAGCCCTGTGTTCAGTCACCCACATCTCACTGCTATTGGAGATAGAAGATTGTTGCTTGCACTATTCTTGTGTCCTAACACAGCCAAGGTTCCCCCAGTTCATGGGCACATGCCAGAATGAACACAGGGTGCCTGTAGTTCAAGACTGGACCTTCTTTTTTCAATACCCTCAGGACAAAAAGTATGTGCAGTATTTCAAAGTTCTCTGTGCCTCTCTATAGTCCATTGCCAGCACTCTCCTTCCAGAGTCTTCCAGTGAGACCATGCCCCACTCTTTGTTTTCTCATGATCATCGGGGGGGAAATGAGTGGTTTTCTCCTTTAGATTTTTATTCCTCAAGAAGCAGAATAAAATTTTAATTGTAATTTTGAATATGGCATGCTCACTTCCAGCCCATCTGTTCTTTCTCCTCACAGATACAGCTGTGACCATAGAGTTTCATGTTGCCTGAGCACAGAAAAACCAATGAGCTTGTCTGCTTGCACATAAGGGTAAGTCTAAGCAGCATAAAGCTGTGTCAGGGAGAGATACCAAAACAAACTTGTAATAGATTAAGATGAGTATTGAAAACAGCGTTGCCTGCATATTCCCTGCTGTATTATTTATAGCCAACATTGTTGTACTGCTTTCAGGACTGAAGCAAGCATCTGAGAGCTACTATCTGCACATGCAACTGTGCTGAATTACCATGCCCAGCTCAGCTCCTTAGTGGAGTCTAAAACTAATCCCACAGAAACAGTGACTTGAATGCCAGCTAATTATATGCAAAGATGAATTTTCTTTGCATCCCCCATTTTAACTGATTAATACTCTAGTCATGAAGGCCTGAGCACTTTATACTCTCTTTAGTTCCCCAGTAGCTGTAGAATAGGCAGGCTGTCCAGCATCCTGGTCAGTAGCTCAGTACATTCCCTTTCTCTGTAGAGGCAGTTTATATGAACTGTGGTATTCCAAATTCCATCAGCACAGCTATAATTTTCTCCATCATTTTATCCCAATATTGGCATTATCTCATCCTTTGAGAAATGACTGTCCACCCTGTGTGCAGTGGTTTTCAGCCAGGAATATTAGATTAGGGGGGTGGTGAGATCAGCTGTACAAACTTCAAGGACTTTCTGCATTGAGGAAATCTGAATTTTTTTCCACTACAGAGACAGTTGTCTTGTGCAGTATTTTTTATATCTTAGCGTTTGCAACAGGAAAAGGCACTGTGCATAATGGTGGCAGCCTGCTTTATTAGCACAAAGACCCTACAGAATTAATTCTCTGTAAATTTGGTGTCAAAGTAGTGCCAGAGACCTGAAAATTAGATCACCAATAACCAAATGAGATTTTTCCCTGAACCACAGAAAATCTACTCAGTTCCTTAGTAGATTTAGTCACATAAAAAGCAACCCAGGATCCTGTGATCACTCTAATCTGCTGTTGTCAATATAGTACATACATACAATGTTTACATAGTACATTCTTGAGTGTTCGCCCACCAAACAGCACCCACTCTGCCTTTCTTCTTCATGGCCTATTACAAACACAAGCTTGCTTATCATTTCGTTTGCTCTGGTATCTTTTGGAGTATTATTTTTACTAAGTAAACTCTTTATAAGTGCAGAACATGCTGTGAATATCCAGTAAATCAGCTGTAAACTTACTAGAACCGAGCAATGTTTGTGACAATGTTAAAACTATTTTCTCAATTCACAACTTTATTTTGATTAGAAAGTTTTCATCATGCCTGTGAAATTCTCTTTATGGAAGAGCAAGTGGCTTATTTCAAATGCACTAATTACAGTTTACAATCAGCTCTTGGAGAGAAAGCAAAACAAAACAAAAATAAAAAGGTAAAGTAGAATCTTTTTATTGTACCACAGCATTATAGCACAAAATTGATCACAGCATTACAGTTCCTGCTGTATCAACATTTTTACTGTAAATGACTGTCAAGGGTTTCTAATTCAGTTGCCACATTTCTTTCAGTCATGAGACAACATCCTAGGAAAATGGCTTTTTGATTTATCTGAATATTTAAACAAAAGCACACATTTCATTTATGTTTTTCAGTCAGCTTACTGTGAAAGCCATTGGAAAATAAAAACAATATTAAAAATGGATGTACTTAAAATCTACTCAACAATTTGATGACACATGCTTTAGTCATTTATACAAAGACTGAGAAACTCCATTATTTTACATTACTTTGAAGAGTAATGTTTGCAGAAAAGTAGAATTGTTCAGAGATTTCAATCTGGAATTTTTCAGAACCATTTTTCTATAACTGGGAAAATTATTATAGGCTGGAAAAGTTAACAGCTAGGTTGGCTGTGGGTTCACAATCAGCACATGGCAGCTGTTCCAGCAGGTGCTTCTCCCAAGTCATGAGTGGTGCTTGTCTCACAGCACTGTCCAACCACTGCCAGGCTGTGTCATTGGTGGCTGCATTAAGCCCACTTCTAACATGGCTAGAGACAGTCAATGGTTTTCATTATAATCACTAGCAACTTGTTTGTAAGTTAACGTAATGTATTTCTGGCACAGTCACTTCTCTCTGAGGCAATTTCACATTTTCTGGACTGTGGTGTTCTGAAATTCTTTTTTTTGATAGTTGCACTGGTTTTCAAAAGTAAGTAAAATTGCAATTGTCTTATTCATAATTTACATTTGTGCACACTACTCTTTGTTATTTCAGTTAGTAAGTAAACCAGAAGTTAGTTAAGATTTGCACCTTGATTCAGGGAAGAGTTGATTTTTTTTTTTCCTTTCAGAAGTCAATCACTTTCAGACTGGCTGTTTCATCTTGTATCCACCTTGTACTGGACAGCATTAAGCTGTCTTTCTCAGGTTATTTTGAACTTTGTCATAAGGTAACAAATGAATATTAAATATTATGCTTTAAAAGAATTATACTCAATAGAGAGAATAAATTTTTAGGAGGACCTAAAAGTATTGTGTATTTTAAATCTTCCTCCTGTGGTCACTTAATAAGACCTTCCTTATTCACAGTCTTCATTTGGACAGTAACACCCAAGGCTACAGTCCAAGCTTTTTGTAAAATTTAATGTGGGGTTTACGCATATTATCACTCACTCCAGGCAAACACCTCTGATCACAGCCAGGGCCAGCTGAACAAAAAGAAAAGACTCTCTGGTGAAAAGGCAGAGCACAGTACCGTGGCCGCAGTGCTCCTCAGCTGAGCAGCCAAACCTCCACTCCAGCAGCGCCTTTCGCTCTGGCGCAGGTCCCACAGACACACGGACCCTGTGGGGCTGTGCCCTTGGCACAGCACCTGTTGTTCTGCTCCCAGTCCAGAGCCTGTGCAGACATGCCATATATTACATACATACAGCCAATCCAGGGTGGCAAAGAATTGTACATGATGTCAGTGTTTTTCCTGTGCTTTCAAGTTCTTGTGCTTTGGCTCCTGATTCAATCTGGCTGACTTCTCAGAGAAGCTCACTAGGAGAATTTGCTCAGTTCACCCTGCCTGCCTGTCCTGCTGCAGGGACAATAGCTTGCAGGCAGCCACAAAAACCTTTCAAAACCAAACAACAATTTCTGCTTTGGCCATCTGTCTGTGGAATCAGATCAAAGTGCTTTTAGAGAAAATAATTCTTTGCCTTATTTTTATTATTATTCATTCCAGATTCCCTCTCCCGAGACAGAGACAACATGATAGGTCAGATTTCTCGTACATCTCCTACGGTTTCAAAACCAAAACCCACTTCTCTCTCAGCCATCAAAAAAAGCTTTAAACCTTAAACTAACAGTGTAATTATAAATCCATATCCCACAGAAATGTTCCCTACTAGCTAGCACTGTCAATAGTAAATAATTTACATGGAGAGGCTCTAATGGTAAACCCTCAACTTAAAAGCTCTTCACAGCAGACAGCAGGATAACAGCGTAATTCAAACCAAGAAGTGAGGAATGTTTGACTCTCATGCAATTTTCCCACTGACAAAGTGAAAACAAAATTCCACAGGTCTTCCTGGTGGAGGAAATGTGCTCAATGGAACAAAGCTGTAAGGGCACAGGCAAGATGTTTAAGTGCAAATATATTATAGGCTGCTAAAATGAGCTCTGTGTAGTACTGTACAATGTGACGCTTCCTGGAACAAAGCTGGGAAAAGTTTTATGAATAAGAATAACCCCTCTCTCACATTAGGGATTACATATAAATTTCTGGCATGGTCTTGCTGGGGAGAAGTTTTGCAAAGAACTTATCCCCATTTCATCACTCTCTCTGACTCCCCACAGGGCAAGGTGGGAGCCCTGTGCTGAGCCTGATGAAGATATGGTAGGCACCAGCTGATTGAAGTACTGGAAAAAGTGAGGATCTTAATCTCTCTGCCTTGAATTAAAATTTTGTTTCTAAACCCTCCTTTATTTTAAGATTTGGTATCTTCACTACTTTCTATTTGAAAGAAACTGTATCATAGAAGACATGTGGGAAAAAAGTCACATGTAAATTAAGCACATTGAACAAGCTTAAGGCAATAACAAACAAAAATACTCATTAAAAGGCACAAAATGTCACCTACAAAGTTACTTGTTACATTGCCTGAGTCTTTCCAGACGTATATATCACCTGGCTATTTCATTAATGTTCTCCAAATGAAGTTGTACAGTCAGCAGAAATCCATTAAAGAGCCAAAGTGTCGCTATGCTGAATAGCTTACTTGCTCTTCCTGCTTGTTTCCAATGTATAGCCTTTATCTTTCTTTTTCTATTCCTAAAGACTGATTCAACATGATCAAATTTCATATCAGTAAAACGTATTAAAATGAGAGGACATTTTTAATTTTATAATTTCTATTCTTAAAAGAAAGTCATATCTGCAATAGGGAAATTGAGTAGTGGATATTATTTTCTTGACACTTGTAGATGTGAACACAAATAATTTCCTGTTATTTAGTCCTTCCTGCCTGCACCTAATGTTATTAAATTCATTATTAAGCCAAATATTTGTAAAGAACAATAAAAAAAGCTTAACTGCTTTAAAATGTCATGTGAGTAATAGAATACATCTAATCAGGCAGATAAAATATTTAAAATTATACTGATTTTAAGTTGAGGAGGGGAAAAAGAAGGATCAGGAGTGGGCCAGAGTCATCTCTGTATGCAATATTAATGGAAATTATATACACAAAATGAGGTGGGAAAGGAGCACTGTATTTTCTAGGGGAATTTAACATACACTCCAAAAATGGATACCGAGTAGAGTGATGTACAATATGTGGAGGTATAATTGTTTTTACTACCTCCTTGAGTTGTTTATAATGAAGAAATCAAGAAGTGAAACACACGTCCTGTCACAGCACGTTTGTGTTTGCATGCCCTGATTCAATCCCCAGATGCAATCCTGTGTTTAAATACCAGCTTCCACCCTTTCTTCTGAGGGATGTCTATCTTATTCTGTGCACACAATGAGGACCATACTACGACTAAATGTTTGGAGTATTACTATTATCCATAGAAGTGTGTGCCTTTCTTTTCTTTCTTTCTTTTCCTTCTTTTCCTTCCTTTCTTCCTCAACCACATAACCATTCTGAGACAAAACCAAGTCTGACCCACTGGGGTTTTTTTGTGGGGAGGGGAGCAGATAAAAGAAAAAAAAAAAGGCAGCTTATTAACATTGGACATTGTTTCTATTTTTCTTGATTCAGTGAGTGCAGGCATACATATCATAACAGAAGAGTTGCAGTCATTTAATGAATAGCTTTCTGGTTGAGACACATTGATCTTCTTTTCTCACATGTAGTAAATGTTTCTACTGAAAATTTTAAATTCAAATCCCTAGATTTTGCACATTTAAGCAGTTTCACTCAGCAACAGAAATAATCACAAACAGCTCTTCCAGTTTCTGCCTTGAAGGACAGAAATAAATGCCTCTCATTTAAACACCTTTACTATAAACAAACAGTATTTTCCACCTATCCTTTTTTCTTTTTTCCTAAAATGGTTGAGTTGGTTTTGAATAATCTTTCAGACTATAATGGAAACCTGACTCTATGATATATTGCTGGGCATTGACATACAGAAGCATCCTGAAACTAAAAACAAAATCTTGCGATGGCAAGTGACATTGTGAATAATAACTAAAGGCAGAATCTTAAAATGGTTTGGGTTGGAAAGGGGACCTTGAAGATCATCTAATTCCAGCCCTCTCTCCCCAGTAACTCTGGAGAGTGTCACACAATCTGTAGAAGGCACAATGACTACACCTGCACACCACAGGAACAAGAAAAAATACCCTTTTAAAACTATGGTTGGTTGTGACACTTTAGAAACACCAAAAAGGCAAATTCTCTCACCCCATATCTATAAGCCTTAGTTACACATCTGGTTTAAATTACTAGGCAAATTGCTCTGCCAGCCATAATAAATGGCCACATGATAAAACCAAAGTCTCATATCTTGATTAAGGCAAGTGGCTGGAAATCACAGCCAACTGATTTTATGACTGTGGGGCAGCATAGCCCATTTAATGGCTTGGGCTCCTCTTCCCTTCCTCTGTGTCCCATCCTGTCAATCTTAGTTCTGTGGGAAGGCATCCAAGCTCTGAACTGAGTGGTTAAGCACAGCTTATCTGCAACAGCCTGAGTACCTGTTTCCTCAGTACCAGAAAAGATCCATTCTTTAAGAGTACATGACAAATTTAATCAGAAAATATAAGTATTGGAAGAAAAGTTCATCTTTGATTTGCAGGTGCTGAGATGCTTCAAGTATGCTTCTAAAGCTGATAACACAGAGAAGGCAAAGAGCTGTAGTAGCTCATCACAGGAAACATATTCAAATGAGCTGAGGTGAAAAACTTCACTTACTATTTTCCTTACCTTTTCCCATTGACCTTTTTCTGGTAGAGTGGACTCCTCAGCTGCAGGGCAGCAGAGGCTATTTGGGTAGAGCAAATGACAGCACTGAGGCACTAGTTTTGAATCCATAACTTTGAAGATTGTTAGTATTTTCCACTAGCACTCCCTTCTGTGATAGGACTCAGCTCTATTCACACACCACAGTATTGAAGCAGAACTCATATGCTAATAATAACCATTAGGGAAATATCACACACAGGCAGAGGCAGTGAGTGATGCTGTGGTGGAAGGGAGAGCATACTGGATATTGAACCTGATTGTGGTTTTTCCTCACATTGCTTCTCTGTGGAACAAAACTTCTAGTGAAATTCCAGGTATGGTTCTTTTCTTATGTCCCCTTTAAATGAGATGAACTCTTTCTCTGAGAAGTATGAAAGATAAAATTTTTTTGGAACATATATTTTCATGCCATTCTTGGAAGTAGACCTACAGTTTTAAATCCGGTTCTAATGCTTCTGAATAGTGAGCAGAAATTATTTCCTTAAAATGAAAAATACACCCTCACAAGGGAAAAAAGAAAGATGATTTTTAGAAAAACAAGTTGTTAACAGTACAGCTGTTTTATAGCAGATAAAACAGACCAACCTAAACCACTTTCATCCATCTTTAGTCAGCATAGGAATGCACTAAGGACTTTGAGTAAAGGCAAAGTGCTTGAGATGGAAAGGAATTGTTGACTTATTCTTTTAAGTAGGCTGAAAGACACTACATTTGGGATAATGCCAATGTGGAGATGGAAATTTTTCTGCTTGAGAAAGAATTTAAAAAAAATTAGTTGATATCTGGAGATGAAATAAAAAGATGTCTCCTGATATACCAAGCTAACAGGATACGGGAAGGGGATTGCCTACCTAGCAATACAAGCAGTTCAGAAATTAAACTCCATGCTGAAATCTGGCAAACGGTTCAAAGAAATACCAATACAATAACTATTCACACCTGAAATCTCCACAATCTGAAGTCTTCAGAGTTTTGCTTAAAACCTTTAGTCTTTCCACTGCCCAAACATCTCCATTGTTCTTGTATAGGCCTGAAGCCAACCTCAGCCTCATCAGCCATAGGATTCAGTGAGAAAATGGTGAATTAAAGCCCTGGGGGACTCATATTTCTGTCTGGGATTTCTGAGACTGAAATATGTGCACAAGAGCTGTACATTGGCTAGACAGTGAGTTCATCTTTGTGTGAGATCTCAGACTTACCACGCACTTTCTGAAGTGAAGGTCATTCTCACCCTGGTCATCACCCTCTGCAGTGCGTATGGAACAGGGCTGATGGGATCCAGGCACCTAAACCCTTTCTTCATCCACAAACAAAATGGGGTGTGTGGATGGCTGTAGGTTTGTTTCACTCCTTCCCACCTTAATCCTCAAGACAGATGGGCTGGAGATCAGCATCACCTGGCCTATTCTGACAGATGGGGTTTGAAAAGGGTAATTGTCAACATATGTAGTGTCGGCTCATTTTCTTGCTCTGCTTCTATTGTTGCCCTTTCAAAATTAAATCTGGATATATTTTCCCTTGCAAAAATGTCTTTGTTACTATTTGAACTTCAGGCACACAACTATCAGCCTTAGGTATTCCCTAATCCAGGTGAAAAGCATGTTAAGTGAGTTGAGACACTCCAATCCTACACCCTCTACCACCTGCTTGAAACTAGAACAGGTCCCTTTAGCTGGATGAAAGACAATGTGGGAGTACAAATGAGAAAATTAATTAAAACAACTTCCAATAGCAGTCTCTCAGCACCTTGCAAACCAGGATGATGTTACACATCTCTGGGTATAACAAACTTTCATTCTGTCCTTGACTCATTTCAGTCAAGAACACCATGTTCTGGACCTATCAACAATGGAAGAAAATAAATCAAGCCCAGTTTACAAATGTAATTTATTCATCAACAGAACTCTTTCAGGTTTTAACTTGTAGAAATTTATCTGAATATAAGATTGTTTTCATAATGTATTGCCTTTGGCAGCAAATCTGCCTTTAAGGTATTTTTCCCTTCCCACTCTTCTTGATTTGTTTTTGCTCCTCTGTTGACATTTATTGCACCCTCACAGATGGGCAAACAGAGCTGTTTGTGGAGGTAAGACAGTAAAGAAGCTCACTTAACTATCTTGGTTAAAAATAATCCCCAGGGAAAAAAAGGCATCGTTTACAAGTTCCTCCCATTTCTACTTTTTCAGCCTTGAAAAGGCACATAAAAATGCAACCCTTCACCCAAAACCAATTTTCTCATCAGATGTATTTTCCATGTATACAGCATCCTCTCCAGGCTGTGTCACATCCCGGATCCTTTTATTTTCATCTAGGGCCTTTACTCAAAAGGTTGCACACCTCTTCTTTGCTTTCTTAGGTCATTCCAGTATGGGCACCTCAGTCTGGAGCATCATCTGTATCCACACTGCACATGCTTAGGGTGCTGCACAGGCAAACATGTACATCTATTTATCACATGAACAGGACATCCATGGACATGACAGGCTCTTACCTTCTTATAATTGAACATTCCTGTAATTTACACTTCTTAGCTGCACCAAACTCAACCCACAATCTCACAGGATTAGTTAGAACAGTATTCCTATGCCCTCATGGGGAATTCAGTCCTATATTAAGAAGGAAAGCACCAGCTGGAATGATCTTAATGATTCCTGATCGATGAGAAAATGAAAAGGGAGGGGAAAAAAGATGTACACAACTGCCTTTCTCAGTGGGTCTAGCCATTACTGCAGGACTGCTACGAGAATACGTAAAGGGCAGTCATTCCTACAACACTAAAGATGTAGAGACAATGATCTTCAGTATCCCAAATAAAAAAAAAACCACAATCAACACACCCTTTTTAACCTATTTGACAGGCTTTTCTGCTATAAACAGGCTCAATGAAGAGATCCCTGCCCCTCACTGCAAACTCATAGCTAATCATGATATGAAGTATAGTTATTATAGCCATTATAGCCCTTTCATTCTAAAACTACCATTGCCAAATGGAGCAGAATTTTATACAGAGAAGGGAAGATTATGGTAGAGAGGATTAAAGAACTTACTTTCACTCATAAAGACTTCTTGTTAGTTTTTTCCTACAGATGAAGTGAGATCTTTTTTGTGAACATGTAGATTCAGCTGTACCGTAAATCATACGAGTTCTGGGGCACAATCCAGTGTTATTGAAGCTTCATCAGATTATGTTTGGTGGACTTAATTATAAACTCTAGACAATTTGGATCTGATTTGGATTTCAAGAAGGATATTTAAAAATCAACACAAGCTGTCAAAAAAATCCTTTTTTTCTGAGGAATTTTCAGTTGTGACCCATTGTAAGTTTCCATAAATGCATTTTTCATACTACAGAAGAGGAGTTGCAGGAAATAATCAGGCTTATTTATTTTAGTGAAACAACGACTTAGTACAGAAAAGAAGCACTTGCTGTTAGAGGGACACCAAGATCAAATACCTCTAACATTAGAACCCAAATCGTCAAAAATATGCCTTTCTAAAAAACATTTGATTTTGAGTTGCTCCTTATCAAGGATCATACGCTGTTTCTGTGAGTTTCGGTATCAGTGCAGAATAAAAACATACTAAGCCTCTTTTTAGAACAAGTACTTAGACATTTTTTCACCACTGGCAGTTGGAATTTCTTAGACATATCATTTAAAAGAATGCAAGGAATAAAACATAACAAAAATAAAGTAGAACTATTTTCTGTTTCTTTCATATCAGATTTATACACTTTCTTTATCTATAATTACAGTAAATAAGTACACCAGACAATGTAAATAGTCAGCAGCAACAACAAAGCTCTTCCCAGGTCTGAGAAGAGATAGCCACTTTTCCAAGTAGATCAGATGGAATCAATTTATCTATTAATTGCTTCATTTTCTCTTCCCAATCCTCAGATTGATTTTCTATTCCAGACACTAGAAGTTGTCTCAAGTCTGCTGGTAGCAAATGCTGTCAGTCTCCATTTCCTTATTTATCTCAGTAAGTGAGTCTCAGTAAAAGATAGCATGGTACATAATGAAAGGCTTTTTGTGCAAGAGTTTGCTCCAAATAAATCTCAAGAATAAATCTCACAGAAAAGGTCAGAACCTCAAACTCCCATTGTTACCAGCATATTCACAGTAGCCATCTCTGGACTACATTTCCAAAAGAAAAAATTCCTGTTTGAAGATAATTGTAACTTTTTGGACAGAAAATGGTCAGTTCAGGGAATTCAGTGCAACTGCTGGTTGTTTCTTAATTTCTTTATGCATCTGGGTTTTTTCCTGAGTACCTTTTACATGCTAGAGATCTTCTACCATAAGTTAACAAACAAGGAAGTTGTGTTTCTGCTGTGCATAGCTCAACAGGAATCTTGTGGGGCTGTAATTGGTTCTCTATTAAAAAAACAGAATACCCACAAATGTAAAAATCTTAATTTCACTAAATCAGAAGTAAAAATCCAATGGCCCACCCACCACCCATCCCACATGTCCCCCAGGAACACGATACACAGGTAATGTCAGGCTTACTGAGGCTTGAAATACATTCTGGTTTTGTGTACAGTCATATTAAATTTGTAGGTGACTTTGTCTTTCATTCTCCCAGAGACACAACTTCCCATTCTTTCTCTTTTACAAAAATTCCCACTCTTCATACATATTTGATGGTGATGCTTTATGAGGAAAATAGGATTTATTCATGAAACCTGAGCGAAATCCAGGCTGCACAATAGCCGGTAGGAGCTTTGCCATTGATGTTCAGAAAACTGGGACTTTGTGCTGAGTATCTCCAGACTGAAGTACAGCTTTTACCATGTGAGGAGACTTGCAGACATCAGGGGAATTTCCTACAGGGCAAACCGGTTCGATGAACTGGAATGCAGGGAACATCAGACAAGCTCATGGGCTCAAGGCTGAATGTCTCAATCTACCCAAGAGATGCAAAGTTTTCTCAGAAATTATCTTTTCCTTTTGGTGATTGTAGGCTTGCTATCTGCCAAGTGTATAGTTAATCAACAGTTTGTAAAGGAACATTTATATCTAGCTGCTTTGAGACTCAAATCCATAATTAGCAACATAATACATTGAGGAAAATTATTTTATACAAATCTATATCAAATTTTTTAAAATAGTTTCATTTCCATAAAACTATATACCTTAATTTTAATGATGAAAAAATATATACACAACATTTTGGTCTAGCTAAAAGTTAGGCTGAAAGGGATCTGGGCAATATATTTTACTTTTTTAAAAAATATGTAAAATAGTATTATCTTTTCTACTGTGACTAATGCTTTGCCAATGTTTCTTTTAACAAATTCCATGCTTTCATTTGAACATTAACAGACAACATTTTACTTAATCTTCTAAGCTGCATTTAACAGATTTGAAAACTAATAGAATTAATTAAAGTTTTTCTTAATTGCTCCTCAGTTAAAGCATTTTTCTTCCAGTGCTAGTCTTCAGTTTCTTATTCACCCATAAGTGGAGATTTGAAACTCACCTACTCTACCATGTGTAATAAAGTGTTTATTCAACTACTCTTTCAAAAAAAGTTTTTGTGGTCATGTTTTTGGAGTCGTTTCCTATGATTACTATCTCATTATTTAATCACATTTCTTTTTTTCTATTTTTTCAATGCTCCAGGCTATCTCTTTATCATTCCTGGTTTCATATATAGAGTAATTTTAGTTCCTTGCAGCCTGTTGAGAAATGATCAAGCTTTTTAATTACATTGAGAGTTTATAGTTGGGTCCAGAATAGACAGAAATGTCTGGTTGATCTTCTACTGTTCTGTATGGACAGCCAGAGCCATAGAGTACATAGATGTATTCTGTCCATTTAATCATCAGATCTAGCTTCCTCTTTTGATTTGGAATGGCTGAGAAAGCTACATGTGATAGCCTCAAAACTATTCCAAGTTTATCACCAATCATTCCATTGCGCTGCTCTGTTTCTCCACACTTTCAGCTTCAAGCGTAGTTCAGGCTTAGAAGGGCTAAGTCCTTTCCATGAGCACTGCCCACAAATTCCTGGTCTCTTCTTTTTTCCACAAGCAACAGCATTGCCTGACTTCCTCTGGGCATTCAGACAAGTGGGGACCATCAGCCATTTCCACAAGAAAAGGGAAGGTCCTCCCACGCCTTGCATCATTCTGAACTCACTGGGAAGTGCTCCAACCCAGGACCACATTACTGTTGCCTGATGTGATCTTATTCCTGCTCCTGGCAGGATTTTCTAGCCCTCTGGATTGAGAGGAACATCCATTTTGCTTGCAAATAAAAAAGCCTGTATAAATTTGCAAAACTACGTAGACAGAGCCACACAACAGAAAAGAGAAACAGTTCCAATCCTAATAGGTCTATCTCTAGGCATACCACTCAAGAGAGATGGAAGGTCAGAATAAAATCCAACTCAGTACTTTATCTCAGTCTTTCTGCAGCCAAGATCTTCTACTCAGTCGAGAAGACAATTCAGCACCCAAAGGGAGAAATTGCCATCAGAGACATATATATTTCCTGTAATTATTTATAACAATAGTTTAAAATTATCGCACTCCTAACTGTACTATGTAAAAATGCACTAGACTTAACTAAGGTACTGTCCTCTGGAACTCTGGAAGAAATCCTGCATCTTAGAAAATGCTCATTTTTCTCAAGTGCTGGGTTCAGAATGGAAGCAGGAGAGCACAGAGGAGAAACTACGTCCCCATCCAGGAAACACCAGCCCATGTTAAGAACCTTCCTAAGCACTGGTGGCAGTTCTCAGCTGTGCCTTCCCACTTGTGGGTGCCTCAGCCCCCAGTGCAGTGTGGTGTGTCTGGGCTACACAGCAAGAAGTGCTTTGCAGTTGACAGGGGACATGGGATACCTAAGTTAGCTAATAGAGAGTGCACTATAACTGGGCTGGCTAAACCATAAGGCAGTCAATAATTTTCTAAAGTGTATCATCAATACACAAGCATCTTCTTATTATTGATTTATCATAATCTCTATCAATTTATCTTTTGCTACTGATTGTAAGTTCTGTGGGGCATGATCAGTTCCAAATTTTTTTTTCATTTTGGATGACACTTAGCAAAATGGGTACAAAATTGATAATACTTTGTATTGTAGTTTTTATAAATTGAGATCAAACAATTAATGATTCCATGTAGTTCATAACAGTTAATTTCAATATAGTCAGGAAATATTCATCATTCTACCTATGTTAGAATGTCATAGAAGCTCACAACTAATAATCACAACAATTTCAAGAAAATTATATTGTTTGATGACTAGAAAATATCTGCAAATGACATTTTTCTTTTCTGTTTTTTATTAAGCATTGTAGGCTCTCAGGTTTTTTAGACCAGAGCTAAATTGTTGTTAACCTGAGAAGCATTCCTGAGCTGAACAGCTGCAGACAAAGGTTGTTTTTCAGAGAGCTGTGGAAATTGCTTTCCCCATCTTCAGCTCCTGAAGAAGTCAAATGAATTCTAAAGTGTGGTTCTGATATAATATGCACATAAATGTCAGAAAAGAGGTTATTACAGTCACTCACAGGCAGGATAGACCAGTAACAAATGCATGAATGTTGATATTAATGATTGAATTCCTACTACATTATTATACCCAGAGACAAAAAGTTCTTTCCTTCCACTAAAAGGAGTCATCTGCCTACACACTAAAAAATAACTAGCTAAGTTCTCCAAAAAGGAGAGGCTTTTGTGGAAAAAAAAAAAAATAAACCCCAAACTATTGCTCAAGAGGTCACTATTCACATTAGAATAGTCTTCCAAAATACTTATCTTTTAGCCCCTGTTAATGAAAATATTTGTCCATTTGAACATTCTTTTATCACTAGAAAGAAATTATATGACATAAACTATGGAAGAATAGTCAAATAAATTTCTTGAGAAGTAATCCAAGAAAAACTGCATAATTGTCATATGCACCAGGAAAATGTCCTGGAAATAAAGTAGGGATCTGATTTCATTACTCAAAAATATGCCACCAACTTGCTCTAAAATATTATTAAGACACCAAAAGATCAGCCCCTAGCTTACCACTTGATTATGTATTTACCTGGAAGAGATGTACTCTGTTGTGTTCAGAATAGAAATTCCATGAATGGTGCATCTTTAATACCACCAAGAGAAATTATTAGCAGTACTAGAAGATGTATCATTGATTTTTGAAGTCTTATATCTTAGATATTCTTGGTCAGAAGGAAAAGACTGGACCTCCAGAACCTCCAGTGTTGCTATCATTATATATATAATGTTGTTTTCCCACTTCTTTCTTCCTGTGCCAGATGGTGAACTAGGGTGTGCTAAGGGTGGTTTAAAAACTACTTCTCTTCTTAGGTTTGTCTAGGAGAAAAAACAATACTTCTATTTAATGAGATCATATTTAGGATTGAAATTTATCCTGCCCAAGGGGATTTCAGGCCTATTAGAAGAAGGTCATGTGTTGCAGTCCTGCTCCTGGTACACTATGATGTCACAGAGCAGCATCCCAGGGTCTTGGAGCATCAGGTCTCCAGCACGACACAGGCAGATTGGCTGAATGACATCACCAGAAGGGCTTTTCGTTTCAGGTAAGAGAATTCAGGTATTCTCTTCAACAGCCCCACCATATGCAAATGCAGGCAGTTGTGTGGTCTTAACATCTGTCTGGTTTTAAAAGCCTTGACTTTTCCAGTCACTTTAGGAAAGGTGGTTTGGAATTATCATAATACAGAGTTCGCATGTCACAACATCAAAGTCATATCACTGTTTTACTTCTCTAATAATTCCACTGTAATCAGGAAGAGTTTACTCCTCACAAAGCAGATTCAGGTAATTGTCTGTATTTCTTTATAGTTGTTTCCCTTCTTACATCCTTAAATCATAGGGCAATGTGACTTGGATCTTTGTGGTTAAATTCATCCAGCAGAGAGAATAATAAAAAGAATAATTTATAACTAAAAATGAATGCAACACATCTAAGAAATATTAAGCCATTTGCATCAGGCCACCAATAAATATGCCAAACACAAAAATTATTGGTTGAACAAGTCTAAAATTTCAATGAAATTGAACTTTTGCTCATTTTCTACCTTCCTTTGTCAGCACAATTAAACAAGCCCCTGTATTTCTGCTTTGAAAAGCAGCCACCTTAAATCAAATAAAAATCTCATTAAATTCCTCACACTCTCCTTTAGAAAAACACAGTTATACAGATTTTCCCATTGTTTGTATTTAGGGGTGTTTAGCAGGGCCATTGAAATGATGCTAAGACAGCAGCACAGGTGGATGCAGAATGTATTAATAACAAAATAATTGGAATGTCAAACCTCATGAATTAGCACTTCTCAAATTCAACTGCAATCAGCAGATTATGGGGTTATTGCCTTATACAAACCATAAACACTGCAATTCATTACATGCATATCCAATATTTTTTTTTCTCTAGGCTTCTTTGCCACTTAGTACTAAATTAAGGAATTAATCCTTCAGAGGTCAATGAAAAAGGCTTTATTGCTATTCACAAAATCAAATACTTGGAACAACAAACAGTCTGGGCAGCTCCCCCAGCTCAGTATATCACCACTCCATCTGTGGTTAGCATTCCATTGCTAGACAGTTGGAGGGAATTACTCAGGCTGAGCTGGGAATTTGGACAGTTCTCAGCTATTGCTCCTTTCTCCTAAAAACTCTAAATACCATACATCAGTCAAAGTATAAGTTCTATAGGAGGAGAATATGGACATGATTAAGGCTTAAATACTTTCTTCCTGAGCCAGTCCCTCACAACTGACTCTTTCTTCCTTTAAACACACAGCTTGGTGCTGAACTCTCTTACACTCCCACATGAAATTATATTTTCACTCTCTTCTTGCATGCACACACAGGTACCAAACAGCATTGTGGTACTACAATGGACAATTACATATACATATGAGCTAACATTTGTTTAATTTTTAGACTTGGGAAAAATAAACTGGGAAGGGGGTGGGCAATAAAAATCTCTTTTTTTTTTTGTCTACACAACTGTAAATAGAAAAAATAAAAAATAAACCCCATGTAGTATCTTTTTAACCTAGCTTTCTGAGCTATTGCTTTCTTTACCCAGTGTCACAAAGAACAGTTCAAATGTTCAGTTCAGGTAAAAATTCTTCTGGGTGGAGACAAAGACAACTTTTGGCTTTATTATTTATAGGATTATTATTTTTCGCGCACACAAAATCTGATGATCTGATGGACTGGATCATTGGTGAATTACGCAGAGGTAACAAGAAAAATTCCTCCAAGAGTCTCCAACTCCTTTAGACAGTATCCACAGTTAGCAAAAAATTTTCTTAAGTGGCTCTAGGGAAAGCCACACTATCTGGCACGCATCCAGTGCACAGCTCTTTAATAAAGCTGATGGGCAAATATTTTTTTAACCTTGTGATCCTTTGTGTCATTGATTCTTCCAGGTTGTAGAAACACCCAGGGCAAAAGGCCATAGCCTCAGGGAGTATATAATGTGACATATGCTTAGCTTGTTTTCCTGACTATATCAAAGATGACAGCTTTTTCTGATTAAAAATACCTCTTTAGCTATATACATTGCTGTACAGGAAAATACAAAAATGGTAACCCCTATTATAGTGCCGTTATACTGCACAGAAACTCAAATTTGTAAATGCCCTGAAAATTAAAACTCAAAAAGACAAAAATATTCCACTTTTCTGTCAGTTTTTGATTTACCTTTTTTTCTGTCTTTCAAGTTCTAACTAATCAGAGTTATCATCAAAAATTATTTCTTTCTTCTCTCCATCTCAGTACCACCAGGGCTGCCCCCTTGCTATATCCCATTGGAGCATCTTTTGAAATGCTGGAGTTGGAGCTCTGTTGCTACTAAACAGCTTTTTCCTCAGTCTCTAGTTGAATTCTGAGCAATATTCTTCAGTAGTACTTAGTTTTGAAGGCTGACATCTCAAAAGCATTGAAAGTTTTTCAAGCCTTTAAAAAGTCTCATTTTTTTATTTCTATCAATAGGTCTACTAAAAGGTTTTACATCTCCCAATGAAGCTTGCTTAACCAGGATTTTGAAGTACCACATTAACTTTTTCCAAGTTTTAATGGATATTTTACTAAGACCTTTATGTTTGCAAATATCAAATACCTTGCTGAATGTTACAAAACTGATCTCTTACAGCTGTCAGTTAATTTATTTAAATACCAAAAGTAATGCATTTGATATTAAACAACTACTGAGGGAAAAAGAGGGAAAGCATTTTTCTCTTTATTTCCCTAGCAGCATCCAGGCCCCGCCTGTAGTCCACTCAATTTAGGGACTATATAATCTCTCTGCAAATTCCGCATGTGAGTGCTGCCTGGTTATTGTCACTGCTTAATGTCCACCAAGAGGAAGCAAAGCTTGCAGAAGGATAACAGAGTATTCACATAGCTTTGCATAAATATTGTATAATGGCTTCCCTCAGAGAGATTTGTAATGCTCCAATATCAAAAGACTTATGCATTAAAAATAACTAGAATGCATATCAGATTAGCCTTTTCACACTTCAGAATTATGCAGCTTGGAAAAGCACAAGTCTGGTGACGGTGTAACTCCCATTTCATACATTCAGGACCTCATGTGAAATGTAACCTCATGTAACTTGTTCTCTTGTGCAGCTATGGCACTCATGGCACTCCTGGCAGAACTGGGTGGTTCCTTGTTTTGCCTATGAAGATCCAAATGTAGTTCTCTCCTGCAAATATCCTAACATTTGACAGCATTTAAGCCCAGAACTACTTCCTACAGTGAGTGATAAACATCATAAAACAGCCTAAAAACCTGAATATTATTATCTGAGATGAGGGTGATATGTATATGTCTACAGGCCTGTATTAATTTCTCCTTCTCTCTTTCCCCCTCCCAAGGCACGTTGAACCATCCTCACCTGCCTGGAGAATCCAGGAGGGTGAGCAAGTTGATTGGAGCTTTGAATCTCCATAGCCTGAAGCACTGCCAGAGCAATTGCTCTAAGAGGCAAGGCTAAAAGAAATATGCAGCTGTAGAAATAACTAACTTTCCTTCCTGTAAGGAGAGAGAACTTACCCCTTTGGAAAAAATATTAGTGATACCTGTCTTCAAGTGGACATCTGGCTTTTGGATTTAAAGGGGCCAAAGGCATTCACATTGTGGAAGAGAACATTGAATTGCAAAAACATGCCTGTGCTCACTGTTTTCATTTTGTCCTGTTTGAACCACCTCTGTGCAGATTTCAGCAGCTTCCATTCCAAATAGGGTGGTGGGTTTGCATCATATTCTGAGGTATGTATGTTTTCTGAAGTGTTATAAAAGACAGCCTTGGAATGGCACACAGTGTTCACTTACAGAGCTGTTACCTAATGAGTGGGTTAAGCAGTCTCAGCCTTCTCACACTCCAGTCTCTGCAGATCCAGGTCAAGTGGTTTCCTGGATCTGGTCCCTATGTCTTTCAGAAATTCAGCACTGTTCTTTCATATTTAAATATCCATTTTCTTTAGCATGGAAACAGGCAGACTGCCATGTGCTTGATAAAGCCTGTTAATTTATACAATTTTAAATAAAAATCATTAAAATAAAGTGATGGAAGAACAATTTTCTATTCATTTTCCTACTGAAAACAGCCACCACTTGCTTTTCATAAGAAATGAAGGCCTCTATTTTTTTTAATATCAGTCTCCAAATACAGAAAAATCATTTTAGTACTTAATTTTCATTTTTGCTTCATTGCAAATTAAAAATGCAATCTATTTAGATCTTCTGTGGTAGCAGATTTATGCAGTAGAATCACTGAGGCAACACATTCAGATTTCCCCCTCTTGTATGCAGAATATTTCATATGAAAGTAATTAAGACCTGAATGCAAAACCTATGAAATTCACTAAAATATATATGAAACAGAATAGAGAACAATATTTATATCTCAGTAGGGGTTGTTACTAAGGTGTAGCAAAACAGCAGTCCTTTGTAAAATGCAAGGAGCACTCTTGTGCTACAAATAGAAAGAAAAATTGTGTCACATGGTGTATCCTATTAAGATAGAACATCATTTTGTGTATAGTATCAAAATGAAATTAAACCGCCTGTTCTTTCCTGTGAGTCATTAGCATTTCAAATATTCAAAGCCTTCACTTTTTCAGTTTCAGCATTGCTACTGAAGACAACTAACACGGGTGCTATTTCTAGCCTTTCTTTAATCTTCTCCTGATAGATTTTCAGTGCAGCTCTGTTGTTTTCTGCAAATTGCTCCATACATTTCTTATCCTTTTTTCCTGCCACAACATTGATCATACTGAAGGCAATACATTTTCTTAATATTAATTTTGTAAAAGCTGTTCAGCAAAAGTGGCACCAATTCATTCATGTTCGTGGATCTAAAGAGTCTGAAGCAGTAGATAACTTTCTGGTCAGTACTAACTAGGTTCTGCATACCAGAAGAGCATCAACAATGTCTGAAAAATATTTCAATATTTAAGTTTTAATTCTTTCCTCTTAAAAAATAAATTAATATTCCTCCTTATTGCATCATCTTGAATCTGACTTTCATATTATAACTTCACATTCTAGAGCTAGTTGGGAAAAAAAATCCAACAAAACATTTTCCTTTAGAATTTGCTTTTTTGTTGTAAACAGAGTATTTTGAGGAGGGGAGGGGGACTCGACCCATCAGTTTGGACAGATTATGATAAGGTTGTTGAATACTTTCTACCAGCTCCCCATCTTAGATCACTGACAATCTACTGAGCCAAAGTTCATGGACTGTGGAAATGAGGGTCCTGACATCTTGACCCTTCTTTATCTTTTCAGTGATGAAACCTCCACACACAGTCAGTCTCACCAAGGTAACTTAGTGACAAGAGTTTCCTCGGTTTCAACCATCAGACAAAAAAAATCTCCATCTTTCAATTGCAGGATCCCTTCAATAGATCCCTTTTAGCACAGAATGGCTTCACTGTTGTGGTTTGTTTTCATCACTTCTACAAAGTGACAGATCAATAATCAGGGGGGGCAGGGGGGAAAAGGTCTTTTTCCAGTCCTGGAGGAATTCATATTTCTGCAAAGTGCAGGACCATATTATCAGGTACTGGCTGAAGCACAGAAATCCAGTATTTATATCAATAAAATCAAAATCACAATCAACCTAAACTGCATTAGCTTGGGGCTGCAGGGGAAAGTATTGATTTTCCTTGGACAAGCTATAGCAGAAATATAGTCCTCTTCTTAATTTTCTTACGAAGGTATGGAAGTAATGACAAAAAATGAATTTAAATTCCTGTTCAGTTTTGGATATGAAGCTAGAGCACTTCAAAGACAATGTCATAAAACAATGTACTTCCTCAGCCCTGCTGCTTGACACTGAGGTGTTTTGGCTCAGGGAGACATTTGACATGGCATATATCAACCTAACTGAGTAATGTTTTGGCAGAAATTCTAAGCATTTGTTAACTGTCTTATAAAAGGGAATTGGGCAATGTCAGTTAAAGCAGTACTCCCATCTCTGCCATAAACACGGCAGAAAGCAGGGAAACCTTCATCCCCTTGTCCATATCCAAGGAACGTGGATGGAACTTCTATAAATAGTAAAAAGTTTTTTCCTTACTGCCACTCCTAATTCTGATGATTTCCTGTCCTCATCCTTTTTCAAACAAAAGTTAGGTAATTAGTGTGCAGGGAGTGTTGTATGACCTTGCTGCTGCTCCCATTTCCGCTCATGAGAGTTCCCACTAACGTCAGTGTGCTGGGATAAAACTCTTGTATAAAACTGCATCTTGTCTTTTTCAGATCAACAAATAGATGCTAAGACTTAAGAACTAGTGTTTGAAAATAGTAAGATAGATTCTTTTCTGACTCTTAATGAAATAATTGCACACTTTCTAACTGTATCATCATGGAAAGGAAGTGTAAAAAAATCATAAACTGTGTTAAGAATCCAGATTGACTGCATTGCATTGTCATCTAAAAATAATGCTATTTCCATTTATACATCGTAGTAGTTTGGGAGATGCGTGCCTTAATCCAGCCTTCAGAGTAGTTAATTAAAAGAACAGTGTTGCAGTTTCTGATCGGACTGCACCAGTCCCCTGGAGCCTTTGCCTAAATAGATAGCTTTTACTGATAACATTGTGTTATAAACACTTTTAAAAATGCCAGTGAGACATAACTGAGCCCATCACAAAAGTGCTAAGCAGTGGTAAGTTTTTTGAAGGTGACTTGCAAGGAAAATATATTGTGCATGTCCAGTTTCATAGAAAATGCACAATCCTGCATAAACATTCGGGAAATTGTAATGGAAACACACTAGAAATGTAAACCCAAAAAGGCAACGATCATGTATTCTCAGATGACAAAATACTCCCTGAATGTCTTTTTTTCAGCCAACATTTTTCATACTCTTGTAGTAACATGCAGATATTTGTCATGTATTTCTCTAAACAAAAAGCCAAAAACTGCACACAATTTCTTTAAATACAAAACAGAAAATTGGGGAAGTTAGTTCATGTGTATAGGTCTAAATACACACCCACAAAAAGAAAAAACACCCTGAGAAAGACCACTTAATAGCAAATGCATAGTGAGTCCCCCATGAGAAAAAGGATTGCTAGAATAAGTGTCAGGAAGTGCGTTTTACCTGTCTCCTGGACAATTTTTCGTCACAAAATATCATGCTGAGACAATAAAGTTGAAGATTAAAAGGTGTGGTGATACTTCCTTAGGTTTTTTGTAATGTTATGCTTTGGATCTCATGTTTTTGAAACTGGGAATAATTCATCTTGTCTTTCTCTCTGTCTTATTAATACATGGAAGACAGGTTTATCCATTATACTTACTTTGAACTCTCCAAACTCCAACTGTATTTTTTCATCTGTTTCTTTCTTTCTGCAAATACATTACTTTTATGGTAGGAAAGATACATGAGGATATTAAAAAAGTTTCAGAAGCAGCTTGCATTCCCACAATAAAACTTCCAAGGAAACTAAAACATTTTACTTGAATTATTGCTGAACTTGGTGATATCTCTGCATAAACCAACATTATGCAATGAAAACATTTGCATTTCCTCCAAAGAAAAATATTCATAAGTCTTTCTCTATATCAACCAAGGCTCTGGCAACAGTCTTACAGTTTTTCTACAACTGAAAATAAAGAAGAAAACAAAAAAAATCAAAAAAAACTGATTTACAGAATAGGCTCCACAGGAAAATTCTGTACACTTATTTAGTGCTTTATTTCTTTTTCTTAGGCTACAACTGAATTGTTTTGACATGACTTTTTTACTTAAAATCAATATTACATTCAAGTCATCAGCAGCTGGGGAATTCTAAGCAAAGGAAAAACTCACAAGGACCACATAATTTTTGAACCAAAGTCTGCCCCACGTTTCAGGGGACCCAGTAAATAGAAAGTGTCATCAGTGTTATCTGAAATCTGAACACTGTGTCCTGGGAGAAAATTTCCTTTAAAATACTATTACCAATGTTTTCTACTGTGACTCCTTCCTTCTTTCACTTTAAGGAAAAAAAAAAAAAGCCAGAAAAAGGTGACACCAGACAATTAGAAAACTTCCCAAATTCCTTTCATGTTCCTGACATGAAATTCTACCTGTCACATGTGAATGTTTCCAAAGAGACAGAGGAAATAGAACTGAATTCTGCTCAGTAATATGGTACAGATAACAGCAAAATAGAATAACAAAAAAGCCCACTGCAAGAACGGTGGCACCTTTCTGTATATTTACTGAAATTTTTACCAAAAAACCTCCAAAACTTTCCATTCTATGACAATATTATTGCTTGATAATATATTGTATCACTAATATTATCAAGGAATCCATAATTCAGGGTTTGAGTGTCTATGACTCCTGAAATTAGGACCCTTCATACAGCTTTAAAGCAAGAAAAGGTACTTTCAATGTACAACAAATTCAGGCAACAGGACAGAATACCAGGGCTTTAGCAAAGCTATCAGATGCAGGTGCCTTCAAATCAGGCTCCAGAAAAAATAATTGTCTATATGGAAGGAAGGGAGGAAAGATGATCTTGTGCTCTTTACATCTACAGGGAAAAGGTCATGACCTCCAAACAAAAAAGCAAGATTTTGAATATTTTAATTTCATATAAAATATTTCATGAGTCATTCTCATAAACTTGCTAAGTCTATACCACTTTTGTCAAAAGGAGCTTTGCCCATCAGTAGTCTCAGTTGTAAGCAGAGATCCTGCAATCACACAAGCTTCATCACAGAACCAAAGGCAAGTGTTGTCCATCTCAAAGATTACTTAAACAGGCTGTGGAGCATTCAGATTTCAGGGTCCCACTTCAGTTTCCATCATGCTAATCACAACACTGCCATCAGTGTCAAGCCTTCTGGAGCTTTGCAGTAGGCATGTCAAGTTAGGACCCCAATCCTGATGAAAATATTTCTTCCTCTGGCATATCCATGAGAAGTACCTTATCATCATTTGGCCCATTAAATCAGTTTATTATTTTACAGTAGCCATTTACTGCTAAAAGCAATACCTCATCACTGATACTATGACCTGCTTCAGGAGCACAGTATGGCTGGCTTTTTAGACTTGATTGCTCAATGTGGCTTGAAGGAAAATCTCTCCACATTTTAAATTTTATTGAACTGCTCTTTGAGATGTCTGAAAAAGAAATATGCTATGTCTGCCCATAGCTACTTGTGCTATTATCTTATACTTACATTATCTACTTTGTTGTCTTTTTGTTCGGATTGAAGTTTTAATTTTTATAGACTGTGATCTGAGCATTAGTATCTTAATAAATCAACAAGAAAGGAAGTCATGGAAGACAGCTAAGGACTGCTCAGAGAATGAAAGGAAACACAAGAATAACTTTCCTTACAGAGAGCCTTTAAAGTGAATGAGCAGTTGAGATTGGGCCTTCTCAGAGGTGACATAGCATAAAAATATAGTGAGTGAAAACAAGCAGAAAGGGTCATACTGTGCCCTCAGATACATACACAGGGCTCCCATTGACTCCAATTAGAGCCAGATGCCAAAATCTTATGGCAGAATTTAACCCTGAGCTACATCTTCAAACAGCAGACAAAGCTGAGGTCAGATACACAGACATTGTTCCCAAAAGAGCGAGAGTTTGCAAATGCTTTGTGTTTCTCACTTGCTCTCCAGGCATGTTTTTCTTCACCAGGGAGCTCTTTTTGGCTTGTCTGAACATCAGTCATAGGCTGCATTCACAGGCTGTTTACCACTGCTAAGCCCACTATCATACACACCACCACCATGCCCAAAAAATCAGAGGTAAATGCTTTTACATATATGTATAACAAAATACCACCATACTTCTGAAATATCTGTCATGCCTCTCATAGCTATGTCAAAAGCAAGTTATGGTCATGGTAAAAAACACCCAGCCAGGGGCCACACAGCAGAGGAAAGTGATTGAAGGTCATCAAATTCTTCTTGCAATTAATTCTGACTGCCCTAGATTGTGAGATTTGGACTCTTGAACAGGGATTTCTACAAATTTAGACATTCAATTTTTCAAAAGAGAGCTCAGATTCTTTAATAAGTGAAAATTGGGGTTTTTGTAAACATTCCAATAGATAAATGTTTCCTGATTTTAACCAGAGCATGCAAGCCCAAAAAAAAAAAAAATCCTAGAAAAAAGATACAGAGTGCTAAGTGAATAAAATTGTTGGTACTGCAGGGTATATCATAAAGTATCCAGCCACTTAATCTTGGTACGAGAAACTAAAATTTCTAAAACCAAATTTAAGTAGTTATCAGTATTCCTTAAGAGCTCCTACTATCTTAGCAATGTGAGTGCAGAGACTTTTAAAAACAGACCATGGTGTTTGGCAGGGGGGCTGCACTCTGGACACTACAGGCCAAGCCACAGCAGAATGACAGACATATCATGAAAGACAAAGGGAGAGACAGCCTCTGGTCACACCAGGCATATGCCTGGAAGTCTCAGTGGCTGTGGGACAGTTAAGCAAGATCTGCAGTGATAGCTGCAAAAGTCAAGCCAGACCCATGACTGGTAAAGTTTTAATAGGTTTAGGATTTCTGTAAACAGAATAATTTCAAGATAATCAAGAGCAGGAGCAGGTGCAAGCCAATTAGTCTTCTCCAGGTGCATTGACCAGCTTATTGATGAGGCTCTCAAAAAAGTTAATAAATTTATTTATTTTCCCCCAAACTGTTACACTCACACCAAATTATGCTTGCTTTTTACAGCATTTAATGTGCAGCTTTCCCATCTGTCTCAGCTGCTACTGACAGTGCACATGTGTCTATTTGTGCCTCATCTCTACTGAAACTAAGTTTAGGAGCTGGAAATCACTAAGTATGCAGATGGTGTACAATTCATGGTACCAGCAAACAGATGTGGGAGCTGGATCATGTCATGATTTATTATCTGAAGATAGACTGAGATTAAACAGCTTTATGGATACTGCAATATTTAAAGTAGTTAATGGCTACCTACATTGTCTTTATTTAATTGTAAACAAAAATAATTGTTACATCATAAAATTTTTTACACTCAGAAAGATATTACCCACTTCAAAACATCATGAAAGATTTGATTTCCAACTTCTCCATTTGTTCATATAAATAAATTCAGATGAGTACAGTAATCTCCTAAATTTAGCTAAAGAATTATTATTTTATATTCTTTAACGAAGAAACAAGAAATACAGTAGAAAGGTTTTGCCCTGTAAAGGTACAAGAAAAGTTCCTGATATACTGTGGTTTCTATATTTTTGCTATTTAATGAGGTCTCTCTAAGCAGGAAGAAATGAGTCAAAATCAAGAATTTATTTTAGTCACAGAAAACAAATTTTATCAAAGAAGGTAATTTATCAGTAATTCCTGCTGAATTGTGTACAAAATTACACAGGATGTAAGATGTATGCATGGCAAAAATATATGTTAATTTTACTGTCATCTTACTCAGAACTGAACTGACTTACTGTGAATCTTCCTATAGAAGACTCTTCTATACAATTTTTTTGAAAGAAACACTATGTCTCTTTAAACTTCTAGCTGGCATTTTATAAAACTTCAGAATTACAAAAATCCATCTTATTTCTGCACTTACACATTGAGGTAATATATTTCTATTAATCAAGCTGTCTTGATGGACTTCCGTAGTGCTGATATAGCAGTGATTCTCCTCCCTCCTCGCAAAAATATTAATCAAATCAGCAGCTCTTTGCAAAGCTTTCTTTTATCTCTTTCATCTTTTTTTTCATAAATCTGTTCTGTCATTATGATTTACACACATAGTAGTTCACAGTAATATTGTATTTCTTGTGTAACCATCTAACAGTTTAGCTACACTGTGCCAAAGGTTGGGCAGTTTGAGTACTGAGTCAAGATATCATGGATTAGAAGCTGAGGAGTTTTGTGACACCTCGGTCTGGCTTAGACATGTTTTTTTGGTGGTTTGTTTTCTAGTTTGTTTGGGTTTTTTTATTTATATATATATGTGTGTGTATATACACACACACCCATAGGGAAAGAAAAGCCAAAACCCGAAACAAGGAATTGTTGTTCCTAATAGATTCCCACAGAAAAGGTACTACACAAGGGATGCCCAAAACCCAGCAGGGATGCACTAACCAGCAGGACGTGGCTGAGCTCTGCCTCTTCTTGGGAGCTCAGAAACCCAGCCAAAGGCTGGCTCAGGAGCCAGCATTCCTTCTAGAATGCCTCTTACACATTTCACCTCACCTAAGCATTGAGAGGATAGAGCTGGGGGGGCCAAGCAAACTAACAGTCATACCAAGCTTGGTAGGAGGGCCACAGCTCAGTGTGCAGAGCAGGTCTGCTCCCCTTGCCTTCCAGTGCCAAGAGTTTGCTGCAGGAGGACAGGCTCGCATGGCAAGAGGTCAGGGGCTGAGTTCCCTTCACCCCAGCTCACACCTCAGTGTCCAGGCTGCTTCCATGGAAGCCTACTTGAGGTTATTATACAAAAAATTAAGGAACTAATGTTACCAGCTGCAGCATGATCAGAGCTGTATTTTTTGGCAGTGTCTAATAGACAGAGGATTACCTAAACAATGAAGATAATTTTTGGTCATTCCACATTGAGCCAAGCACTGATCTTGACATGTACTTTTATCTAACAGGGCATGAGTGAAACAGAAGGGAAGTCCAAAAGCACATCCAGGATTCCCAGCCATAGACTCTGGCATAAATGCCAGTTTCCTAACCCTTATCAATCCCTTCCTGTTTGCTAAAGGAGTGTGAGATATTCTCCCACTCTCAACAGAAGCATTTCCATAATACAAGAATGTATCAGGATTTTTCTGAATTCACTCACTTTCTAAATATTTAGAAAAGGTGAATTTGAAGCAACACAAGATCATACTCTCTTTCTTCCACTGAGAAAACTTTATTCATACTAAAAAAAAAAATCTGATCAGGGCAGAGATTTCTAACAAGGATGTTAAGGACTGATTGCCCAATGTTTTATTCACAAAATGGAGTCTGAAGGGGACAATATTTTTCCATTTGGCACCATATATTCTGCAATTCAGATCTACACTACAGGTATATTTTTAGACTGGAGTCACATAGGCTTTATGAGTAACTCATTCCTGTTGAAAGGTCAGGAAGAACAGATTTTAAATTCAAAAATCAGTAATCTCTAATCACACCTTACACATGCACAGAGCTTGTTTCATTTTATATATTTTCAGAGATAAACTCAATCCCCTATTAAATAGGTTATACATACAAAAAAACTAAAACA
>JAOXXN010000395.1:18281443-18302477 GCA_026770055.1 Myrmophylax atrothorax | reverse complement strand
GGTTATACATACAAAAAAACTAAAACATAGTGCCTGGAAAATAGTTTTATGGTCAGTGAACAGAAAATTTGATACAACATCTTTGTAGACAACTTTTTTAAGAACTAAACAAGTGAAAGTCATCTCAACTATTAATTCTTTTGGGCTATGACACACAATGTGGGTAGTCTGAGCAACGTGTCGCCCCTTACTGCTAACATCACCAGCTGAGGAATTGTTTGGAAATGTGGCTACACTTCCAGCAGTTGTCAATTCCCATGTTTTTGCAAGAGTTAGAGTATAATAGATTTAATAACAGGGTATGCAGCAGAAATTCAGTAATTCCATGACAATCTGAAAAAACTGCATTGATTATTTTGGAGATGCAAAAGAAAAAAAAAAGGTAGTTTTCTGAGAGATGGAAAAAATTGTCTGGAAAACACATGTGACAAAATATTCATGTACTTGACTGACAAACTCTATTATAGGGTTAGAAAAAGTATGGTTAAATTCATGTTTGCAGATTGTGCAATTGTATTTTCTGGCATTAACTGGAATAAGAGGCAAAATTACTGGAATACAGGAAATTAGCTGAAATGAAAAAACACACTGCTGACCTCAGGCTCTGTTCAGAGTCAAATGTTACAATCTTAGAAATGTCTGGAAAGAAATCAACACTGGTTTTAAAATTCTTGAGGGTTGCTATTTTGTCTCCTGCATAATCCTGAGCACTATAAAGAAGTTAGGCAAGGCAACATTTCAGTCTCATTTCTTTTCTGGTCTGCCTCTCTTTTCTGTCTTGGTAAAAATCAGAAGCATTGGTGTGCAGAGAGAAAGAATGAAAAGAAAAAAGGAATATTGTTCAGATACTATCCCAGGAGAAATCACAATACCAGACTCCCTTGGTGGGGATTTGCAGGGAGATTTGCTATGCCGTTCTAATCTGTACTTAGTTAATAATTACAAAGGATAACCCACGGTTTATGCTCTGTGGCTTGAGAGATTGAAGTTGCCCCAGTCTAAAAGGGCAAGATTCAATTTTGTGTGAATATGTTTCTCCACCTAGTAAATTGGCTGCTTTGCTCCAGATATTAGTTGGAGTATAAATCAATAAGCAGGCAGGGTAGACAATCAAACATGGGGATGAAAATGCACACTGGAACCCTCATTTAACAGGAAAATACATTCTGAAATAAAGTCTGGTCTGGAGTGGAGTTTCTTAACACCAAGTTCAGTCCTACCACTAACCATGTGGATTCTTACAATGAATCTATCCATGAAGTGGCACTATGAATTTCTTTTTATCAGTGAAGCATTAAACATGCTGCCACAATTTGTTTATCTAGAAATTCTCTATTATCCTCTTAAGTTTCCTGTTTGCGTTGCTAATAAAATGATATCACCCTTTACTGATATTACCTATCTGAATAGCCAGAGGATATTTAAACAATGTTCAACTTCAGTTTTTGACTTTGCAACATTGACTTGAACTTTCAGCTATAAAAATGGAACATTAATAGGCAAAATTTTTGAGTAAAGAAATTTTCTTATTGTTAAAGCGAGGGTCCAATGAACCTTTATAAAGCCAAAAAACACAGAAATACAGAGAAATTTTGGAGTTAGGTTTCTTAGGAGAGACGATGTTGACAGCAAATTATGACCTCCAGGAGAACAGAGGGTCATTACTGTGGGACCATGGCTGGTGAGGAAGGCCTGAGATGAGGCTATGAGTAGATCATAAGCACAGTTAACACTGTGCAGTTCTTCTCTTTTCTACTCTAAATTACCAGCTTCAGGGTACTGTCAGCATCAGATAACCCACAGCAGATTTCTAAAACTAATAGCTTCCATATAGCTCTACTGAGAACTTGCAAACTCTGAGGGGAAATCTCAGATCCAAGACTTGAGTGTAAATGTTATTTTCTGCTCAAGACTTGTTTCCCTAATTCAAGATAATTGTACATTATTTCATTTTCAGTACTAGCAATCAGCATTTTTGACAACTCAGACCCTGGTTTAGTACACTGATAAACTCAAATGGAAACCTTTATAATGCCTGCTAATATCAAAATAAAATGCCAAAATAGAGAAAGAAAATATGCCTCTTTGCTTAACCATCAGTCTTATCACCACTATGTCAGACCTCTGCTGGGCCAGGCTGTGCCTCTTGTGTGAAAGGCCAAGAGATCGGACATGTGAAAATTTTGGTAAAACACACTCCTGCAAAAGTCTTTCAATACACCTTGTTCTGCACAGTAGTGCTTAGAGGAGTGCTGTCTCAGACAATAACAAATCTGGGATCTGTCACAGAGAGGAATATTTTCAGGCAGGTCTCCAGTTCCACACCAGTGATTTCTGTCATGCTACAAAGACAAAAATCCTGTCAGGCTATAGTTACCTCTGTTAAGGATGAACTATTTATAGAAATAATTCTTTATCTATGTTTTTTACTTATTTTCTGATACAATTTTGATGTTATGAGAGAGAAAAAATTTCTTTCTACTCCCAAGTCCCATCTGTTGATCTGCAAATTTTCTCTGCTTCTGAGAGTTGTGACCATTGAATCATGCCAGTGTGAGTTTTGCAGAGTTTGTCTGTAAGAAATGTCCCTGCAAAAGCATCAGATCCTCCTGTTCTTGTGCCAGGGAGGGTCTGTCCTATGCACTCAAAAGGCGAGTAGATACCTGCCAAAGTGATGGCAACCCACAAAACCTACTCTACTGAAGTATGAAGTAAAAATATATTTCATCACAAGGTTATTTCTTACTTCCATATATTCATAAATATTCATATTTACTTTTTCAAATTTTAATTTGATCATACTGCTTATTTTCTTCAGGTGGGTGCATGAAATTTTTTGGTGCTCATATCTCTGTTACAAAGGGTCTCATACACAACAATATGGAGTGCAAAGCTATAATGTTCTTTTATTTCTAACTCATCATTTTAAACCCCTTTTTCCCTTGGTTTAGCAAATCTTACAGGTCACTCAATGCAATATATTTAACCTAATGTAAGACATTATCACATTTCAGAATAAATTAATATAGTGCTTCAAAATGCTTCTTAGACACTTGTTGTGGAACAGATTTAAATGCTTGTGTAGTATAATTATTAAATTAATTTATGTCTGTTATGGGTTAACATTCAAGCAAGCTTCACAAAAATAGAAGTAAAAAAAACATGTTCAGTAATAGCAACAATCTTCATCGGATAAAAGATGTTAAAGAAAATGCAAGGTGAAACTAATAACAATAACAAAAGATCTCTTGCACTCTATCTCACTCGTTTGCTTTCTGCAAACCTGTGTCAGTCTTTGGAAGATATACTTCCTAATACTTCAAGGTAAAAAACAAAAGGCTGACATTTAAGTCTTCCAGTTTGAGATATGGCGCTTTTTTTTATCTTTTTAAATGTCAAATATTGTCTGCTCAGCAAATTTTAAAATTGGAGATGACATATTGATGCCTCTGGTTTCCTTTGTGACTGGTCCTTAATGAAAAATGAAAACTGCTATTTCGCAAACAAAGTCATTTTACAGGTTCTGAAAGTTCTCATGAGTAAAGCAATGACTGGCTGAAGATTGCCAGTGGGACTGGCTACAGTTCATATACAGAGGGAATGTCACATGCCATAAGTCATGATAATATTCATTCTAGATTAAATGGAGTTGTCAGGTAAGAAAGAGCAAATGCCCGGCCTTTGGAGGCAGCAGGATGTTTCTCCTGTGGTGCTCATTGTGATAAGGTTTCCTCACAGAGTGGCTCTTTTTGCAACAGTGACAACATGCCTCAAAATTAAAGCCACTGCAGTTGTGTATTTCATGTCAACTGTATTTACTCACTACGTATATATGAATTACATACACTTTGCATAATTACACTAGAACAGCCCTGAAGTAGTATGTACAATTAAATTTTCTAAATATTTGTATAATTGGACTTGTCAAGCATTATATCTCATTATGATCATATATGCCTGGACCAGAAGTATCTTTACTGTCCTCCAGATCAAAATGTGAATATTTGCCTTCATGTCTCTGTGGATATATATATATATAATTATATATATATATAATTTTTTCCCTTCCTAAAAGCATCCTCAGTACTGACAAATCTGTTCCCTTTCTGGAATTTTCTCTGTTGAAGTAAATGGTCATCCCATTTCTTCATTAGCTGTCCTTTTAATCCTGCTACAGAAAACACAGACTGCAACACTCCCCTCAAAATATCATTCCCCAAACTGACTCCTTAGTCAAGGCATACATATTCAGGCTTTAAAAATATATCTACTCTACTGTTTTCCTAGATGTTTTGCTACAACACAATCCAATAAATCAAACCTAATTCATATCTGACATTTGAGAAATAACTTCGCTGGAATTTTCTGTATGACAGACTATTGACTTACTTTTTCTCTCTAGGGCCATTTGAAAATGTCTGCAAAAGTGTTCTGATAAGCTATCTGATAGTGTTAGCTAATAAGCAATAGATGGAGTGTGCTTTACTGAATTTCTTCTTGGGAGTATATGAAACTCTTCAGGAACACACTGAGGACCTTTATCTGAAATAATATCTTCAGGTAACCCATAAGCAGCAAAAGGCTGTGTCTCACCTCAGCAGCTGATGTACTTACCTCGTGGCTTGTGTTTGGCCACTCCAAACTCAATTAGGCAGTCACAGTGAAAAGGAACAGGCTCGAACCTGTTTGATGTCTCCTAAATAATTCATTCAAGTGTGGTCAAGAACCTCTGTAAATACAGACAATTCACTATGGTCAGTATACTGCTGAAAAAAGAATAGAATATTATTGTTTGTTTTCAAAGTACAAAATATTCCCTCTAACTCACCCAGCATCTTCACATATTAAAATTCATGTAACAATAATAAAGAATCTCTTTTGCCACTTAATACAATAATGAGAAGAAAATATAATTATTTAAGAGACAGACTTTAAATATAAGGTACAGTCTCCACTCCTGTCGTGTCTGTCTCAGAAGGAGAAAGATTCCCTTAAAGTGAAATAAATGCTCTAATCTCCATGTTCAAAGTAGTATTTTTTTTTCTCAGCATTACTGTATTCAACAGACCCTTTTGATATAATTTTTGGACTGACACTTATTAAGGAGCATAAAAACACAGTCCCTAAATGAAGGAAAAATCTACCTTTCACAATTTGTAAACTGCTATATCTTCTGTATTTACAGACAGTCTTTCTTCCTGTACACTGAAAAGTATATAGGTAAAGAAAACTTTTTTAAAATGTAAAGGGTTGGCTTTTTTTTTTTATTAAATAGTGCACCTTGTTCCTTGGTTGACCAGCTCTGTGCTCTCAGGCTCTCCTGTATAATTAAGCAAAACATTTTCTCACTTTTTCCACAGAAATCAATTCAACAGGGAAAAGAGCTCTTGGGATTTATTAAAGTTCTCTTACTAAATTTGTTAGTTCTCTTACTAAAATAAAACCAACCTTTCACCTGTAAGGTTTTTGCTAAATCTTCCCAGTGAAATTCACCCAGTGTTGGCAGGAAATTTAAATCTCTTCATGACATAAATGTCACTTTTCCCACTAGAATTCAGGGAAAGATTTTTACTTCCTACTGTCTCTGAAAACACATGTATAAAAATAGTACTGCTCACCCTGAACTTGTATTTCATATTCTTAACATTCTCATTAAATTGAAAATCTTCCACGCTTTTATGGGTCCTTTCCACTATTACTATTTTTATTCTATTTTAATATGAAGTATTCTTTCCCCACTTCTTCATTTTCCTAAGCCATTTGTTTTTTGCATGTCCTTGTCACCAAGTTTCTGAACATTTTCTTTCTTACAAAAGCAGGCTCATGCTTTTTCAAGTTACTTGTGCTTTAGTTGCTAAAAAGCACCACATCCACAACTCTGTAGGCTTAAATTTACTTACAGATTTTGTCGCAATATGGGAGAGGTAAGGTCAGCACAAGAAGAGGGTACACTTCAGAAGTACCCTTTCACTCCTCTAGTTGGCCACCGATGCCTGGTTTGTCTGGAAAACAAGCTGACTACCTCTCCTCTGCCAGGCTAGCACAGGGCTGGGAACTCTACACCTTCATCCAGGAAATCAGCACTCCCAGGAGTTGCAGGAAAATGCATTCCTAGATGTCCCAGGATCTTGGTGGATGTGGACTGTCCAATATTTTGGTTTTCTGTTGGTGAGAATTTAGATGGAATTTATTCCATCTAGAGCCATTTTTAGGGTTTTAGGCACACTGGATATAGTTTTTGCCCAAGCCAACACATCAGTCCAAAATGTTAGATTTGCTCACAAAGACAGAATCATTTTATGCTGCAGAATGAATAAAACAGGTTCACCATGTTAGATGTGCTCCTTTAAGTAACATGAACCGGGTAGACAGGTAAGTCCAGATCACGGGGCGGTGCATGCTTGTGCGTGCACTGCCTGATGCCCTTTGGAAGGCCTGCTCCAACAGGGACACCAGGAGCTGAGCTCAGTGGGACTGTCTTAAAGTTGTGCTGGTTCTTCTCAGTGCCAATAATCCCACTTCTCTGGATTATTTCTTCTTTCCCTCACTTGAAACTCTGTCTGCTCACATCATACAGCTGTGAACATAGGCAACTTGATACTCTTAGGTGACAAAATGAGTCTACAGCAGAAGAACCAGATAACCTGTACAGTAATGCACTTTAGCAGGGGGAATAACATAGGAGTATAAAAAAATACGGGTTGTGGCAGAACTATGGTATACCAGCATTCTTGTCCTTAGCCACACAGACTATGTACAGTCAGCTCAGGAAATACTGTTAAGAATAAACAATCCTATAACAGAATACTGGAATGTGCAGTGCTCAGCTGTCATTGCTTTATTTTGTAGCATATTCAACAAAAATTCTATTACTATCATGCTACAATTACTATAAACCAACTCATTAAATCCCCATTTCAAACTGTCTGTGGAATGAGAATTGAACATCTTTACATAAAGAAGCTAAAAATTGAATAGCATAGATAAACATTATACATCTGTTATTTTTCCTTTTTCAGTTGTTTAATTCATATTTCATAGGATAATGCTGTAGCAGATAGGACTACTTCCTATTCAATAAATTAGAGATTCTGTTCAGCTATTAATTATAGTGTGATATTTCCTATATACCTTAGTATTAATTATTGTGACAGCTTTAGAAAGAGTAAAAAAGAAGATAATGGAAAACTTTCTCACATATAAATAATCAGCATAAAACCTGAAAGATGATAGCTAAAACTCTTGTCTTTAAGCCTCCTGTCCCATTCCAAGCCTGTAGGGACAATTTTACAAAGAAAGAGACATTTGAAAATGCTTAAAATAGTGCTCAAAAGAGTGATGTGGAAATAACACAGACCAAGGGCTGCCAAGAGTGTAGAGTGGGGAGGAACAGTGTCCTTCTCTGAACTACAAAAAAAGTGAGATTGGAAGGAGGCAGAAATCGTATAGATACATTAGTGACTTGTCATATGATTTCTCAGTCAGTCTTTGCTTCTAACTAACCAATACTTTGTATTAAAAAGGCTATGTGTCACCACCAGCACTCAAGTGCAAAAGCATAGAGAAGGATATTTACCTGTTCATTGGTAGTCTGTTTGCTCACTTGTTTGCCTTAAGGCAGACACATACCAGCCTTCAAGGGATAAAGACTCCATTAAAAATGTTTGCTGGATCCCAGTGTGAGTCCTTCTGTGAAAATTCTGAGTTTGCCCAGAAGAGGACAAATCATCGTCAAGCCTTCAATCCTCTCAGAGCAAACCGGACCAAGGTGCTCTCAGCGACACCATCTCATAGCCTATGGGAAGCTCAGCTTCAGAGCAACCCTTAGAGGGCTCGGTGGGAGACTAATTTCACATAAAACTAAAATACTAATATAGACTTGTTTCCTGATTTTGGGCATTGCCTAAGAGCCAGAGTGACTCCCAAAGCCTGCTGAGCTCAGGTGTAGGACAGCTT
The DNA here is from genome assembly GCA_026770055.1 of Myrmophylax atrothorax. NCBI lineage: Eukaryota > Metazoa > Chordata > Aves > Passeriformes > Thamnophilidae > Myrmophylax > Myrmophylax atrothorax. Next base: position 18,294,521 of record JAOXXN010000395.1, on the reverse strand, counting down.
CAGAGTCCAGATGCTGCTGAGCTGGAATTTCTTCCTTCTGTTTCATCTCACGATGACTGGTAGCTTTTGGTTACTGCTGTGAAAGCTGCAAGGGTCAAAAGCACACACACATGGACCTAAGGCTCGCTGGGGCAACAATGGGGGAGGAACTGCATGTCAGACTGATCTGTGGGAGAGAGGAGTCCACATAAGAAAAATAGCAAAGTGCAATAAAGATTTTTTTTCAGTTAAAAACTCAAAATATATGGAATGTGATACATTGAAAAGATTAGTAGAAAATTAGTGTGGCAGTAATACAAAATATTATTTCAGGGCATAGCAATTCAGTAGACAAAATGTGGTCTGTAACTCAAGTCCCCCAGAGAGATGTCAAGCTCCTGCTGAGTGAGAGAGAGTTAGAGAGAAGGGGGAAAGGTGAACTTGGGAATGAAACAGAAAACAAAGCTCATGGCTTGGTTTCACAGTCTGTGCACTGTCATAGTTAGGGAAGAGAGAAAATTATTCCTCCAAAATCTCTTTCCTTCTCCTGCCTTTAGGGATGCAGCTTCACATAAACTGCTATTACTCTATTTCCTCAAAAGGCACCACAGACCCCCAGACACAGCCACACTGGAACATAAGATCATTATTGACATAAAACCAAAGGTTTAAAAAGTATCCTCTTAGGAATTAAGATTTTATGAGAAGTGAAAAGGGATGTTGATGTAAGGCATTCAAAGAAGAGGTTGAGACACATTTTCTTCAAGCAATTTATTCATTAAAAAAACAACAAAAAAATTTCCTCTTATTCAAACTGCTTTAATTCAAAGCTGAGAAACTTCTGCCCTACTTTGGAATCTGTGTTATGCTCTCCTATTTCTATCACATACCTGAGCAAGTCCTTTTTCCACACCTAGCTCACATTGTATAAATCTATATTGTCCCATCAGTATGAACTCTCTGCTTCTCTCTTCTCACCTTCCTGAAAGTTTTTCATTCCTGATGACTTTCAGAAGATTCCTTGCATTGAATCCTCCCTGTTTTCCACATGTCTAATGAGAGGCTGTTGTTGGCTTCACCTTTAATATATTCTAAATATTTTCATTTTCTTTTCCAGGCAGTCTTATAGGATTTTTGAACTTTCTAATAAAACTGAGCATTTCTTTTAGATTCTTCCCATTTGCTATTTAGTTCTCACCTGAGATGTTCATTTTCAATCCATTTAGATATGTGTTTATATCTTTAATATTTCCAACTTCCACATCCATATGTTGAAGTGGAAATAATACCCTGATTGAGGAGTGGCAGTAGTTTTGACTTAGGGCTATATATTTTTCTATTAGCCAGTCTTATTGAAATCCACAGATACATCAGTACTTTACCAGTATTTCCTGCTTAATTAGCCCATTGTGTTATACATTACTGCCACAGTAGCTCAAAGAATGATCCCCTGTTGGTCTGTTTCTTCTCACAGAATGCTGGGGTTGAATGTTTCTGAGACAAACATGAAAAAACCCTGAAAATTTTAGATGGAAATATAGATGGGCTGCAGAAAATTACGAGAATTTCAAACCCCATGCTCTCTGAAAGTGCCCACCAGGAGAGGAAATACTTTATATTTAGTATAGGGAAACATCTGTTGCTGGTCTACCAGCCTTGAAACCAAAATTATGATGGAAGGAGGTGATATTTTACCTGCAGCTCATGAATAGCCATTAAAGGCTGAGTTCTGAGTTACGTCAGGCACATTTTTTTTGAGTTCTATTCTATCCTGCTATAAGCAATTTAAAGAAAATACTGGGACTTCATATGCCAACAGATTAATTTTCAAAAAGCAAACATTGCTGGAAACTACTTACAGTCAGTGCAGTTATGATACTACACACTGTGTTTTCTAGTATTTTCTGGTTGTGTATGGTATTTTGTAAAATATTGTAATATGATGAAAATGTAGTTAATCTTTTTACTCTGCATGTCCTTAAACACAAATACAATGGTCCTCACAGGTTCCACTAGTACAGAATAAAATATGAATCTTAACGAAGCACCTAGACAGAGGCTGATAGTATAAACACATTTTCTTAAAAGTTTGCAAGAAAGTCATAAAAGATATGCCTCATTTAAGGAGAACAGTTTTAATGAGAAAAGCATTTCATTTTGGTAAAATATATTTTATGTAAGTTGTATAGTAATGGGTGCTTGATAATGTCAGTAAATTCCCACTCCCCATCAGTACTATTTTGTGATTTTTGTGTAACCCAGAACCAGAAGCTTGAGACTTGGAGTCTGCAGTACAGGTGCAAGAGGGATGTAAAATCATTCTAATGCTGATGCTTAATTTCTAGCCAAATATAAATATAAGGATTCAATCATTCTCACCCTATTCTGAAATGTCACAGGATACCCTAAATCAAAGTAAGTTCTTCCTCACTAAAGAGTAAAATGAGTCTTCAAGTGTGCAAATGGAAAGATACAATAAAGCCTCTGCAGTGATGTGAACCCTGCCTCTGGGCCCTATGGAAACAGCTGTTGGCAGAGAGTACATGATCTGGCTCCAGCTGTTAAACGAAACATAAATTGCAGTAAGCCAGTATCCATACACTCAGGATGTATCTCAGAAAGCAAAAGAAAGGTCCTTCCCTTCTTTGTCCAAAACGATTTTCAATGTCTATTCTAACTGCAATTGTGGGCACTCTGAGAAGCCACTAACACTTTCTAGCAACATTTAAAGCCAAAATTAACATCAGTAATAGTTTTCTTGAAGGCCAAAACTTAACTAGCAAGGGTAAGAATAATTAGTTGAAAGATGTTCCACCGACACATATTGTCATTTTATATCCCACTGCAGCAAAATATTTCTTCACTCTCCTTTATTCCTTTGCAAAGTTTGCTACAATTTTACAGCTAGTTGGGTGCATTCAGTGCTTGAGATTACAAAAAATTAACCATGCAGTAGAGTATTAAAGTCACTATTGCTACAGCCCAGCAAGTTAGGCATCCTGGTCTTCTTGCTCTGGGGGAGTTGCTAGTAGATGGTGACTTTTTCAATGGCAGCCACTGTAGAAAAGACCCAGTATCCCTGTATATTTTCCAAATCTCATACAGAGCAATTGTTGCTTCAGCAGTGCAAACCAGATACTGCTGAGAATACCACATCTGTTTCAGAAATGTTACTGTAGCAGTGCTGTTATGTAGGGATAAGTAAACTCATCTCACCAACTCAAGCTGTGCAGGAATACAGGGATAGTTATGCACCCAGTACACACAGTGTTCTGCACTGCCAGAAACAGCATAGCTGTGAGCACACCTTGCAGCATATTTGGATTTGTTGAGAAACCCATACAAAGCCAAGGTCTGAAATATCTACACAACTTGCACTGTCTCAAGTGGCAAGTTCAGAACAAACTCAAGTGTCTTGGCACCGTGATGCATTATGCAGTCTATCAAGAGCAAAAAAGATAACTACAGATCAGCAGTGTTAAACATCTACACATGGTTTTAATCTTTTCATTCCAGACAAGCATCTGCTTGACTTTTCAGGTGTTCTGAAATGGGGCTTATCAACCTTTTTTCCTATCAGAGCAAAAGTATAATCATGGCTCTAAATGTTTGTTCTGATTCACCATGAAATAGATCAGCAGATGTACATATACTTCAAGTGAGAATCTTCACTACTCATAAAATTAGCTATGCTATTTTCCATTATTGCTGTGCTAAACTATGTTCCATATTGCTATATAGTACCATAGAAATTTAGCTTTGTTTTTCCCAGTGGACCACAAGACTGGGATACTTTGCTCTGCATCTTTACTTTCATTTTTTAGTTGAAGTGGTGGATGCTCAGGCGCTCTTATTTATGCATGAAACTACCTAGGAGATCCTGCGCAAAATAATGAACAAGAATTCTCCCTCATCACATATACTGCATTCCTGCAGGGATTTGGCAATATGTACAGCCCTTTAAACTCTCAGGAGGATTAGACTCTATTTATTTTGAGAGAGAGCAGTCTCAGAGGGCAAATTGTAAACTGTGAAGATTAACAAGGAGTTTTCAAAGGCACAAAGATGCCTAACTTACATTAAGAGTCAATAGGAGTTGAGCAGTTAATCCCATTAGTGTCTTCAAAAAGCTGCTTCTGAAAAGAAACTTCTATGCTCTCATCGAATTTCGAAGGAGTAGTCTGAAAATTCCTGAGTGGACTTCAGTTTCAAGTTCCCTGCATAACTGAACAACAGCCGAAGGGTGTTGGTGTTTTTAAGCTTTATAGCAGTTGGGATAAAATGTTGGATATCTTTGAGGTGCATTCACTCACCAGCTGTCCTTCTCTCTTATATTATACCAAAACCCCCAATACGTGATGGTTGACCTCTCTTTGGTAAAGAGTTATACTGTTCTTCTTTCCTTTTACCAGCTGTTTTCCTTCCTTGATCATTGCCTTTTAATGAGAGAAAGGGTTTTTTCAGCATTCTGATCTTCTTTCACTAGCTTGCCTTCAGCATAGTGCCTGCAAATGCCCTTTCCCTATCACTTAGGTGTACTCTTATTTCCTTTACCTGTGTTCCCTCACAGCCCTCCATAACAAGGGTATCATATGCTCCCCAAAGGGCTGTACAAAGGGTTGTACATACACCTAGACAACTTCTCACCATTATTCACAAAGCTTTCACAACAGTTGCTCTCTATTTAATCACTATATTTAATCCATGTAAGGTCATACAGCTCTCACTGTAGTACTGTTACTGTTACTTAGAGCTCTGAATATAGAAGATATTTATTTATCTGTCTTCTGCCTCATGCAACTTAGTGTAAAGAATATATGTACCACTTTCTCTGACATCCTCTGTTTGGAAGCTAAAGCTGGAAATAGATTGCATAGAGATTAATCATCTAAATTTGTCATTTCAAGGAGAAGTAAAGAGGACATACAATCGTGACCCACATTTTTGTGCTACTACAATCGATTTTCTCTGGTGTAATAAAGAAAAAGGTTCAGGGATGCTGAGACATAAGCTCTGTTTGAATCCTGCACTTTAGCAGAGCGAGCCAAGTACGATGCTCAGCTGAAGCACGCTGCTGCAGTTGCTGGAGAGCCCCAGAGCAGTGTCGAGGCAGCAGAGCATTCCCATTAAGGCCAATCAGTTTATCAGGTTTCATACACTCACCACCAGAGACATTTGTCAAGTGAGAGCAGCAGGGAGAAAATTATACATCCTGAAGCTGGAAACTTCCCCATAGACCCAGCAAACAGAACGATTCAAGACTAAGGTACTAAAGTGTGTGGCTGCACAAGCAATGTCCCAGACCCTATCCCCATATTTTCCACTTCACTTGCTCTCTGCTGCGTGTTTCATTGATGCTGCAGCCACGGCTGCTGCGCTGCTTGTGCTCTGACAAACCATGTTTGACTATCACTCACTGCACAAGGAGGTACAGCACCTTCCCGTGCTGGGAACTGTGCCATTGGAAGGTTACAGGCACCACCAGTCACACTGACATTTTAGGAAAAGAGAGTGGAGAGTAGAGAAAGGGACACCCCAGCCATGCAGATACACTTTACACATACCCCCAGATCTTAAGTAGCATTTGACATATGGTTTCAGTAGCAGCTACTGAAAATGCATCCGTTTTTTTCCATACCGTCTTCAAAACATGATCAATAAGAATGAACTCCATTTTTAAATTCTTCTATTTTAATAAGAAAAACTGAAAGCACTTTAAAAAAAATAGAAAAATTGACTGTTCTCATTTTGTCCTTATTACTTTCCCCATTTCTTAATGAGGAAAAGAAGAAAGAATGGAATATAGACACGTTTTCCAAATTCTCTACCTCTTTCCTATTTTTTTGCCTCTCCTGAGTAAGAAGATATAAATTGATGACAGTAAGACTTTCCTCCACCACTCATCACTTAAAGCTTTCCTTTCTTTCAGGGGAAAAACCTGACCATAAAACCAGAGCACAAGAATGCCTGTATTATTTTAGAAAAATTATTGATTATATTTTATAGTTTGAATTCTGCATTTTCAGTAAATACTGTGTTTGACTAAGGCTTATCTAGATGAAAATCAGCAGCTTCAAGAAGAAAACTACTGTAATCCAAAATTTTTGCACCAAAAATGAAACCAGAGGTAAAAACAACAATTTCAACCAAGTGATTTTTATCAATCATTTAGAATAGGGAAGAAATCTAAGTTAAGGAAATTTAAATGTTGAGACATATTATTAACTAGAAATGTAAAGTATAAATAAGATATATATTTAATACATGTAGTACAGCATAGAATTTTATAATATAAAATTTGAGTTTAGTAGTTTAGAAAGTGCATCAAAAACTGGTTGTGCTAAAGAAATAACAAAGAACAGATCTGGAAATCATAGAAATACATTTTAAAAATCCCGTAAGTAGATACATTAAAATAAACACCTGCTCTTGTGTAGCTGTTGAGAGGACCTTAATCTTATATATGAAATAATATCAGTGAGAAATGTTGGAAGTATTGATGTTATATCAGAAGTTTAAGAGATATTGTTTGTAAGACATACTTGCAAGGAGATATAACTACAGAAAATACCTGAGCAGTTTTAGGCTGCCTAAATGAAGGTATCATATCACAATATAATATCAGGGATAAACAAGATTAGACATGGGAGCAAATCTATAGTTGATGTAAATTGTGATGGCTCCATTGCTTTTTTCTCAGCTGGCAGCTGGCACAGCTGCAGGACAGGCTCTGGTGCTATTGCCCTGCAGGTCTACACACCCTTGGGGGTACTCAGTCACCTCCAGGGGACCTGGGGGAAGCTCAGAAAGCAGAAACGGGAATGGTCAGGCACAGTAGAACTATTTATATGGATATTTAAAGAACTGAGTACATGTAGCTTGGCTAAGCATAGTATTAAAGGACAAGGGAAGGGGCTTTTGCTATGGGTGTAAGGTACCCTTTAGTACAATGCACAAATACACATATCAGCAATGACATGAGTTTAACAAGGGGAAATTCAGACAGAATGTCAGACAAATATCCTTGCTGAAGTTAAGTTCTGTAAGACTGAAATAGCTTCCAAACAAAATCAGAGAACTTGGAGATGCTTCAAATCACACTGGGTAAAACACTTAGAAAATGCAAAGAAATAAGCTGCTTTACCAGGATCATAAACTGGATATTTTTAGAAAGATCTCTTGTCACTTTTCAGTAAGACTTCTGTGGAAAACAAATTGTAATGTAGAGAATAATAGATGTTGGTCTTAAAATATTGAACAGTTAAAAATAACTACTCTGTTGTGAATGAAATTAATCCAAACAATGCAAAGAAGTTTAAAATTAAAAAAAAAAGTATATGTGGAATTTAAGTCAAGTCAAACCAGTTGTGAGAGGGAAAAGCAGTCTGGCTATACTCTCCCTTAGATGCAATCTATCCTTCTGTCAAGCACAACTTCATGGGCCTGCCTAATGTTTGTAAAGAAGGAGGGCAGCCCTATTGATCTGAGGACAAAGAAGCATGAGAAAAGACCATAAAATCTGAATTTATAGACTATAAAAATGCAGTCTGAGGAGACTGAATATTGGTATATAAAATCTTAAACTGTATAGTTAATGTCAGATAGACTTAACCATTTTTTTTCTGGAAGACATAAGAGGACAAGGAGCATAATTGCAAAGCAAAGAGAAACAAATTTGAAGCAGATGTTATGTGTCCTATTTTTCTTTGCACAGAGTCACAAGTGTATGCAGAATAGCTTATGAGTCAGAGGCTGAAGCTTAAACACTGGAGGATCATTCAAGAAACAATTAGGGCAAATGGTATCCTGAGGGGATTAGAGTATTAAAAGAAAATGAGCCTTAATAGACTGAATAGACTCCACTTAGTCCCTGAAATTTATTATGTTCATAAACCCAAAAACAAATACAGTAGCAGAAAGATAAAAGCTAAAGGTAAGTTACTTACTTAATATTTTCTTCTTTCTCTATATTTGAGTATAATTCTGGTCTTCACTTTTGCTGTTGAATGGTAACACATATTAAATGCACAATTACATTAGAGAGATTTCAAGGCAGTCAGAATCTGCTTCAGGCAAAATTAACAAGAGCATTGCCTCTGAAATTTGGTGCAGCTGTTACTAATAAAAGAGCTAGTACTGCAGGCTGAAACAGCTGGAGAGGATAAGTGAAAATAGAACTAAGGCTCAGTAATGCAGGTTTTCACTCTGGAGGGAATTCTGGACAAAACCTGTGTGTGGCCCCAGGTCTCATGGCCTTGTTCTGTACTGGACCCCAGTGACATAGCATGCAGCACTCCAGCACTGGCCTCCTTCAGGATGGCCACACAAGTTATGACAGATGGGAAGTTCATGTATTCAGGTAGAAGACGATCCACATGTTCAGACATGCATGCTGATAAAACCTGAAAGTCAAACTCTGTGCAGAAGCACAGTCCCTTCCTGCTGCCTGCCCTTCCCATCTGAGAGACCACAGTGTTTGTCCTCTTCCTATTACAACAGTTTCCCCCTTCCCCATATGTTCTGTGTCAGCTGGTTTTGTGTGTGTGTGTGTGTGTGATCACTCTTCCCACCTTTTCCTAAGCACAAGCATTGAGAAGCACAATGTCACATAGCTTTAAAGTGTCCCTGTTTAGGTGGTCACCTTGCACTCCAAACTCTTACAACACTTTTCACTAAAGAATTCAAGACTCTTGGTGTACAACAGAAATAAGGAACCCTACTACAGTGAAAAGCAATATTGTATGTGCTATGGATCTTTCCTGGACTCTCAGAGAGAATGAAAAACAGGTACTCCAGCTCCAGCTGCCTCAGAGGCAGAAAGAAGGAGAACAAAGGAGCACACTTTGCCTTGGGGCTGTCAAATCTGATATCCTGCCCTAACAATGCTTCACCACCTGCTTTGGAGGAAAATGCAAGACAAACATAGAATGACATAGCCTTGAGAGGAAGTTTCTCTCTGACCCCAGGCTAGTAGTGATTGCCTGTTCCTTGCTATTTGAAGCGAATTTTAGAATGCTCTGTTATGCAAATGTAGCTCATAACTAATGGGATATTTCTTGTCCCAGAGCTCATCTTAGAGCATTGGTCAGGAGCACCTGTACCAGGGAATTTGCACAGGGGCTTCCAAATCTGCATGAAAAAAAGGCTTTGGAAATTCGTGTAACAATGTATGAGGCTGGTCCTGGATTTGAAAAAAATAGTCATCCTCTCCAGACCCTATTAGTGCTGGGACCTCACAGACCCAGCCAGTCTTTAAGTTCAAATATCTGAAACAGTACCAAGAACTGAAGTCCTAAACCACAGGAAATAAAATGTAAACATAAACATTGTTGAATTTCTTTTATGTCTGCACTGAGGTTGACTTAAATCCTACCAGGATGAGCTGGCCTTCTATCTACTGTGGGCAGCTGCAGCTATTTTCCTTCCCAGGGACAACTGAGGTTGATTGTGTCATTCAATAGATCAGCTGTGTTATATATGCTCCCAGAGTTTGGTCCCGTGATAGAGGAGATGGCGATAAGGAAAAAAAAATAAAAGACTTCTTTTGGAACTTGAGTGAACATTATGAGACTGCAACAGCGAAGTGTTATGAGCTGTTCCTTTGAATGAGTGCTGGACCATGCAGAGTCTTTGAGATTTCTCCCTCATGAAAAACTAAAAATAAGCAATCCAAGTATCTTAACAATGTGATAACAGGACTGTAATTCACTCTAGCAAGCTTAGCTGCTAACAGTGAGAGAAGTGGGTAAGAAGGTGGTCCCCACATTAGCTACCCTGCTGCTATCATTCTTCTCCCTTCAAGAGCTATTCTGCTATGGGGCTTCAATGCACTGTGGCAAGCCCTGCAGACTTCACAGCTGCACTGGGATTACAGTATGTCTACTCTTCCCCAGGTATATCCTTGAGGTCTCTACTATGTGACTTTTATTGTTTTAATAATTGCTGGCTGCTTCTGGATTGGAGGAAGAGCGGAACTTTAAGTTCTTCCTTATTCCTTTCCCCTCCCAGAAAACCCCCACAATATCAGCTACAGTCATAGCAACATGAGATGCCAGCCACCACCATGGGTGCAGTTAAGAGAATAGGTAGTAATAGAGTACATAGAATGAGAAGTCTGTGAGGAATGAAGGATAAAAGGGCTTCAGTAGGAGGCTCAGGAAGAGATAAGGTGCTCTGAAACAGACTATTCAGGAAAAGAACATAGTTCTGGAGAGAAAAGAGTAATGAAAGTTTGAGAGCAGATTGTATAATAACTGTGGTGGTGAGACCGTAGTGGAAGTTAGACAATTTTTGAGAGAGCAAGGAGGACAACTTGGAGTTCTGTTTGCATTAGGAATTGCAGAAGGTTTTGAAATCAAAATAATGGGAAATAACATACAACATCTTACTCTTTAGGTGCTTCTTCCCAGAAACCTGTTCTGTAGTAGGGAAATAACCCATCTAGGAACTTTCAATAGGCCTTCAGGTTTTATATCAGACTTCTCCTTGGGACACCTGCCCAGTACTCCCTTAGTCCTCATCTTAATCTCTCCCTGCTTTTGCTACTTAATATATGTTACTACTCACAATAAATTCAGGTGTTAATAATACAGCAGAATGTGCAATACTCTTCATTTCATTAATATAAGTGTCATGTCTTTACACAGAACATGGCAGTTCTCAGACAAGGATTACATATTTATTGCAAGTGGGAGATTTATTGCAAGTAGATTCAATTATAAAGAAGTCAATTGACAAGAGATATTTGAGCCAAGAAAAGCAAAGCTTCCTTCTATAGCAACCATTGAGGGTGGCAAGAGTGAAGCATCTAAACATGAACTATTTAGTCTCAGATTCCCACTGAGCAGTACCTGGCTCTGTGCAGTCAACAAGGTGGACTTCAGCCCACCGCTCTGTAGCCAAGTCTGCTCCTAAGTCTAGCAGCATCTCGTACAAACAGCACAGGGGAAGCAGGGAATTTCATCATGTTAATTGCTTTTTTTTGTTTCTGTCCCTTCTTTCCACACCACATCCACACCCTCAGTGCATGGAGCATCCTCCCTGCACAATTTCCAGTGCCTTATTCCCAAGTTTAATAAAAGCATCTCTTTTTAAACTTGCATTTTTTCATTACAGCCAACACATCAAAATGATGGAACAGAGCCTAAGAGTTAGTGCTAGCTGAAGCACAGTAATTCCATATTGCCAGGCTGACTGGACTGGTTTCTGCTTAGAGGAAAGCATTTGTCAACACTTCATTTCATAACCACATGCACAGGTCACATAGCTTATAATAAACTAAAGATATTGCATAGCCTTTCTACATGCAATAGAATTCCATTGAGAATTGAGATGTCAGGAATAATTTATACTCTTCTCTTTTTGTACCCCTGACTAGACATAAATAAATATCAGACATCCTGTACAGCCTACTTCCTATTAAATACTGTTTATTAGCATCTGTTAAAATTAATAGGTTTCTTATCCTCTCACCATTAATCATTTTTAAATGTGCTGTGTTTGTTGCTAGTGCAGTATGGCAGGCAGTGAAGACCCCTTCCCTCCTGCTTTAATCTCCAAGCAATTACATTACCGTGGCATCCTTTGGGACTGCAGAGTTTTGGATACATCAGCATTTCCTTTTACCACTACCTATTTCCATCCCTAAAATTATACTCCACAATGTCTTGACACTCTGCACAGGAGATGTGAGGTCATGCATTTGATTCTCAAATATTTTAAATGTGTCCATTCTTAACTTAAACAGCTAACATTGAGGAAAACAAACAAACAAACAAACAAAAACAACAGAACCTATTGCAGTGTAAGATTTAAGCCCTGCAGAATTCTACATAAATAGGTCTGTGCAAGCATGTCTAGATGGAAGAATTAAGGCCTGTGTTTCAAACGGTGTCACTAAAATCAACAGACTAATAGAAACTTCAGTCATTAGGAACTACAGAAGTCAAGCTAACATTTGCAGTTTTTCAAAAGAAATCCACAATGGGGCATATGTTCATCACAACTGAAAAATGTATTCATATTCATGACTGCTCCCCAAAACCTTTCTCAGGTCACACAACAGCTGTTGCAGCTTTTGAGACCTCAGTGAAGATCTGTCCTCCAAGGTCAACACACACACCAAAGACATGCTGAGTTTGTGGATAGAAAAATACACTGCAAACAGCAGCATTGCAACACTAGCCTTTTTTTAACTGAAAGTTAATGTTTTCTACAGACAGTATTAAAATGTGTAAATATTTTATAGCATATTACTATGCAATTCTACATACTTCTTACACAAGGAGCTTGTGCAGAGCAGCAAACAGTGATCTGAGGTTACAGACCAATATGGATGCAATTCCATATTACTTGAGGAATAGTTTATGACTGAGTAATTAAAGGCCATATTGAGATGCATATGCTCCCCTGAGTCAAGCAAATGCTGTTGACAGTGTTCATGTCCACAAACAGAAGGAGATTGAAGAGATGCAGAAGGGAGTGTTTTTTCAGTTTGGAACATGCCCAAAAGCTATCATGTTTACTCTTGTGCTTTCAGAAGCTTCTAGAGACATTGGATTGCCTGCAGCACCAAACATGCAGCCACTTTGGATGATCTCTTCACTGCTGATGGGTGAGGAAAAAAGGAAATACGGGATATAAACCTGTGGTATAGCTGCTGGCCTGAAGAGTCCTTCAGTTCCCATCAGACTCTATAGAAACTGAAGATACTCTATACATCACAGACTCAGGTGTTCTGAGAAAAAAACGTCAAATTCTTGTGCATAGTATACAGACAGACAAAGTTGACTAATACAAAAGGAGAATTTAAAAAAAATTAAAAAACCAAAACCACAAAAGCCCTGAACAAGCACATTCTCATTATAATCCCAAATAGCTTCTTTCTGCAAGCCACCTAACTACCAAGGAGCTAGGGGATCACAAGCACTTGCAGAGGTGCCTTGGGAAATACAGTAACAAACAAAGCTTCTACTAGTGACTCCAATGCCACTCAAAGTATCTTATTTTTTTACTGATTCTGACTTTTTTCATATCTTGTTCCCACTTTTCACTGAATTTACTGTTTTAATAGCAAAATAATAGTTTTTTTTAAGAAAAA
>JAOXXN010000395.1:18236918-18247225 GCA_026770055.1 Myrmophylax atrothorax | reverse complement strand
CTGTGATGGGAAAGTTGGGACTTCTCCTGCACTGAGTGCCCAAGCACGTACAATGGGCAAAGGACCAATGAATCATACAGCTAATTCAGCTGAACAACTGCTCAGTGGGTTGCTCTGATATACTAGGACTGTATGAAATTAGGAAATGTTGTTACTTCATGCAGACTTGAATAGAAAGAAGCTTCCTGACACAGAAAAGACATAAGCAAACATTGTAATAGTACTAATAGTGGATTTACAGGAGTGAAAAGACCTATTGAATGTACAAATACAAAAGCATAATTTAATGTGTAAAGTGCCTGTCTCTCGATGAATAGGTTGGAAATTCAATACTAAAAAAACCCCATGCAAATGGACGAAAGATTTTTTAAAGGGATAAAGTCTGAAAATAGTCTGGTTTTCATTCTAATAGAATTACCATCACAGTTTTCCCATAAAGTCAAAGCTCCTTTACTGCTAATTGGGTTTGCCTGCAGAAAGCTTAGGCATTCAAACAGTTTCCTTTCCTTTTATAATTTCTTGTTTTATAAAGTAGTCATTCTCATTCATGATGTTTTCGTTGATGAAGAAACTATATTAACCTGTAGAGGAAAATAAAATACTGAAGGTAACAACTCTATTATTGCTAATGAATTTATGCCCACAGGCTAGGAAAAAGGAAGGGAGAGAATTGTCATCCGAGAGATAGGAAACTCCCTACCTGTTTTTCAATGCCTATAGCCAGAGTTGGCTCTATAATTTGCATTATTATGTCTGTGGGGGAAACTAGGACACATGCAACCCAACATTTACAGTTTTCTTGTGTTCTCATCTCTGCAGGCCCAAACAGAAGAGGTGTACTTGCTTGTTTTTCAATATAGACCTTGAAAGCAATGAGCACTAACATGAAATGATACCTTAGTTATTTTTAAATATAACTCTAATGTTATCCCATTAATATTGTAGGCATTATATAAAACAAAATACAGATATTTATCGATGGTACAGAACATTTTTCTGCTGAAGGCTAGCTAGCCTAACATACCTCATATACATTTACCCAAGCTGCATAGCAAAACCTCCCATTTTTAGCTTAAGAATCCCAACAAACTTCCTTCAAACAGGAGGGTCCTTGGCTTATAGAGTAGGAACAAGCTCAAAACATTGCCAGAGGAGTTTAAATTCTAATGGTTATGTTCCCATTTTCACACAAAATTTGACTTTAAAAACAGCAGCTATGCTTTGTCTCAAACCTCATGTACATTGGACAAATGTACCACAGCAGCAACATGACAGTCTGCAGTGAAACACCACATTAGAGCTTCCTTATGCCTACATCCAATAAAATTAAACTGGAATGAAATTCCTACCTTTTACTACTGTTTCTAGTATAGTTCTTTACCAAGACTGAAACTTCATTGTTCTTAATTATAAAAACCCTAAGAGAAGGAGTAAAAGCTTTTACACACAAAAAAAAAACCAAAACAAACTACCACCACCCTTCACCAGGTTATTTTTAAATACATAAATAAACAAACATGCTATAATCTCACAAAAAAAGATTCCCTACCCACAAATTTATCTTCTGCTAGGAAGTTGACAGGTGTTTTTCATTTTCCTGGCTAACCTCTACTAGTATCAGCTGCCATTCATCAACTGTACCAGGATCTGGGATGGGGAATTGATCAAGGTTAGAACTAAATTATTTTGTTTGTGGGTTATCTGTGGTCATACTCAGTTGCTGGCTTTGGTTCATTATATGGCTGTACACACATTTTTGCCAGCATAATAGTAAGGAAGATACAGGAGGAACAAATGAGCTTGTTCCTTTTCTCACTAGCATAGATCATGTCAGGTAAAACAACCCCCAGAACTGCAGTTAACTCTGCTTTCCACTTACTCTTACAAATCCAAAAATGAATTCTGAAAAGCAAAGTCCCAGTTAGCTTCTCACTTATTGTTACAATGGGGAGAGGTTGGTGTGTGTGTGTGTATATATATATATGTAGGAATACACAAGCTGAGAGAGAGCTTCTAAATAGCAAATAAAGCAGAATGTTTATCATAAGGCTTGTTTAAAAGTGAAAATGTCAAGTGCCAACCTCAACTAGTTTATACAAAAGTAAGCAACTGTATACAACTTGTCCAACTTGTATACAAACTCTTGGTAGGAACAAGAGAATAAGGAAAGGGTCAAAACTTCACCCCATAATGTTCTTCCAACAGACAATCATGTAATAACCACTTGATAATTTTAAGAGAGCTAGGAGACATTAGTCACCAAGGAATTTGTTTTGCATCCATGACATGTACTGCCAAGGAAAGTACTCAGTCAACAATAAGCTATTAATAAATAGTAACCCTTCTTCCAATTCTCAGTATTTCTTCAAGGAGGGAGTTGGCATAAGTCACTTTCAAGATATATTAAGACACTCCTGATCTTAGGTATCCAAGCATATTTTGGCATTGCCTTTTACTTTTTGGCATTACTTTAGGTGTCCTTTTGGACAGCACAGATCTTTGTCATATGTAGGAAAGACATTACAGATTCATGAAATTAATATATATAAAATAAACTCTCTTTTTATGCCATTGTACATATTGTATTTAACATCTGATGCGTAGCACTATTAGTAAGATCTCCATCAGAACAGAGAGATGTAAACATATGATTCATTTCAGCAAAATAAAGCACTGAATATTTGGAATCAATAACTGGAAGAGATATCTACAGGCTATAACATACTTTTCAGTTCTGGGCCTCTGATGGTTGTTTGGCTGTGTCCTGTTTTTGGCCAGCATAGAGTTAATTTTTTTGCAGCACCTGTGAGGCAGAGGAGCCTGGAGCCATGTGAGTGTTTCTAGGTTGTTATTCTATATCACCTTCCATCACCATGGAGGGCAGATATAAGGGATTCCCACTCCAAGAAGAAGGTGGCTGTGGCTTGCAGTTGGGAAAAACCATGGGCACGGAGGGTCCATCCACCACTGTTCATTGTCTCGGGGTCATGCCACATTGTGTCAGTTGGTGACCATTTTTTGCATGTATATCACCCTCTTTCTGTATACTTTGGTTATTAATCTGGTTGCTGTTACTCTTCGTTTTCCTATCTCATTGCTGTCTCCAGCAAATTTTTCACATTTCAACCTGGCAATTTTCACCTTTTCTTGTGCCTCCAATACTCAACCCTCCCCTTGGAGTGCGAAGTGGGATGGGAAGGGGGAAAGTGAGTGAGTGGTGCCTGGTTTGAGAGAGTCTTGGCCAAGGAGACACTAAATTGCACAGTGTTGTTTCTAAAGCAGAACAGGCAGCGATGATGTTTGCAGTCAGGAAAGCAAGAGGTGAATTGCAAGCTTTGTGCTGCAACTTCAAAACACCTGTCACATCCTCACTGAATTCTGCCGCACAAAGTCAACAAGAGTTACAGAATGAATTCCCTTAAATTATTTGACAGGTGATGTTTGAAGATCTGGCAAAAAAAAAAAAGGAAAAAAACATCACAAGCACTTCTCAACTGTGCAAGACAGATACATGTTCTATTGTCCTGTTTTCTCTCCCTCCGCCTGTCACTTCTCCCAGAGCTTAAAGCTAGGGCTGACTGAGCAGACCACTTGTCTGTCTGCTCAGGAAGACCTTTTCCAAGCACAGATATAAAACCAGGAGAAATAGTCACTAAAGTCTTAAGGAAAAAAAATGTCCACGTTATCACTGAAAAATCCAGTATTGTTTCATCCAGACTTATTTCCTACTCATCATGTATATAAGCTTCTCATAGCATACATTCTAAATCATAATACCATCAGAGATAACTCTTTAAGCAAAATGCATTAAAAAAATTCTATTAATTATTTGTCATTTACTAAATATACCAACAAGCATTCCTGGGAAGCAGTAGCAATTCCAGTGTAATAAGGACTTCACAGCACAACTCTGTACCAGAAAAAGGTGGTCAATGCAGCAGCCTGGACCCTACCTAGTATTCCAAAATTGTATACCAACAAAATCAGTGTCATCTCCACTGAAAGTAATAAATTATTATGAAAATAGAAAAAATTAGAATTCTGAAAACAAGAAATAATGACAGAAACACAAACTGGGTCAGGACACATGGAACAGTATTCCTCCTCTTCTAAAATGTACTTGAAGAGCACATGCAAAATTACCATTACTTGATTTTCTGCATGGCAGAGTATTGCAGGGCCTTGGAACAAACCAGCCACAGAAGGCAGTCCTTTACTGAATCCCCATTCAGAGCTCCTAGAGCATGGACAGGCAGTGGGGAAATATTCTTAATTTGAGGAATGACAACATGTCTGTAGAACTGACTCATTTAAAAGCTTCACCCAGGCCTTCAAAAAAACAAACTTGTTTGGTTTTTTTCCCTTGAGAGGATAAAAAGCTATTACATTTAGACCATCTTGTGTTCATTAGCTCATACCCAGCTGTGAAATGTGCTGAACTTCAGCATTAAACAATCATTAGGGGAACATAACCTGGTGTTTTACAAACACTCCGTAAATACAGTAATATTTATCACAAGTCTTCCACTAAAACTTAGGAAACAGTATTTTTCCAACTTTTCTGAGGACTGAGGTCAGAAATAACTTGTACAGTATGCCATGACAAATATGACCAACCTGGCTAAAATTAGCTGTCTTGTCAAATGTAGGTTAATAAACACCAACAACTAAAACCTGACAAATAAAATCAACTAGGGTTGAAAGATGAAGCAGGGAAGTTGTTTCAATGACAGACACTTCCTCTTCACAGACCATAAATGAAGTCGTCTTCTACGTAGTTGGATATGGTCTTGATCACATTGTGTAAATAAAGCACATAGTTTAAAATTACTTTTGTAATGTTTACCTGTGGGATTGTATCACATTGCAAAGAAGCCACTTTTAGCCCGGGTTTACAGAACAGGTAACTGGCATTTAAAAGACTATGACATGCTAAATAGCTTTATTTAGGTACCCAGTCTTCCAGCGATATATTTCTTTATTTTAATCAAAGTGTCTCTATTTCATCTTGGCAATGACTTAGCTATAAACAAAATTAAGAAATCTGGAATTAAACTTAAGCTCTCACTTCTTCTGCTCTGTTTTTTAGTACATTCACAAAATACAGTGGAAGAATCCAGCAGCTCTACAGTCAGAATTAATTAGGTAAACTGTTTGTAGAGGGAAAAAATAACAAAACAACAAAAATACAAGCTTAAAGCAGCTTTGGAACTTTTACTAGCAAAATTATATAGAAGTAGATAGTTACTATGACTGGAAAATATTAATGCACAGAAAAATGTTAAAAAAATGCATCCCAGTGACATTCAGGCTAAGAAGCTATGGACATAACTAAGGAATTTAATGAAACACAAGCAATTACTTTTGAAAATTCAAGGCTGTAGAGATTCCTTGTAAGTAACTGTAGCACCTACCCTCAAAGCTTGGAGAAGGGCATTCATGGCAACTAACCACTTAGTGACCATTCATTGCACTCTAAGATAAAGGAGAGGAGCCTGTATGGTGCCACACAGAGAGTGTGGAGAAGGAAGCCTCCAACGGACATCTTCCCAGAGGCCTATTCCCAGGGGCTGGAGTCAGTCTTCAGTTCTACTGAGAGAGGTGAAGCCACACAGACACATCTAGACTTCCACATTGGCCTGAGTTTGAATACACTTTCATCCCAAGTGCTCTGATCATCAGCACAGAGCTGTACGAGTAGCAGATTTCCTGCAGAGCCTCAAGAGGAGCAGAAGTCAATTCCTAGCAGTGTCTGCTGGAGGAGATGCTTCCCAGGCTCTCCTCTCCATTGCAGTCATGGGCCCTACCTAAATGGCCTCACTTCTTAGAGCAAGGGAGAATTGTCCTTCTTTCAGTGCTTCTGCTGAAGCTTTCTTAATCCTTGCACACATTTTAGACAGTGAGAGAAACAAAGAGAAATGGAGTAAATTCAGAGAGGAATGGAAATTATTTGCAACTGGCATATGAAGAGTTTGGAAAGATCCTTATTTTTGACCTAGAACAATCCAATTGAGGCTGAGAAATGTGCTTGGAAACATGACAGGCAGCAGGGAAGCACCAGCTACTCACCTTTGCATTGTCTGCAGCTGAACACAGCCCCCATTCCTTCAAGTTTAGTTTTAATCATCTGCTGGCACAAGGGTATACAACAATAAAAGTCAGATATGAAACAGTCTTAAGTGCCTTTTTCTTCCACAGAAAAATAAAGTCTCCCAGATTAACACTGAATTGCACACTAATGTTAACGTGTAAATATATATGTGTAAATAGCTTATTCACTTCAGCTCAGCCACAGTGAAACACCTGTTCTTGCAAAGCTTCATCTCCATGTTTTGCATATTGAACAATTTCAGGTGAATCTAAACAGAAGACGATTTTGAAGTTGGCACTGCTTGAGCAACAAAGCTTATGTTAAGTCCAGGCAGCATAGAAATTAATTTTTAATGGAATCACATGAAATAAATTTACTGCCTTTATCTCTAGCATTTGAGTTTTGTCTTTCGATATAAAACAGTATAGAAAGTATTAAATTGCTTTGGATGATATGTGGAACAGATCAGGTAATGAAGATGCAGTGTGTGTCACAGCAAAGAGAAGTCTGGGGAAGAAAATGCTGTCACTGCATGAGTAAATGTTCTCTACAGCAGATTAATTTGTTTTAAGAGCATAACAAAACCTCTCCTGCTGTAGCAGCTCTTACTGCAGTTCTTCTTTGACCGTGCCTCCTGCACTGGCTTTCTTCTTGCAGTCAAACATGGCACTTTATGTGCACATTTAACTCTACGAGCTCCTGGCTCCACCATATGCACCACCACAGGTTTCTTAGTAATTATCACTGTGCAGGGAGCACATACATATTTTTAAGCACTAGGACACTTTTAAGCATGACAACAATATGGTGCCAACATATTTATATTTTTAGTGTTCAATTACAGTAGTTGAATGGCTCATCTTATCTGATCCAGTAAAAAGTATTAATGAAACACATCTTTATTCCCTACTTATCTCAGCTATTCATCCATACTGTAAATTGAATTTTGTAAACAATCCATATTGTTAAATTGTGAGTTTTCAATTAAACATACAGCACAATTTTTCTTAAAACACAATTAAGATAGCCATTTATGCACATAACAAGACAGTTACCAGTCTACATCTTGCAGCTAATTATGATAATTCATAAACACAATTTCAAACTATGAAGAATTTTCAGTGGTGCACACCTGCCCCCTTGTGCCAGCATTACATGACTGCCTTTTTCACTGCTAAGGGGATTAATGCACTACAGCTCACCCTGCCCTGACAGGCTGTATTAAAATCTTGCATGCAGGTATTTTGCTCCTCATCTTCTCTTTCAGTGTGCAACAGAGAAGAAAAGATATATTGTTGTATTTCTCCATCTCAGCTGCTGGACATTTTTTCTGAAAAAGCAGAGAGATTTACTAAAGTGGGGATAGGTACATAGCTATTGATGGTATATATAGCACGAGGATTACAGCAAGTGACTGTGGCCAGTGGCAGTTTCTTAATGTCTTC
Source organism: Myrmophylax atrothorax (assembly GCA_026770055.1). Classification (NCBI taxonomy): domain Eukaryota; kingdom Metazoa; phylum Chordata; class Aves; order Passeriformes; family Thamnophilidae; genus Myrmophylax; species Myrmophylax atrothorax. The sequence goes on along the minus strand of JAOXXN010000395.1, from coordinate 18,239,689 downwards.
ACTGGACCAGGTGAAGAGACTTTTGCTCCCATCACAGCCCAGACAAAAGAAGAAATGAGAAGCTTGCTCTTCACTGCAACAAGAAAGTAAGTAAACTATGAAGGCTGGTTTTCACAGTAAAACTTACCACACCTGGATCAGTCAGCCTAGAGAGGCTTTGAATGCTTCCAAGGGTAATTCCATGTGAAGTAAAAAACCTAAATTTTATTCCAGCAATGCTCTTTCTGTTCCTTCAGGCTTTGTAGCTGGACTGCAGATTGAAAAATATTCATCACAACTGCTCACATACCCACTTAGGAGAACTGGTTCTTGAACATCTACTACCCTTTCCAGCCTGTCGTAAGCAGGAGCAAGTGGTGGGGTTCAGCTCCCAGGTAACATGGTCTATCACAACCCCCTGGGGTACCTTTGGCTGCACAGCTTCTCCTGCTTCCCCTGAGACTGTATTTCCTCTGGCACACTGGCTCCACCGCCTCCATTGCTGCACTCCCACCTCCAGGTAACAGCTCTAGCCTAGTTGTTAGATACTTGGTTAACAAAACTTTACGATCCCTAATTCAGTGAAAATTTCACTATTTATATTCAATTCATTAAAGGATGATGACTGGTTTCTTAATGCACACTGGAGTGTTAAAATGTGAAGTGAAATTTCCAACATCACTCTGTAACCACATTCAGATTTCAGATATGATTTGAAAAACCCACTTGTCTTTCATCTTCTTGGTTCTGAATCTAAATACATTATAAAATCTGCCTCTTCAACTCTGTTTTCGCCTCAGCTGAACACAGAGCATAATACAGACAAGAAATACAGCAGATTAAGGACCCTTAGTCTGGACTAAGAAACAAGGTCCATTTACTCTGATATGATTCATGGTTTTACAATGTTGCTTTCTCAAACTAGATAAAGCTGTTCAATCCTGTGCAGAACCCTTCATTGGATATCTGTACAGAATGAAAATGAGAAAAATCTTTTTAAAATAATCTAAAGGACAGACCAGATAAGCTTGTTCCACATACCTTATTTAGCTGGGAAGTTCTGGTCCAGTTGTAGGTTCCCCATGAGAGTGATCAGTTTTAAAGCATGTTGCAATAATACATGAAAAGCCTGTTGTTATTTTACCCCTAGGAAAGTGTATTTCTTGGACAGGATTCATTAAAATGCACAGTCACTAGACCAGCAGTATTTAGAGAAGGAAAATTTTGGTGGGCACAGGAATGTGTGTGCTTCATGGATCATGTGTTTGACTTAGAGGACAAATTAGAGTGTGACCCACGACTATACCCTTGGTTTGGGACATTTTGTACCTGTTCAGATCACATTTCTGGCCTTCCTGTAGGAGGGTGACTACAGTCCTGTTCATATCCTTGATCTTTGAGAAAGTTTCTCAGTGCTTGGAAAAAGAAGAAAGGCTTAAAATAGGAAAACATACATCTCTAGACTGTCGCAATTGCAAGGCCTTCAAATGAGCAGATCTGATGTATTCTGGCTTGGCCACCATACCATAAGAAGCTAAAATAGAAAGCAGTAGAATACCAACAAAACCATAAGCAGCAACTTGTCAAAACAGCACCTAAAATCAATCTGCTCAAAAGCTGCTGCAGCTGTGTTGACTTTATAGCATCTGGAAAATAAAACAAGTTGCAAAGTTACAACTTTACTACTAATCTCACAGAACACGGGTACTGCAGTGATGGGTACTATTTTCAAAGGTGTAACAAGTTGAGAAAGCTCTCACAGAAGTTCTTGCTAGGTGCTTGCTTAACATCAAGATTGTAGCTGTTGCCATTGTAACACATGTCCGCCCTTTCATAATAATCACAGCTGTGCAACAGAGCATCAATGGCCAATGGCATTTGAACAAAGAGTATGATACCTGTGTGATATGTTTCATGAGAATGGAATAAAGAGTCTTGGAATGAAGAATATTCCACAGATGTTATTTACCAAAGCAATGAAAAATCGTAGGAAGAGAAAGTTGCTTGAAATACTCCAATGTCTGTGGTCTTTCTCCCTTCTCACACAGGTAACTACCCTAGGGAACAAAATGCTGAACATAGAGCAGAGCAAAACCATTTTAGGGGGGTTCAGGGGCCAAATGAAAAGGCAAGGGACCAAAGTAAAAGTTTAAGCAACTTTAAGATTTGAAAGCATAACTGTAAAATATTGTCTTCTTAGACCTTACAAGATCCTTGAATCTATTCCTCCACTGAAGATTAATTTCTCTAACAGCATGCTAAGTCATGCTGTGAGGAGCAGACCTTTCTCATTATTTTTAATAAAGTTAGAAAAAGGAAAGATAAAGGTTGGAAGTGCAAGTACAGTGAATGTCAATTCAAATGCATAGATCCACCCAGCACGTGGTTCGCCAAAACTATGATGGATTTTATTGACTTCCATATTGATGGAGGAATGGTTTAAGCTGCATAGCTAAGTAGTTGATTATGAATAATTGTCATCTAATTCTTGCATTTGTTTTGAACTGCCGGAGTAGAAATTAAAAATGCAGTATCTTGAATAGCTGGGTCACTCAAATAAATACATAAACTCAGTTCTCAATTGCATCACTTGCCAGCAAGACCTGACATGCCACTTAACCCATTTAACTTGATGTATCCACACCATAAAATAGCTGCAGTCATCAAGGTCTGCCTAAGCAGCACCTTAGAGCATAATTCATCTAACACATTTTAGATACATGTTTCCTAATGTCACTACAAGCTATCATATTGGAGGATGTCAATGTCATTTTGAGTCAGAGGAACTGTAA
>JAOXXN010000395.1:18211593-18236818 GCA_026770055.1 Myrmophylax atrothorax | reverse complement strand
ATGTATTACTCTATTGGGAAGAAGGGAGATGAGGGATTATAGTATGAAAACACTGAATTATAATGACACATTTATTTATAGAAAGGCTGGGATTTGGTACAGATAATCATGTTTCACAGAGATCCTATCTGATGAATACAGAACAAGCAGTGCTAGGAACTGAAAGGTTCCAGTAAGTAGGATAGTGCCTATCACCACAGCTTCCACAGTGAGCAACAGACTACATCTACATGGCTTGAGCCTTTCACTCTAGCACCGATGGAGAGAGAATGACTCCTGAATCAAGAGTTCAGCCCAAAATCAGGGATAACATAATGAGGATGCTAATCTTCTGAAGAAGTACATGAACAAGAAGTGATTTAGGTATTGATGAGAGACCAAAAAATGTGATTTCTCTCTTTTCTGAAATCAACAGCTGAGCTCAGAAGCTGCCAGAAGTACCCACAGGCAAAGAAGGCCAGGGAAAGCACAATCAAGAGGACTCTTCACAGAGAGCTGTTCAGAGCTGACACAACAGAAATATAATACTCCTTGGGGTGAATGAACACATGCTAATATTCTTTAAGTTCTGCTAAAAGGTCTTGACAGAAGAACAGATGGGTGAGCCACGCCAAAGTTCCACACATAAATGCAGAAACTATGGAGGCAAGAGCATGGTCTGAAGGCCTGACAGGAGGGGTCCCAAGCCCATAGGGTTCAGAGGCAGAGATGTCAGAACTTGAGAGCACGAAGAGAAGGCAAAAGGCCAGGATGTATGGTGAAGTAAGTGGACAACTGCTGGGGCAGTGAGAGTTTAATGATGAGACAATACTATCATTTTTTCATGTAATTTAAATTCTTCTCAGTGCCTTGAGAAGCCTCTTAAAAATAGCTCCTTTGAGTCATGGAAAAACTGTTGTCCAAGCAACACAGACAATAAGCACGTCAAGAGAAAAAAAGATGGAGGAAGAGAATAAACACAGAAAAAATATGTCTTGAATTGAAGAACAATCACAAAAGCTAACAGCTGCTTGTGAAGTCATTGAAAATGGATATTTAAATGCCAAGCAATATTTTGAGAGACAGATGTTAATACCTGGCAGTCTCTCTTTGTAGACCACAGGCCAGTAGTCTTCTGCATGAGAACAGGCCTCTCCACATGTAGATTTTAATAGCAGGCAGGTGGGAGAGAAACCAAAGCTAAAATGTATACAATCAAGGACTGTTTAGACTCTGTTTAGGACATAGTGCATAAATATGAATCTCCAGTTTCTGCTGCCATTGTTAAACATTTGCCCAGCACACAGTAACTTCATGCAGTAAGTATCAAGTTTGTGGAACAGGTGAGCTCTGTGGTACATCATCTCATCCTGGCACTAAACACAGTTCAGAGGTAGGAGCTTGCAGTGTTGCAATGGAGCTGTCTTCTGACTGTACACAAAGGATTCCTTCCCACAGGACACAAGGTATGCACTTTAAACATACTGATATTTGGTTCCCTCTGTACTATCTGAGGTCTCATTTTCTTCATAAATTTGCCTTTATGAATGCCATATGCCAGTGGATGGCCCGGTTTTGGGCTTCCAGCTAATTGCTCTAAAGCTGGAGGAGGTATCTGCGCATTACCCAGAGCACTTCCATCACTACAGCACAGACATACACTGTCAAGTCAAGCACATCCACACAGTACTGCTCAGCTTACAGGTTAGTTATTCAAACGGTACCCTCAGACATATGCTTGACTTGTATTAACCTCTGCAGCAAAATCTGAGTTAGAAATCTGTCACTTTTCCATTTAGCCATGCCTTTCCACCCATATCATGCTACCTCTTTCCTTATACTGATATTACTGGCTTTGAGGTTGTGCAAAAAATGGAATCACAGAATGTTGATAAAAGAAATCATTTTGAAGAAAAAAAAACAAATCCGGATCATTTGGTGATACCATTTTAGTGTGTCCCACTTTAGTTTCCCCTTCACGGAAAGATGAGAGAGGTGGTCACTGCAGGGCAGGATTGGAAACGTGGTTGGGCTTGGTAGAGGGAGTGGGAGAAGGCAGGGGAGACAGTACTTGTCACAGTCAATGCACTGGGCAACTATTCCCTCTGTACAGAGAACTCCATAATATATAAAGATTCGATTTTGCTATACTGGCAGCATTGGAATATATAAAAGCACCACAGAACATGGAATCAAAGCTCTGCAACAGATGAAACTTCATAGGAAATGCTAACACACATTTCCTAAGGAGAAATCCACGTGGTAGCTACTGTATGTCACTTACCTAGAAGGCACTAACCAGCTCCATCTGCAGCTGCCATTTGTCCTCATTAATTTTCACAGCCTTCTTCAAACTAACACTTTAAAAAAATAAAAATATTCTAATGCTACATTGTACTGTACACTTAACACTCAAATAAATAAAACATGTCCCTAAGTATAATAATCTTCTTCAACTACAGGCAGAGCAATTCCAAAACACTTCCAGATTTTATTTTAACTTAAACTTTCTTACAATGCTGTAAAAATAATTTACTTGTGTAAATTAATAAAGACAACTCAAGAACATTTGTAGATAAAATCTTAAAGAAGCCAGCAAATCAATTTCTTTTCATTAATGTTGCACTGACAGCATACCTAACCAAAGGCCCATTCAAAGTCCAGCAAACCAGGATCCATTAAATCTGCAGATCTCTTTCACTTATTATCTTTGCTTATTTAAACAAACCAAGGGACATGGAATGTAATGATGTTCTGTTGAAGGGTTACAAATACAGATTGAAACAGCAAGTTAACCCTCTAAGGAGAGGGCATGTCTGAAATAAAACAGTGGTTTAGGAAACTTTTTTCTGAGATCAAGTTTGAAAAATTATAGTGCTAAATATTCTACTTAAGTTTGAAAACTCAAAGCTTCCTTTGTTCAAACAATACACATCTTTGATAGCTTATATCAATGGGTATGGTAGCTTTTACAGAGCATTGTTTATGAATATATAATACATACATAGTGCTGGGTTTAATATTTTATTTGAATGACGTTTAATGTTATGCAAAATAAATTGCTATGTTACATCCACTGTGACATCAACTAAAATGTGAACTAGTTTGCATAGGTTAGTACTTTGGGCAGCATGATGTTGCTCTAGTCCACCAAAGCTTAAATATTCACAGTGTAGAGGAAGAAACAGGAATTAAAGCATTTCTACTAAAATATATTTTAATAGCTGGTGTTAACTTTCTGCATAACAAAAGCCAAATTAAGATGATACATCATATGATCCAAGAGTAAGTTTATCTGTCCTTTGAAAAACAATTGTTACCTTCATAACTGTAGACTCCCAAATACAGTACAGTTGTGCAAAATAACTAAAACTTTACACACTTTAAAGCAAACATAAGCCAAACTGCACAGCGGTTCATTTTTGCTTTTTATATAACACTGCAAAAACCAACAGCTGAGAGAGTTTCCACATCATGCTAATCAATGTCAATACAGTCATTGCTGTCTTCCAATGGTCTAGCAATTTCTAATAGTAATATTAAATACACAATTGAAATGCTACAGTATAGCTTATTTCCCCCCCTAAAATAATAATAATTAAACAAATGTCAACAACTGGATTACAACTTAAGTACAATATGCAAATTCTATTTATCAGACACAAGAAGCATATGAAATTCCTTTGATATACTGTTGTAGTGCAGGCAGTTTCAGAAATAGAGCTTTCAGGTTTTATTTCCAAAGGAGAGATGGGGTTCCTATGGCATAAAGCTGGAGAAAATCACTAAAGCACTGCAAAATGGTTTATTTCTTCTACAGCTCACCAGTACTTTGCATTTGCCAGCACACCAATTTGGAAAACTTCTTTCAACAGCATCTTTTGTCTGTTTCAGTACATTATTCAAACATTTACTAACTAAAGCATATCCTATAGTTTAAATGGAGCATTAATCAACTTAATTAAAATTTTATACCCTGTACCACCTTATGCCAAAGACCCCTGTATTTTTCATATGTCTTTCTCACTGTACAAGATGACACGCAGTCACTGTACAATAAAAACTAGAATTATTACCTTCCCAAGTATTGGACACCTTCCATATCCCTGAGGAACAGTCGGGAGGGACACATTTGTCAAAAACATTATCCATGGGAGGTGATTCTCTGTCAAATCCCAATCTGCTGAAGTAGTTTATTGTATGTCAAACATAATCAAAAAAACCCTGTTTCATCAAGATTAAATGCTAATGATCCATAGTGAAAAATTACAACTGCAGTATCTGTACGTAGCTTTGTTTAGAAAATGAAGATTAGCCAGGCAAGGAAGAGTAATGAAAAGCAAGGCACCCATTTGTTCTTGTATACATGTATGAATATGCTCTATGTTGTTTTCTACATTTATACTCGTGTTAGCAAGAACTAAAACATTCTCTACAGAGTTCTTTATTTCTGAAATGGGAACATGTGAACTTCCAGCTTCAACTGTGGAACAGCTTGGGAAATTCATCTCCTTAAAAGTCCTTTCCTTTCCCCAGAAAAACGCTGAGTAAAGGAAGAAAGAACAGTGATGGGAAAAGGCTGTGCTAAAAAGGAATATATACTGTAAAGGTGACAAGACAGCAAATAACATCTTTTCACCCCTATATCACACTGCATGTAACAGGCTCCAACATATGCCTTTTAAAACCTGTGCTGGCACAATTTAGTTTATGACTTACTTTCCCTACCTTACAAATTTTAGATCTTAAAAAAACACTTTTATAATTGCACTCTCCTAATTTTGGGCCTTTGATTGCATTGCTTAGAACAAAGCTGCATAACGATGCTAAAGTTTGGTTTATATCAAAAAGCAAAAACCATTCCATATAAACATGAATTTCTAAGCATATATGACATAAAAAACTTGATTACATGAATGATTAACTTAAACCAGATCTTAGTAATTTTGCTGACGTACCATTCTCAAGAGAAATACAATTCACGTACTGTTTTGGTTTTTTGACTTTTCATTTTTGGCAATTTGCTTTAGCTGCTTTGCCAGGCTAATGAATATTCAAAATTCACAAAGGAAATTTTATTTTGATTGTTTAGCATAATATATTTCTCTAATGTCATCAAATGCTCATTTTCTGATTTACTTCTATACATAAAGTGTTCAACACTGCAAGTTGTTTCCTCACTTAAGAAGAATGATCATGTATTTAGAGGTGGAGATTCTTTTTTTAAGTCCCTAAAAACTGCAGCTTGATGCAACAAAACTATTCTCTTTATTTTATTCGGTTAACAAACTGACAACTTGTTTTTATTGTTGTCAGCATTACACAGCTAATAGAGCAGCACAGCAGCAAGTGACAGCCAATTGTGCCTCAGGCATCATCTGAAAAATTTGCTAGACAGTATAAGATGGAATTCCTCTCCTTGTTGTTGATGGCTGGTGATGAAAACCAACACAAAAGCAGACTGCTTGTTACAAAGCTTCTAGCTCAGCATACCACATCAGCCTTTTGAAAGAGCCATTTGACTTCCAAAGTTTGCAAATTTCACAAGGATGTCACCAGTAACGCATATGGGTCTGCAGCTGCAGTAGCAGCTCCTCATGCAAAACTTCCAAGACTTTTAAAGGACAGCAGTCACCCATAGAGATCGCATATTTACAGTAGCGAATCTCTGGTTTTAAACCACATTTTTTGAAGTTAGATGCTCATGGACAGTTTTAGCCTTGAAATTATTAGGCTGCTGACAAGAAAGCACAAGCAATTCCTCAGTCATGGACATTTTTGATTCTTTTTTTAATGAAGTCATTCAATTCTGCTTGGCAGCTGGAATCAGCCCTGTGTTAGCAAAATCCAAAAAAAAATTGCATAAGCTTTCCAGTTCCTGATTGTATGCAAAAATAGAACTTGCAGGTATTTGTACTCACAACCTTCAGTTAACGTAACAAATCTATACTGCCTTCCTTCTTTAAGTAAATATTGCAGGGTTGCCTACTTTGTGAAATGAGAAATACAAAATTGTCTATAAGCTCTATATTTAATTCTACTTAAAAAATTCTAGAAGTGGAAGAAAGCCAGTGCAGAATCAACATTCTGAGGGTTACTAAAAAGTTAACTTCTCTAGTACATGGCTGAACTCCACAAATTATGTTATCAGCAAAAAATGTTCTTTTCATCTGCATGCACATGAGTAAGTTCCTACATGAATCTTTAACTCTTTTGTCCTTCCTCTCAGAATTTCTCCCTGGGAGGGAATGCAGCACCCAGGCAAAGCAAAAGTGAGTTCCCTGCAACCCAAGCCTGCTGACAGGCTCTCACAGGTCCACTGTGTCACCCCTTGTTTGATCCTCTCCTCAGCCTCACAGTCTGAGACCTGGATCTCTCAGTTCTGACCATAAATTAACAGGTAACAAATAGCATATGTGCAGATTTGTCAGCAGAATATGTTTACTGTTTTCTACAGATGGCTAAACTGAAGCATAATGGCATAGAGTATATTGGACTTCTCTTTAGTTAGCTCTCCCTTCAGTGGCAGTTATGAGAAAGACCAAGTCAGTAAAATAAAACATAGTATTTCTCCATCAGTAAACATTTGGCAAGCGTACAAACCCCTGTTGCATCAGCAAGACTTTTGGAGCAAACTGAACCAAGAGGCCATTTATCTGAAATGCACTACGATAACCAGAGCCCTCCTCCACTCCTTGATGGAGGCATAAGTATTTCTGAAGCAGGGGTGGGTACATTAGCTCATCAGCAAAGCAGCCATTAAGCAAGTTACCTGTGGTAGGTAAGAAGGAGGGATATGACTGCAGGCTTTGTGTGACTGCACAGCACCGGGGCCTCACGTGGGGTATTTATTTACAGCAGTACAAGTGAAGGTAAAGGAACTAACATGAAGTATTGGTTGTACATTGCCCTAATGAAAGCTTCTATTTAAATGCTAGTTATTATTAGAAGGAAACAGAAGAGTTGACAGGTTTTATACTTTAGATAGTCTTTGCAAGGAATCTTCTGTGGAAATGATACTGAAGAGTCATGAATCTAGACATGGATTTAACTGATGGACTGGGATGCAAGCAAAGCTGATAGGTCACTTGGAAATAAGAAAAAGTGGGTAATCCAGAAATAAATGTGGCTATGCAAGACTCAGGAAATTTTGGCTGTTAAAATAAATCTGTTTACTGTAAGGCTGCTGGGCAGTAGGGGATTTTATTGGGTTTTTTACTGGCATATTACTTGTCATTATTTCAAATGACTGAATTATCTACTCAACATTTTATTTTTATTGGGATACTAACTGCTCAAACATTAAACACCTCCCTAATAATTTGAAGATGTGTTCAAACTGAGTGTGTTAACCTTCTGTAACTTCAGAGTGCCAGAATAAGTGAATTCATTTTATGGTTGTTTTTATAAAGAGAAATAACCTCGTTGAGGTATAGGGAAAAGGTATTTCCCCTTTACAGCTAATTGACCAAAATCTTCATAGGATTGGCAGCACCAGGCTTCATATATGTTTTCAGCAATGCTGTTTGCAAAGCTCTGAGCTTCTTGTGGATTATCTTTACTTTAAAGAATTCTAAATTGGATTCTGAGTGAGAATGCAAACTGTTACAGCAGCGATAACATAAAGATCATGTACTCCTAAAAGATTCTTCTGACATTTTTCTAAAAGGTTAGATTTTGAGTAAATCATAATAAAGCTCAAAGGACTAGAGACAAAAATTAGTTAACAAACTCAATATAATTTGCTGGAAGCATTCCTGTTTTTCCAGTTCTCTGAACAGTACCATACATCCAGCCATCATCAATTGGTTGCACATTGATGATATAATCACCATCCCTGAAGGAAACTTCATCTTCATCTTGAGCGCTGTAGTCATACATAGCTCTATATGTTCTCTGTTGAAGGAAAGAAAACAAGGCTGTCAGTCTCAAGTCTAAACAGAGGAAGATTCCTTCTCTTTGCATAAAGAAAATGAAAAGAGAAGGAAAAAAGAATAGAGGGAGCAAGGCAGAGAGCAAAATCACAAGTTACCTGTTGAAAAGGAACGATACTCTCTCCACCCTGTCAAAAATACAGTGAATATTGAGTAGCAAAATAATTATTTTTGTTAACCTACATTGTCCAAAGACTTCACGCAAACAGATTTCAAGCCATTCACTCTATCTTGAAATATTCTAATTGTTGTTTCATTTATTCACTATTATCAGTCCATTACATCCAGCATGGCTAGCTGTGCTTCTGCTCCCTATTTGCATGATTCCCAAATAGCTTCTCCTTTGTCTTCACTACAAAAAGAAACATAGTCTTCATCCAAGTCATTAACTTTGTCATCTCACTGAATGTGTTTCATGTCATTAGGATTTTACCCTGAATTAAGAATTATGAATTTATTATTATCTAAGGAAAAAAACAAGACAAGATTTCAAAAGGTCTGTAAAAATATTTTTTATGAATACTCATTATTTTCATATTCAGGCAGAATGTTCTGTTTAGCACATAAAGTCCCATCATTAGCTAAACCAATATTCTCTACAACCCTGCCCACTGTAGGCCAAGATACCAAGTTATTTTCTCTGTTTTTCTAAGTAGAGTATTTATTTTCACTCATAACCAATAAAATGCTACCATTTATTGGATCTCAGAGTGGATTTTCAAACTCATGGGGAACAGTCTTCCCTTGTATCTTAAGAGAAGAAAAAAATAGCTCATTTTAAAATTCCCAAAAGTACTTTCTTTTTCTTACCCTGGCCCTTGGCAGAAGTCAAGAGCGGTTCAAGCATCACTGATAATATTCGACTTCCCTTCCAGTAATTTTTGCTATGTTACCATAACTAGCTCAATTTCTGGTAGAATGATTTAAAGAGGAGAAAAAGGTAAAAACTTTGTTCTGTTTTCCAGAACAGGAAAACAGCTCTGGATTAGTTTTAGTCCATATATATATGGGGTTTTGAGGGGTTTTAATAAAAGTATTTTCTGAAAAGGTGGAGACTGCTCCACACAGAGTGAGCAGGCCATTTGTTACATGTTGGAAATGTGGGATTATTTAATCCAAACACTATAAGGCAATTTATCACTCCTGTTCCCATGTTAGAAACACACTTTTTGTCTTGATTCTGCCTTTATAATTGGTAATGCAGATTAAACAGTGTGGAGAAATCAACTCCTGTTTTAAACAATGGTGATTTTCAACCAGAGGTATGTGCTTTCTTTGTGGTTCCTTAATGTCTTCCAGGTATTTGTGGAAATTGATGAAAAAAGCATTGTTTATGCACCACATCACAGCAACTGATTGGGTGGGTTTTATCATCACCACAGTTCCTTAAAGGTTCACAAACTAGAGAGCTAGCAGTCAGAAGAACTGTGAGAATCCTATTTGTTCCAACTGTTTCAACTGATCTCCCTAAATAACTCTGAAAAAGCAGTGAAAAACATGCTATTACAACAAGCTCAGAAGGAGTTAGCCCTTTAAACAATTTATTTCAAAAGAGGATCCATTTAAGAAAAATGGTAATAAGTCTATATCTGGCATACAACAGCAAATGGATTTTGCTTTGAGCCACGCTTATATGTTTCCCTTAAATGGGCAAAGACTGAGTGAAGAAATTAAATTTTTTTTATTAAACTAACATGAAGTTGGAAAAATAGAGAGTTCTTGCTCACGCAGAAGGATGCTCACTCATCCTTAGAGCACCATGGCAAAGGGCATGCTACTGCTGCCTCTAAAGGCAAGAGCCTGATTACATCACTGTGGTGGCACAGTCGTGAAGACAAGCTAGTAATTTCAAACTTCAAAAGAATTTATTAGGGCCCTAAATGCTGCTGAGAAACCTAAATTTATGGCCTTAACACCTAATTAGGTGCTAAATCGCTGTCAGGAGAAATCTCCATAATAATCCTGTTAGCATTTAATGCCTAATTATCACTGCAGAGTGTAGTCTGGCCTATATAATTGAGAATTACAATGCCTAAAGGACTCAAAGCCTAAAGGGATTTCTAAACTGCATTTTAGTGAATTATTCCTCTGTCAGTAGTGAGTTTAGCAGGTACTGAGTAAAAGAGGGTGTAAGAAAAGTTTTGTAAAACATTCAAATACTCACTTTCTCTCACCTCCTCAAAGATCTACCTCACAACTACTGCTCAGACAGAACACTCAGTCCTTTGCACATGAAAAACTGAAGCCCAGCTATTATATTTTTCCACTTCCCAGCTAGATCAGATCTGACAGATGCATATTTCCATTTCATCCACTAGTTTATACTTATTCTATGGATGGGTCCTTGCAAGGAACAGTACCTGTTGCAGCACCCTTCACATACAGCAGCTATCAAGGAAAACCAACTCTCAACAAGGGTTTTGTTTTCCTACCAATCTTAGATATCTAAAGGTATGTGAACACTGCCTGTTATTTTCCAAAGAGGCAAAGAGCCTGCAGGCGTCTATTATAAAACACTTTGTATTCTGAGCAAGAATTTAATGCAGCCCATTATGCAGAACTGCTTATAGAAAGTGAGCAAAATTAAGAACAGAAAATAATGCAACTTATCTGGCAAAAAATACCTAAAACCCCATGACATAAGTCTACCCAAAGACTGTGTTAGGATCATGCCTCATAGAAAACACAGCTCAAAATTAAATAAACCAAATTTTGAAAATTCAGAAATTAGAAAGTTTCTCAATATAGGAGACTGGTAGAAATGATAATAAAATGAACATGCATCTTTAGGGGACACTGATTTGATAACAATAAAACAAAGTAGTAGGTTTACTACAGTAGTCAACTCTCCATTACCTCCACCCTGGTATAACGCATGGGATCTTAATCACTTTTGCCCTAGAGATGTCCTGGCCAAACTCAGGCACTGATGAGTGACTTTATCACCTCCATTGCTTTTAGTTTAGTCTCAAAAACTGCTTGTGCTTTGAGGTCACTATCCAGTCTAGCATTTCTTTCCTTCAGTCTCCCCCTGCTGTTACTTTCTTCTTGTACTTCATTCTTCCCTCTCTTACTGGCAAGGCAACACTGCGTCTCTAGTAATACTGCTCCAAGCCCAGAACTGAACAGGCAGCTGAAAGCAGTGAACCTAAACAAGTCTGTGACTGTCAGATCTCCTACAGCACGTCCATACCACATTTGAAAAGCACTCAAGACTGTCATCTATATTCAGTCTGTGCAAATTACTACATTTAAACACATCCCTGAGCACGTGCAAAGAACCCTCTGTATCCTTCCAAGAGCTGAGTGTAATGTGTCCGGCACACCTGGATAAGCTGCACAGGCTAATGAAAATACAGTCTTCTAGCGTGAAGGTGGAAAGACAAGGGAGCATGGCAGGTTTCTAAGCTGCATCTGAGATGCCTCTTTTGGAGGTCTTATCACCCTGGGGTGATAAGATCATGCTCATATCTTCCTCACCAGACTGACAAGTTAACAGTCAGCACCAGGCCAGCAGTGCTCGATTTCTGGATATGTTTGGGATTTATTGTCTACGAGGAAATCCACTCAGTTTTTAACAGCAGCAAGATCTGTTCAAATCATGATGTTTGCTGTTTTCCCATGATAAACAGTTATTATCACTTAGAAGGATGTCAAGTGACAATAGATTCACCAAAGGGATAAGAAATCTGGTCAAAATAACTCAATCCTTTATTTTTCAAATCCTTTAATGTCACTCTTTTCCTTTCCTATTACCTTCACATTTCCAGTTCTGGAAGGAGAGGCAAATAGTGATTCTCAAGATGATTGAAATCACACTGATTCAACAGCCTGCCAGGTAAGTCAATGGGACATAGAAGTATTAGGGAAATAGTCATGTACCTACTCACATAGCTGCAAAGGCTGGGAAGAGAATTTCAAGATTTACAGACACCTCCATTCACTCTCTGCTGGATTTGGAAGCAGTTTGCTTTACTCCCCAATGACTAGAAATCTGCTGCTAAAGTCCAGGCTTCCAGGTCTCCTACTTTCTGTACTCTGGCCCTTTTAGAAAGCAGCCATCTCCCCAAGTGCCTTGTGATATCCTTAGAAATTAATGGTTGATTTCAGTATCAGCTGTCTCACAGCTGTCATGCAGGTGTCCAAAGAGTTTCTCAGGTTATTGATTCACTCAAAGATGCAGGTATCTGGATCCCAGATTTTCCAGCAAGTTAGCCCCCTCAGCTCCAGGCAGCTGAGAATCTGGCAAGCCTGAAAGCACTTACACCTCATGACCTTTACAATATAAAATGTCATGGAGTTTCACTCTTATAAAAAAAAACCCCAAGATTCAGTAATCTTGAAAACAACTTTTTTTCAGCTCAGCAAGCTCTAAGTTTGGTTCATAATTAACTATTTATTCATTTCTAAAAGCGTGATGCATGTACTAAAAATACATCCAATCAAAATAGTTTAAAATTCAAAATAACAAGTCAATATTTTTAAGGTAAAAGGTGACTGGATCTGAACTGTGAAATCTCTAGGCAGCAATATGATTTAAAAAAATATGATAACCATTAAAGCTTAAATTTATATATAAAGAGTTCAAAAGGAAAAATAAGCTCAATCTCCTAAAAATTCCAGCTGAATACTCATTCAGCTCTCCTACCACGACCAGTTACTTCTAAAAGGAAATATTCACTCCAGCTTTACACTGCCATCCACGACAATTAAGAACTTCATGGTGTGGCCACAGTTTCCTGATAAAGCTTCTTCTCAGTTGCCGACCAGTATGACTCAATTTGTATCAGACACAAGTCGGTGCATGACTGTTCTGTTGAATTAGAAAGGGCACTCCAAGACAGAGTCTGAGCCAGCTTTATACAAGCAGAAATAAGTGATGTGGATAGGCACAAAGCCTGCTGGTACAAAATCAGCAAGTCAAAAAAAAATTGAAACTAATTTAAACCAACAGGATGATCTTAAGAGATCAGTGGTTTTCAACCAGTGCTAGAAGCAAGAATTCATCACAGAGCATAACATCAAAGTTCAGCCTGTGAAATACTGTCCAAGCATTTACTATTTGTTTTAAATAGGTAAAAGATTCAGTTATTTCTCTGATTTCTGGATATCATAAATTATTTTTTAATCTAGTCTCATGTAAAATTTCTTACCTCTGCCCATAGTCACTTAAATCTTTTTTTATACCTGAAGACTGTCACTTATATTTATGACTAGGACAGTCAAGTAGTTCAACTATAGAACTCAATGGGATCAATTCAGTTCCTATTTAAGAGATTTCACAATTGCTGATGATGTTGCTTATCAAAGAAAATTCTCATTTAAATCCAATACTCACCAGACTTGCTGAATGAGGCTGTGAATGCATGGACCTCATGGATGACATACTGGTCTGGTGCATGTATCCATATCCTTGAGTCTGGCTTTGCTGATATGCCCCAGGGAGAACAGGGGCTGCGTTAAAGAAATACAGACACCTCAATTAAGATTTAAAGTAAGTCCTTATTCTAGCATTTTGTAGAAACTTGAGATTATTTACATTGTAAATAAAATAGTTCAGGATTATTTGTATATACAACATAATTTTCACAGGTTGAATTACACAGAAATGTAGCCAAAGCTATAGCAATATATCCACAAACACTATCAAGGTTAGTTGGAAGGAAAAGTTTAACTTACTATTAGAAGTCTAACCATAAAAAGGTATATGAAAGCTTGAGACACCACTAACTCCATTTTGATCCTATCATAGATGAAGCATTACATATATGTCCCATAAACTGACATTTTTAATGAAAGACTGATAGAAAAATGTTATATTAATACTTTTCAAATGCTTCAGTAGAAATTCACTGCAATTAATTCTTAACTTATTGTAAACTAACTCTTAAAAGTGAAACCAGGGTTGAGTTTCTTAGTTCAGACTGATTACATCAACATTCTTAGCCAAGCACAGAGAGATCAATACTTACTTAAATATTTCAAAGTCCATCTTTTTCAGTATCTTCCTTCTATCAAACAATTGTTCCATTTCTTTAACACTTACTTTATGCACATTATTTTAACAATTTTGTATGTTAATCATTAATATATTGACTTCTGTTTTACCAAAAGCTGCTGAAAGCATTAATACAACCAGCAGGGACTCCCTGACTCTACTGTCTGCTAAGAAAGCATTCATAAACCTCCCAGATCTGCCCAAACATCTTATTTCAGCAATAGAATGTTTTAAAAACATGGTTGATCAAAAAACTATGAGAAGTAAGCCCAGCATAAATGACTACTGACTATTTTGCTAGCCAGGCTGAGAAGCATTTTTGAAGCAAAATTAAGAGACTGAAGTGGTTTTCAAAATCTAAAGGTTGAAAGAAGTTTCAGCACCACTTATTTGTGCACTTTACAAGACTCTCATGCACTTTGAGAATAAAGTCTTCTGGATTGTTGGAAATTATTAGCCCATCTCCTCGGTTATTTACCAGAATTTTGTTAATTCAAATGGAAATTCATTTAGCCACACTGAAAAGGAAATGCATTTCTGTTGATAATACTTCAAGTGATCCATTTAGCTGATATTTTATCTAACTCCTCTGCCAAAGGCTGTCTTTTGCTTAAAGGAGAAGAGCCCATGCAGGACATGAGTAAGAAATCCTCAAACATGGAGTCACAAAGCAGTCCAACACTTTCTGAGACAGATCTCTTGGGCTTGCTGGGAAGAACCACTTCTGAATCAGCCATGACACACTCAAAAAGGAGCAAAGCTAATGTAGGATTTAATGGGGTTCAAAATATGTGGAAAGATTCAGGACTTGCAAAATGAAAAAAAAACCATGGGAGAAGCAGGAAACCCCATTAAAAATACATGTATTTATAAGAAGTATTCATATTTGCACTAAAAATTCTCTTGTCTTTGCTTCTTAAGTGATCAGGACAATAAATGTACATGAAAAGGGATTACTGAGAAAATGTTTGTTGAACTGTTTTAGAAGGAAAACTCAACCTTGTGCTTTTGGTAAGTTGTTTTACCAATCCTGCTCCTCCAGCTAACAAAATCATTGATTTCAACAAAGGTTTTCTTAAAACTTCCATTCAGTTTTAGTTAGCATATTCAAACACTCTAAGTGTGTAATTACAATTTAGGATGTTACTTTTTGTTCTATGATAATTGTAAAGATAAGTAATATTGTATATTTAACTACTATTTCTGATGTGGAAAACCTGCTTCAAACTATCGCAATGAATAGATTGTTTTGTTAAGTGAGTAAAATTAGAGTAATACACAGTCAGACACAACACTGGAACATGATGAATTATGGATGTTTTAGAAGTGCCAAGTTCATTCTAATAGCATATAAGCAGAAAGACATTTTAAAGGAGTTCAATCATCAGAGAATTGCTGCTCATTAACATGTTCACAGGATTATCAGGCATTAAGTGAATAGTCCTAAGTAGTTCATCAAATAATTTATGTTTCAATGTTGTTACACGCTATTTCTACATGAACAGATGTAGCCCTTCTTGAAAAAATAGAAAAAAACACAATTTAATCAAAGGTTCTATGATCAAGCTGGAATTAATATATTTTGCCTAATTCACCACTAGCATAAATGTAGGCCAGTTCATAGAAGCCAACGAATTCTCGTCTCATACCACCCATAAATTGGTTCTGTGGGTTGAAAATTGAGCACCGATTGAACTTTTTAATTTAACAGGAAGACTTTCTTCAGCCACCACTGGCTGCTGCTCAGCCAGCACCCACCCTGCTCTGCACAACAAAGGGCTGGTAGCTCTTCCCTGGTCCCTGGCAGGAGCAGACACCCTGAGAGTCCCTTTCTTCTTCTCTTCTTCTTCAGAGTAGCAAAGATGCTGGTAGGAACTTTGTACTCTTGATTCCTTTGCCCAAAACAGATCTTTCTCAGTTCCAATCAAGCATCCCTTGTCAGCATAAGGCAGCAAGCCCACTGATGGTCAGCTTCATTATAGCCTCCAAATCGACTGGCTTATTTTGGGGAGGATAACTCATGCCTCCTGCCTCTGTGACAAGTGACAGCAGCAGGTCTGAGATGTGCCTTTCTCTTTAGCAATCAGTTCCTTGCAAGCTGAGAGAATTCTGTCAAACTGTCTCAGCAAACTTGTTTGCTACTTTACCTGCAATGATGGAAACCATAAATCCATGAAAACAAAGTGTTTCTTCCAAAGCATTAGAAATTTGGGGAACTGTTAGAAGCTGAAGTATTAAGAAAAGATTCTATACAAACAAATAGAAGGAATTTCTAGGATTAGCTTTGCTGATTATCTTCTAGTTATTTATTTAGGTATCATATATGTCAGCATACATTAGTGTTGAAGTCACTTCATTGAATAATTCCACGTGGATTTGCTACCCTTTTTTTTTCATTAAAAGAATACTGTAGTAGGGCTGCAAAAAACCAATCTTTTTTTTTAACAAATTTTTACAAAAAATATTTAAGAACCATCCAGATGGTTGTGTATTTGGACAATAATTTGGGAATCACATAAATAAGCTGAACAGTGAAGCAACAACGTATCTGAGCTGTGTTTCTAGTGACATAGAGATAACTGAAGGTGAAATTAAATCATGCAGAGAAAGAGTTGGAATTTTCTTTATCATCATCACCTATAGTCAACTGCAGTCTTTTGGCTCTGACTGAAGTATAAAGTTCTATAACATCAGTGACTGCAGCAGCAAATGGTTTTAGTGAACCTAAGGGAACAATAAAATACAGTGGTGGAACATGAAATTCATTTAACTGAAGCCAGATTTAGTGATGAGGGAGCTGAGAGCTGACCATTGCTCCCAGAAGCATAGGTGGATGTTTTCTCTTGTTGCATTAAGACTTTACCAGATGCATTCTGATGTATCAAAACTTACTTTTTTTTCTTGTCTCACTTACCAAGAAAGCCAGATACTCATTTTAAATTATCTACTTGAAGAAATTTGTCGTATATCTCTTACTATATCTTTATAGGCTTCCCCAGAGAAAAGAGAGAGAAAAATGAATGAACATGATTCAAGGCAAACAGAGAGAAGCCACCAAGAGAAAGAAGCAGCTGAAAGAATGATAGCAAGTATCAGCTTGCTGCCACAGACGGTGGAGTCTGGAGATTGTTCCCTCCAGATGTCCCAGCATCCAGCCCCAAACAAAGCACCCAGTGCAATGGAAATGCTCCCATGTGCTTGCATGTGCCATGCACTACTCAACTACTTGCATCCTAGGTCTCCACAGTATTTGAAATAAGCCACAGTGGAAGTTTAGAGAAAATTAAGCCTAATGCTGCCAGCTAAAAACAGGTATCAGAGAATTAAAAGACTAATAGGTGTGCATAGATTGCCCAGAGAGGTTGATATGAGGTCCAGAACTCTGCAGCATCCCCAAGGTACTGAGCAAGGAGATGGTCTCCAAAGGACACAATAAAAAAGCAGAGGAGTAGAGAAAACAAACACAAGATTACAGGCACGTTAGATGCAGACAACCCTAGGAAAACCTCATTCATAATTTTACAGTGCAGAAATGATTGCAAAGAATGCTCCTGTCCCAAACTGGGATGAAAGTTTTTAAAACTGCAAAGGTTAACGAAAAAAGAATTTTTTTAATATTGGGTAAAGAAACAATGTTTTTTTCCAATCATATCAAAATATGTAAAATTTTCAATCTTTAGTATAATCTATGTGGCTCTTCAAAATTAAATATATTTCAACAGAAGGCTGGATTCTTTTAAAAATGTCAAGCTATAACCTTAACAATCTCAAGCTGAAAACAATGGGGCTCATATGGTATTGAGACATTAATCACAAGTGACCTGTTCCTGTTAAAAAGTTGGGCATTGAGCTGCTATCTTCTGATGAACAACACTGAAAAATTTCCAGTCATCTCTAAAGTTACATTCCTCAGCATTAACTTTTCAAATAAGCTAGAAAATT
The DNA here is from genome assembly GCA_026770055.1 of Myrmophylax atrothorax. NCBI lineage: Eukaryota > Metazoa > Chordata > Aves > Passeriformes > Thamnophilidae > Myrmophylax > Myrmophylax atrothorax. Next base: position 18,218,965 of record JAOXXN010000395.1, on the reverse strand, counting down.
GAAAAACATACTCTAAATGGTTTATAACTCTTATCTATTACAGAGTTTTGTTATTTTCTGATCAAAAAGAGTAGCTCAGCACAGTCACATTTACTGAGAATATTTCAAATTGTGTAAGCATACAAAAAGCACTAACCTGAAGACTGAAGATGATGAGACCTGATACAGAACAGTGCTGTTTTTAGAACAGTAGAAAATACCATGGTAAGGCATCTTGGCATTTTTTCTTGTAAAAGTAACTTTCTCTTCATTTCTTTTATTTTCTTTTTTTCCCCTCTCTTTTCCTTGCCCTTTATTCGTCAGTGAGCCTGCTGTCACGGATGTCTACGCTACCGGGCTGGTTGCTCTCAGTGGTACTGTCAGAAGCAGCAGTGTGTCTGCATACTATCCATTACAGGAGTCAGTAACAGTTAGTAAATTGGAATATCAAACCCAGATATAATTAGGTTGTTGAAATAACAACCTGAAAGTATGGCCTAATTCACACAGGGTGCTAATAAATCTCTGCCATGCTCACTGACCTCATTAGAATTGAAGCTGTGAACTACTTGGAGTCAGTGGCAAATTCAGAATATCACAAGCCTAGGAAGTTTCCATAGCCTATATTCTACAGATATACAAAACAAGCTATGAAATATTCAAATACTTAAAAAATGATGGAGAGGAGATCAACATAAATACTAAGCTTGTAATTAAAATAACTAACATTAACTAATCATGATGCAAAAAATCAAAATCTCTCTACTCTTAAGATTACTTAGACACACCACAATGTATAAAATAAAATATTTTTAATTTCATTAGTGTCATTATTAGGTTTTGAGTATCATTATTTTGGAACACAATTTTATCAGCTAGCAATAATTGAGACTAACTATAAGTATCCACCACATAAGCTGAAATAGGTTATTATGGGAAATGCAGAATCATGCAATTACAACTCTTAAAAGCAATTTCAACATAATAAGTTAAAATGTGATTTCGAATGAAATTACAACAGAAGATCTCACATAGCTGTTTAGCATATGTCAAAGAAAACTAAGAAATTTTGAAAGGAACTAAAAAAGAATCTGATATGCTCATGACACATGGAAGTCTGTGTTTTATTTGAGGTTTCCTTTTAGACAAGGGCTATCTCATACTTCAGTCCAAAGTTCCTGATTGTATGAACAGGCAATATCACTCATAACAGTCAACAGCAGATGGAGTAGGAAGTTGAGAAGTACTAGCTAGGACAGTTGGCAAACTGTCTCTCTAGTACATCATAGTCTATGTATCTTGTCATTCAGAGCTTCTCCTTAATTCTTCATGTTTTGAGGAGTGGTGGATCCATCAATTCCATTATATTCTTTTTCACTCAGAAAAACTGATTTGATAAATGTAATTCCATAGAGGACCCTTCAAACAAAAGCTTTTTCACATGAAAGCTAAAGGTGTTTGTTATAAAATAGGGTGTTAAATGATCTCCCTGGAAATTCAGTTAGTAAAATATTTCAAAATGTTATCAGCCTTTAAAAATATAGGAAGAGGCTGTTTGTAGAGTTCATTCATACTCACATGTTTTTGTGGGTTTTGCTAAAAAAACAGGGTAAAATCAAAGTGAGCACAATACAAAATTACAATTTAGAATGAATGATAATAATTATTATCTTCATCCAGCTTCTATGAAGAGTTGTTTCAGGGATTTTAAAAACTGTATGCATTCTATATCTAACATTTAGGACTTTATGGGCAGTTACAATAATCTACTTTACTTAAAATTTATTTCACTTAAAATACAAACCATTTATCCTCCCTTCCACATCCCACTGACAAATTCTTATTACAGCACTGTAAGAAAACTGGAGTCTTATTTGTTCCCAGTTTTGAATCCTAAAGTGTCATTTTAGCATTATTATGATGAATAAAGAATATTCTAAACCAGTTAAATATAGTGCCACTGACAAAATAATCTGCTTTGAATATTCAACTACAAAATCCTTTCTAGATGTTTAATTCACTCATTTTCCTCACAAAAGCAGATGTAATACATTAAATATTCTATTGCAACCTGAGGACAAAAGAAGTACTAACAGGAATTATACAGACTATATTGTGTCTTAGGAATTATTCTAGCAGTTCAAATATAAAAAGACTACCCCCATTCATTTTATTCAGATGCCACTATGAACATTACTTTGGAATTAGTCTTCAATGGTAGATGTCCAGTCCAAAGCATTTAGCCTTCTATTAACAGCTGGTATACCATAATACTCATACGCATCCCCATTTCCCCCACTGGTTTGGGACACAACCAAATCATAGAGCATCCTGCTCTGAACATGAACTGCAGTCAGAATTTGGTGTCACTGGCAAACAACCCTTACCAACAGCTCACATTTTTGCCTGACATTCAACCTAAACTGCAGCAGGTCCCATCTCAGAAAACAGTACAATATGCCTTTTCTTTCCTCACACGCCAGACCACATTATTTTATTTATGAAGGCATAAAATGTCTTAAAGCCAGCCCAAGGCATCCTCAGTCCTAGTGCAGCCATGGTGTTCCACAGGAAGCTGCAATTCCTACTTAAATTGTGAACAGGCAGCGTTTAGCTCTAGGCTCCCTCACAAAAGGAACGAGTCAGTAAAATGGAGGTTATGTTTACATGTTACATTACCCGCACGCTTTCAATCACAGTATGAATTCTCTTACATTTACTGAACATCTACTGTTGCCCTTGTCCATTAGGGAGAGAAGCCTGTAGGTGGTTCTCACAAAAGCTGCACTTTGATTTCTGTGAATATATTTATTTTTATAGTGGGTATAAGCAGTTTGAAAAATGGTGGAAGGATAGCACAGACCAGGATCACGCACATCATTGCACATAATTTTGCTAATTATATTTATTGTCTGCTGGATATAAAATCCTCTGAAGTGTACGGAAAGCTGCTCTAGAGGACCACACCGAACAACTGAAACAACTGCTTGCCAAGGGTGCCATTAACAACTCCAATTGCTGAGTCACTTGGAAATTCCTTTTCCACTTTTTGCACACTAACTGTTTAATGGAAAGGGAACATCAGACTCAGACTGCCAGCAGATCAAACAGAAGGATGCCCTGAACTGCTGCTACACTGCAGAAATTGAAAATGGGATCTCTTCTGGATTCTTCTCCACCTGGATGTGTGAGTATTGCCTTCTGGCGCTGCCAGATGTCTAGGGTGTGGGAGAGAAGCACGGGAATCAAAGATAGGCATAAAGAATCTAAGCAAAACTAGTTTGAAAGTGTGAAATGTAGAGCTCTCCTGGAACATTAACTCGCCCTCAGTGAACACACACTGAATGAAAATGTGCTTTCAGATGAATCACAATTTATTTCTTAATGTATGACAACTAGTGCAAATATTTATTCCCAGAACCCTAAATCAAGCCTTAATCAAAATTTAACTGAGCACTCACTTGGAGTACTATATGAAGTTTCAAGTTTTATGTTAAAAAAAATAAGGCTTTACAGATACTTTGTACCTCTGTGGTGGAAAAGAATGAAATCTAATCTTCTGGACTAATTTAGCTCACGGTCTGCATTAACAAAGCACTCAGCAGAGGACACTAAAAGTCCGGACCAGGACAGAAAATCGATAATGCTCAAGACAGTGCATAAATGTAGTCCCATTGCCTTTCTGAATTCCTACACTTACATGGCTTAAAAAGCTGAAATGGATTACTCAGAGACAAAATTATGTATTAAGCAGTCAAAAATCCTCTTACCATACAAACTTACATAGCAATTAGCACATGTGCTGGGAACACACTCGACCTGTTTCTAACTGAAATTTAAACTCTCATAACTAATATTGCTTTTATTTTTCCTTCTTACCTCAAATCTAGAGTTGAAAAGGTATCATCTCTTTAAAACTAGGAAGCTTCACACTGTTTTCAAAAACTCCTCTAACTGTAATGTCATTATTTTAATCAGGAAAAGAAATTCCCCTTGAACATTAGGAATCACTGCAAAAGAGAAGGCAGAAGATAAAACAGCAAAACACACCTCCTTCAAATGAAAGATGCGATTTTCAGAAGAGAGAGAACTCTACTGCCTGAAAAAAGCATGTCCTTTTGAGGTACAATGTGGTTACACCAAACCTTTCCTAAGGAAATGGTATCATTTCAACAAAAATCTATTTGAGAAGGGAAGACTAGGAGTCACCAGTTCTAGAATGTAAGCTCTTTAACAGAGAAAATTCTTCATGCTAAATAATTTGTGGCATCAGAGAGGTTACAAACACACGCACGCACTTGTGTCTGTATAACATACACAGAGGAGTATTTAGCTAAGTTCAAAAATATCACAGAAGTTTGTGGGTGAGCTATTTATTATTTGACTGCAAGCATTTGTCATACATTATACACTTAAGAATAGAAAACCACCAAATTACCAAGATGAAAAAAACACAGTATTACCATTATGCTGTTGAGTGGAAGAAGACTTTTTTCCTGACACATTAGCATTCGGGTTGGCAAACCTGCTGGGGACTGGAAAGAAAAACTAAAGTACCATCTAGCCTGAAACACAAAAAAGTCAGAAACTAATGTAAGAGGCTGGTGGCTAAGAGAAGTGTGGATGTGACCCTTACCAAGAGGTATCAAGAGTAGACAGTGATGTTTTGATGTGTTCAGCTTTCTGTGGCAGGGTGCCCTGCTGACACACTTGAAAGGGACAAGTAACCCACAAAAACCTATAGTTCTTCCTGTGAACAGTACAATTCCTCTCCCTCCAAATGCCAATGTTTAAATACCAGACCCAAGGGAACAATGTTACAGAAACAGAGTTCTTCCTTGGCTGCCAGAGAAGGAAATATAACTGCTGTGTCATTCTGCTTGACCTCCTTAGAATGACATTTCTAAGTACTACTGCCAGCTGCACCTGGAGATGGAAGATGGATCTCTCAATTATAATATAAAGAGCAGTCAGATATTCCCTTTTCTTTTCTTTGACCTGTCTTTTACTAATAGTGATTTTTCCCAACCTCAAAACCTGAGCATTTTTTATGAAAAATTCATGGAAAGGACAGAGCAAGGAAGGGAACCAAATCTGGTTTCCTTTCCTCTTCTTCCACCTGTTGGTGCAGAAGAGTATTAGCAGTATCCCAGTGCAAGGAGACTCCTGGGCCTACTAGGGAGCATCTCTGCAATTCCAGCATGTGAAAAGAAGAGGTTTTTACTCTATTTCATCTGACTAGTTTGTCTTCTGACCAGAGTAACCAGGAGCAGAAACAGCAGCAAAGATCCTTGTTCTAGGATTTTCTGTCATATACAAGGGTGGGTGTCAAGCCTCAGGCAGATCCTACAAATAACCTTCTTACAAACAGTGTCATGGATATTGTGGTGTGCTAGTGGGGAGAAAAGGAGACATGCCTGAAATTAATGTTTAAAATGTCAGCGTTGGGCTGAGGAATGAAAGCCTGTTCCATAAGCTAGTACACACACAAGGCTGCTGCCAGTGATACACAGCACCACACAAAGTCTACCTTTGCTCTTTGCAGGGCTGTGCTCACACTGCAGTTCAAACAGCAGTTCTTGTTCCTGCCTCAGTGAGGAAAGGAGAAAGATAACCCTGCGAGTTTGCAGGAAGGGAGGGGAGCAGGCTCAGCTGCTCTGGAGCCTTTCTTTTTCAGAAGGCTCATATCACACAAGGAGGACATGTCACTAGGGAGACAGATGAAAGGACTTAAGTGTTTCTCATTGATTAAACTTCCACTCCAAGCTATATAAAGCCTTCAAAACTTAAAGGAAGATACTGCCACACTGTTTTTTCTGCAGCCTTCATAGACTTTGGAGTCAAATTACCAGCAATGTCCATCTGCCCCAATCTTTTCTAGATTTCTTTTTTATTATGCAGTATCAGTGAAGTATCTAACACAAATTTTCAGTTTTCTCATAGCGATCTACAGGTTACTTTTAAGGCTGGTAACAGAAATTAAGAGACTAGAAAGATATAAATGGAATTTCATGGTTTCTTGACATTTGTGTATTTGGCTTGCAAGTGTGAGTAAAAGAAGGTAGCTTTCCAGGCAAAGTGAGAGATCTGAGTGTTAGCAGCAGGCTCTTTTCATTAAAATAAAGGAAGCAAGACCTTAAACCTCAGATCAAGGCCTCTTTATGCTAATTCTTACTACTTGTCTGGTGGCAGCAGGTGAACTGAATCTGAAGAACTTAAGCTGAAGGAGACAAGGATAAACAGCATAAACGCAGCCAAACAGTAACACTGGCTCCAACCAAATACAGGAAATTTCAGCTCTTGTACTTAAAATGCAACAAAAGGCACTTGAAAATTCTATTCTAATATTCACTAAGGTTTCCTACATAACGTGTGCTTTTGGAAGTACACTGAACCTGATTTCTGTCTCCTACAGATCAATTTCTATTTAGCATTTAAGATAATATGATGATGACTTAGAAAATAAGAAATCATGTGTTTTTTTCCAACTGAAAATTAACTGATACCTCTTATTTTTCTCCACCTCCAGACTACACACAATTTAAAATAAAAATAAAGGGTCACTTTATTACACTGAATAATTCTGAATGTACAGAAAAGAAAAAAATTACATCTATATGATGTCTACATGCTGATGCATGCCAGTTAAACTTGAAATTAAGAGGAAATAAATGACAAAAAAGAGAAAGGTCAAATGTAAAAGGAGAGAGAACCAGCCTTGGAGGTTTCAACTAGAAAGGAAAAAAAAAAGGTATATAAGGGATAAAAAAACTTAAATTCATCTACTGCAGGATGTTCATTAAGATAATTTTATAGTAGCAACTTCAAGACTGAAAGGAGTACTTGGAAATATTAAATAAAGTCCTGCTGATTTAAATCAAAGAAAAACAAGAGAAAGCTAAACAGAAAGTCTCACAGAGATATAATACTTAAAAATATAATTAAAATAAAAACTGAGACTGATAAATATGAGAAAGTTAGATGAAAATATTCTGCAGTTGAAACAGGATTGAAGGAAAGCAGCATAAAAGGACTTTGATGAGTAAAGCACAAGGAGGAACACTAAGGAAAACACTTTCACTGAAATATAATGAAAAAAAAATCATTGCATAATGAGAGAGATAGAGGCAGGGGAAGAGAGAGAGAATTAATAAATAACAGTGAAATGAGAATAACAGTGATACTCTTTAGTGCAAATGGGTCTTCTCATTCCAAACATGCTACAAGGAATTCTTCACCTTAGAATGAGTCAAAGACTGATTCAAAAGAGAATGGTACAAGGGTATATATATATATATATATTATATATATACACACACGTGTGTGTGTATTTGTATACACGCGTATTTTTTTAAAACTATGTACACCACTTTTTATATACGCACAAACACAC
>JAOXXN010000395.1:18176731-18206524 GCA_026770055.1 Myrmophylax atrothorax | reverse complement strand
CTGAGGACAAAGTAGGTCAATGCTTTTTAAGTGGCTACTTGTAAGTGGCATGAGTAACTTGTTTAGAATAAGATTTATTTCACTATTTCTTATCTGCACATGTGATTATAGCTGAAGTTCCTATAAAACACTGCTTTTAAACTACTACAGTTATAAATATATATGAAAGCATACTTATAAAACATATGGCTGGCACATTGACCTGAAAATTTACTGTATCAACTTAGTTTCAAAACATAAAGAGCTGAATTGTGGAAAAGTCAGGATATAAGCAATACCAGAAAGCATATGCAGACTCCTAGACTGAATATTGTCCTCCAGAGGATCAATGTCGAAGATGGAGCCAGGATCTGTGCGCCAAACTTTAAGATCTTTTTCCAAAGCACAGACAAACAATAAAGGAAGTAAAAGCATGAAAGGAATGAGCTTTAGCAATCAGTATTCAATTTTCTTCATCTAGAAATTAACCAAAATATCTAGATATTCACCTGAAAAGATCAGAAAGCATTACTTTCCTGCTTAGAAGAACTTTGTGCATTCATACTAAGCTTTGACATTATGTAAAGGATATTTTACATAAAGCAGACTTTTACTCCAATTTTTTTCCTTTATCTAAACATGAGCATAGTATTTTCTTAAGTCTAAATAAATGGAAACAAGTTAACTGTCACATACCAGAGCTCTTTTCCAGTAGCAAAACTAAAATCATCAGAGCTACAAGAGTATTTTCGCAGTTCACCAAGAGAACCCTTACCCCATGGAGATGCTGCAGTATATATCCCTATAACTGATAGTTGGCAGTACACAGCTGACAGAGGAACTACAGACCCTCTCCTTTGAATACAGAGGGATCATGTCAGCCTAATTAGCAGAATCAGGTGCATAGTTCATCTTATGCAAAATAAATTTCCACCAATTGTTCAATTCATATAAACTCAAAAGTATCCATCTTTCTTAATTAATACCAAAAAATGGATTAAGGTGACAAATTCAGCTGTAGAAATCTACCCCGCAGACATCTGCAGTTGGGTAAAATGAAGCCACTCTTGATCTTAACTAGTAATTTCCTCTGTCTTCCAAATATTTAAGTTTTCTGGGACACAGACTTGCAGTTGAACCACTACCCCACTACTGAAAAGCATTTCTGAAATTCAATGTATGGATTCAATAACAGGAGTAACCATCAGATCTTCAGTTTTAATTCACACATTCAAGTTTTTAAGATCTTTCAAAATCACATCTCAACAGGATATTGAAAGCAAAAAGATCCATAAAATATAATTAATTTCGTATCAGACTATGAGTTAAAATCACAGCAGAGAACCAAATATAGATTCAATCATTTTTAATAAACTTTAAAAAAATAATTGCAGCATTGTACAACTCAAGAGGAGGCTTGTAATAAATGCAGAGGCAGATACAGTGTAAATTCTTGATCTACTTGCATCAATTTAATATATGATTCATATGGGCAGATGTGTTGATATGCTTGAGGGTAGGATGGCTATACAGAGGGATTTGGACAGGCCGTATTGATGGGCCAAGGCCAATGGTATGAGGTTCAACAAGGGAAAGAGCCAGGTCCTGCCCTTGGGTCACAACAGCCCCAGGCAGCACTACAGGCTGTGCAAAGAGTGGCTGGAAAGCCACCCAGTGGAAAAGGCCCTGGGGGTGCTGGTCAACAGTGGCTGAACGTGGACCAGCGTGTGCCCAGGTGGCCAAGAAGACCAATGGCATCCTGGCCTGTGTCAGCAACAGTGTGGCCAGCAGGAGTAGGGGACGTGATTGTCTCTGTGTACTGGGCACTCCTGAGGCTACATCTTGAGTACTGTGTTCAGTTTTGGGTCCCTCACCACAAGAAAGACATGGAAGTGCAGAACATGTCCAGGGAAGGACAACAAAACTGGTGGAGGGTCTGGAGCACAAGTCTAATGAGGAGCAGCTGAGGAAGCTGGGGGTGTTCAATCTGGAGAAAAGGCGGCTCGAGGAAGGCCTTACCAATCTTTACAACTACCTGAAAGGAGATTGTAGCAAGGTGGGAGTAGGTCTCTTCTCCCAGGTAACAAGTGACAGCATGAGAGAAAATGGCCCCAAGTTGTGCCATGGGAGGTTTAGATTGGATATTAGGAAAAAATTCCTCACCAAAAGGGTTATCAAGCTCTGGAACAGGCTGCCCAGGGAAGTGGTTGAGTCACCATCCCTGGCAATACTTAAAAGATGTGCTGACATGATGCTTGGGGACACAGTTTAGTGGTGGGCTTGGCAGTGCTGGGTTAATGGTTGGACTTGATGATCCTAAAGTTCTTTTCCAATACAAAATAAAATAATCATTTAATCTCTTCACACTAGTTTCAAATAAAACCTTGATGTAAAGTACAATTGGTCAAAGCACATATCTATCAGATCACACCTTTTACTGGGGATTTTCGCCTTGGACAGATCTGTCTGCAACATTTACTCAATGCATGGGAAGTAGAAAAAGAATTGTCTTTCCAACTTTGTTCTTAGCTGGTTTGAGTGGTACCAAGATAAATAATGGGCTGGTAGGTAAAGTAGGACTGTGAGAACCCCAAATATGTCATGTTGCAAATGATTAATAGCCTAGGTGGAATGGAAAGAACAGACAGAGCTAATAAAATAAATCCCATAACTTTAGAATACATTCAATTTATGTACATTATATGTTATCTACTGCAACTCCCACAAGGGGAGTCATAGTGCTAACTCTTTCTTGCCAAAATGAATTAAAGCCAACACAAGATCTTTTGCTAAACTGTTAGACCTAATGGTGATAAATTATGCAACTACATAAAGCACTGACAAGCGTGAGAAGGCTGGGGGAAGAACTGGTGAATGCCCAACTTTTCCTATTTGCATGCCTTAGTAAGTAAAAATGTAGTAAGTATGGCTTCATGGCAGAACCAGTGCAACAGCCATTGATCTGTGTTCATTTTATTCATCTCTGTAGCCTGAAATAACATACAGAGAACCAGAATCTTGGGAATTTCTAACAGAAATCTGGTTAATTTTGCCAAGTTAAAATATCCTTATATTCACGTAAGAATTCTGGATTCTTTTTAGTAACAGATCCAAAACTCAGTTACATCAATTTATTTTGATGGGTTTATTACAGCTTTAGCATGGTTAAAACTAGTGGCTATTTGCAGAAACAGAGGCATTTGAAAAGTTTGTTACAGCTTCACCAAAAATACATTAAAAATCAATCATAGGTATACTCAACACAGTGGTACTAATTCTAGCTGGCTGAACAATTATCAGCTAGGAAGAAAACTCATGACAGTCACAGTTGTGTTTTTCAGTTTGCATTTTTTTTTAAGCTTCCAAGGACATTCCATGAGCAGGGATCTCACTGTTGCTTTTTAAACAAGTAGATATTATAATTGCAGTTCTCTGAAAAAGCGTTAGCTGAATTATCACAGGTTTGTCATAGCCTTTTTTCTTTAAACAATTGTACTATTTTTGCTGTTTGGCAGGCATGGGGATTAAGAATTTCTGTGTGGTTTTCTAAGGTGATAAATAGTACTAATATTTCAGTTACTTACAACTCAAGAATTCATCTCAGGGATGTTCTTAATTCCAGTCTGCTTGTGCTAGCAAGCCTTCAGCTGTTGAACACATGATCCTCACACAGGACTATTGCACACAAGCAATGCAGCCCAGAGTAGGAGGTTTGACGCATGCACCAAACAGCATATTGCAAACCACACATTACACTGCAATTTTACAGGAGCTTTTCTCTCTTTGGCTGCACCACTTCTAGCTATAGAACTGAGTAGTGATGGAAGATCAGCAGTACCTTCTCCAGGCAGAGCTCTCCAAACACTCATTTTTGAGAAATCCCTTCTGATACAAGGCTGTAGCTACAGACACATAAAAGGTGGTTACAAAGAAAGGAAAGAAATACACTTCCTTATGTGGGGGAGATTCATTTGAAGACTTTAAGGAAAAGCATGAAAAAGCATCTGATAGGAATTATATAGTTAACCTTGCTTTAGGCAGGAGAAGGGGCTGTATGACTCACCAATTAGTCCATTTCATCTGCAATTTCTTTGGGTTTTGAGAGTTAAAGTCAACCTTGCTGTTATTACTATGTATGAAGAACTTTAGAGAACTATCTCAGCATTGTTTTTCTGCACATAGACCCTCCGGTGTCTACACAGTTGTAAAGCATAGAAAAACAGAAAAAGGACCCTCCAGAAGAAAAGGAAATGAGAAAAAAAAAAGTGAGGCTTGCATTTCCTTTACCATAGCAGACTTGCTAACTTTCAAGCAAATTCAAATATTCACTTTGATTTTTAAATAGAGTTCATTATGAATGCCCCAAATAACATCTTAATGAAATATCCTGTCTTTACATACAAATCTAGTCTGTATTCTACCATTGAACACCCGATTAGAACTTGAACCACCTTTTAGACATCTCTTCTGAGCACTGGTTCTTGGCTTATCACAGATCTAATGAGTTACTGATGAATTACAGCTCGAGATATTTTCAAAGCTTTGTGAAATTCTAAAACAAGAGGTAAATGGGTATGTGCAGCTCAGGAGAAACTACTGACTGACAGAAAGGGAAATCTCAAACTGGCCTGCAACATTTAAACATTGAAATCTTGGGAAATCACAGTTTTAATCATCTTTCTTCAGTGCAAAATTACAATTATTGCAGGTATTTTTTTCCTTCCTTACAGAGTCAACATTCAAATTTAAAGTAATAGCAATGACTATCCATATTTTTAAAAAAATTACAGGGTAAATGATAATGTATGTCCCATCAATTTCCATTATTACTTCACTAGAAGGTGGCATGGAACCAGTAGTTCTTCATAAGTTTCATGCTGAGAAAAGACCGAAAACAATATCTGGAGAACACAAGCAGAGGCTTGTATCTTCCCCACAGTACCTTCAATACCAACGATATTTAACAACTTACCAACAATTATTCCAGGTCTTCTATCCATTTCCACAATATGTGGATGCACACCTTTATATGCTGCATCACTCACAATTTGGGTATTTTTCCGTACACGCTCTGTTATAGGATCATCTACCACTGGAGTGAAGCCTCTGCCTTTTGTCTTCTCAAAATCTTCATGGTATTTTACCTAGGAGAACAAGAAGGACATTTTTCCTTAAGCTGCAACTGACAGACAGTCATTCTATGCAGGAATGCATATATGTTTGTTTCTGAGGCACTTCTATTCTCTGACTTTGCACCATAATAGAATTGGTACACACATGAGATAGACTGGATGGCCAGCCAAGCCTTTTCTAGCACCGTAACCTGATTTCCTGATATTTTATAATCAAATTTGCTTTTCTTTTCCATTAACACTAAATTAAGCATTAGCTCAAGCAGTGAAGACTCATCTTACAGTCACACAAAAAATCTTGCCTTTTCTAAAGAACTCAAGTATTTTTATTCACTGAGAATTTTGATTTCATGCACAGTTTCATAAAAAGGTATTTTTTTGCTCTTTTATCATATGCTAGCTGGCTTTAAACAAAAGTTTTTAGAAAGAATAAGTTATTCTAAGCAGCCTGCTTTTGAAAAAAATTAATTAAAAACAAAGACATAAGAGTAGAAAGTGTTACAGCACCAAGTGTTGGAACAAAATCCCAGTATTAGTAAGAGTTATAAAAGTAGTACTGCTGATTATGCATATTTACTTTTTAAATAATCTGAATCATCAACGAATTAAATTGACAAACATTCTCACACAATCCAATGCACCCAAAACAACTCATTCCAAGAACCAAAGTCACACAGAAACCAGGAACATGCACAGGCACAAGATGAAGTGTGTCACCTAATCCAGTGAAATTGTATTGCCCAAATAAGGTGTGTACATTTATAAAGGAAAAAAAACCAAAAGAACAGACATTTAACTGTTAGAAAACTGTTTATTAGTATTTTAAAAATGTTCATTACAGTCATATGCAGTTAGCAAACACTCCTTCTACAGGCATAAGAAGAAAATATTCCTTCCATACTTGAGGAGAGACTTTCATTAGTTACCTATATTAATGGAAGGCAAAATCCAGTGGAAGTCAAGTGCCATTCCTTAGTATGTTCTAGTTATAGGAAGAAAGTACCCTACCATTGAAATGTTGTTTTGTGTTTCTTTGACATGCCTTAGCTCAGGTGTGTCTAGAAGCACACTACGTCTACCTTTCATCTGCCTTTGATCACTGCTGTACTTCACCTGCAAAACAGGAACACAAGTACATGTGACTTTTTTGTTTACAGTAGAAAGGATGGTGAGAATTCCACCACAGAACAGTACCCTTTCCAAATCCAAATGTCTAACCGTTTTCCTGTTTCTCTCTTTACTCTCATTTACTAGTAAATTATTTCACAGGGAAGATACACATGAGCTAGTATATTGGTAAGGCCAAAAGGCACATTTATTCTATCAATCACTCACTCAAAAGAAAGTATTTATCCAAAAGCTGAAATTCGTGACTGTTTAAATTATGTAAGTGAAATAATTCATTTATCAACTGATAAGACAAATCATCATCAAAATAAAATCATCATCATTATCAAAATAAGACAAATAATAAGAAAACACCACAGTGACTTGGACATCTTTAAAACATTATTTGTATGACTGATGATAAGCTACCTTCTTATTACCCAGACAGATCCCGAGTGTTTCCTCAGCCTCCTTCCAGAATGGGATTACCTGAGAACCCCAGGGAATTCAACTCCTACTAGCAGATTAATCCTTTGGAAGCCTTTGTACTCCTGTTCAATACCTAGCTTTTACCAGCAGCACAAAATCAAGATGACTGGGAAAAATCTGAACTTGCTGTTTCAAAAAGAACATTTGGGCTCTGGTTTTGCACATCAGTAAGTACAGAGCCTCCTATGTCACATTTCTCCTGATTAGTTATTTTGTAGCATATTACAGACTAGTAAAGACACTCAAAATTCTAAAATAATAAAATATTTGATCCTACTTATTGGTTCTGGAGCGAGTACTCTTACAGCTTCTTCTGGCTCATTGAATTCTTCTACCAATGGCCTCTCTTGGCTCCTACATCACATTGTAACCACTGAGTGATAGTAAATATTTTAGATTTACCTGTATATTCACACTCCAAGTGTTACTTCTCAAATGAGTTGTGCAAATCTATTTTAACATGCATTTGTGATGAGAGCAACCATGTACTGAAACTGTCTGGCCCTCCTTAAGATTAAATATTAGCAAAGAAAATATACCTATGAAAACAAGAATCTTGTCTGTGTTTGATACATAAGTTTGAAGTAATGTACAGAGACACAAAAATACATGGTACTGCATATTCTCCAAACCCTTTTGAACTAAACAGTAAATTTTTTTAGAAAATATATTCAGTTACATACACTTTTGAATACAAGGCATTTTCTGGACACAATTACAGTCAACATAGCTTGGTTCTCACCATGCTCATAAACATAGGAGTATTTATCCCTGTAAATATTGAGAAACAGAGTGAAGGAGCCACTTGGCAAAAAGCATTTCATTTTCACAGATTAAAAAGTTATTTAAAGTCTAAAATTGTTGTGAAGTTTTCCTCTAATTTTTAATTATGCATCTAAAAACTAATTGACTTTGGTAAATATTCATTAACATTTTAAGAAAGTATTTAAGATATATGTAGTTACAATGTGGGATTCTGTTCCTTTGTTCTTATACAAATCCTCTGACAAATCCAACCCACTTTACTTTTCATTCTTACACTCAGTTCTAAATTGTTCAGTACTTTTAGTTCTCTTCTGCCACCTTGACACAGTAGTTCTGCATGAAACTTCTATTTACCATCTGCAACAGCTTTGTCACTGATGTTTTTTCAGTGTTGAGGACATAGATGTAACATAACTAGTCTGATCCTTTACTTCACCATGCTGTTTTGACTTCTTTCTTGCTCCTTAATAGAATTGTCTCCTGCTTCTTACACCACTGTAGTAGCAATTAAATTCTAGTATCATAAAAGCCAAAAAATATATATTATTTTACTCTTTAGTATTTAGCAATAGGACATATTTAGGACTACTCAGCTGTAACACAGACAGCATCTCACAGAGTGGCATGGATGGTTCCATGCTTTGAATCACCAAAAAAAAAAAATTTTGCACTGAAGTTAAATTCTCATTTCCTTTGTTCTTTACCGCAATTCACTCTCACAATCTAGCAATGAAAATTCGGTTACAAGAGACAAAGATTCTTGAGAGAATGACTGACCTCTAGTGACTCTAGAGAAACACTGGTACCAACACAACCACTTACTTTTTCAAAAATAATCATGCAAGTCTGAATACATTTGTTGCACATGTGTAGGTACTTAAAGAACAAAAACAATATCTTTTCATTGAATGATGTGGTTTGATTCCTTTGACCTATCAAATGTAAATGGAAAAGCATATCCACATTTTATTTCTACAATGATTGAAAATCTAAACTACAAAATGATTCAAACAACTTGCCGAGCTGATGTTATCTTGATTCTTCCTGACTCTCTCTATCTCAGGAGTGACACTCACAGCAGTAGCTTTGCCAGGCTGCTCTCTGTAGTGAACCTATTATTTAATAGAATAAAATGGCACATACTATTTCAGCTAAAGCAATATCCCATTGTTTTACAATAAAATGCATTATTTAAAAGGTCATCCAGGAAACAACTGAAAAACTAAAGTGCATTTGAAGCTACTGATTTTTTAAATATAACCTTGATTTTTTTTCTATATAAGGTGCATATTATTATATTTCTCTGTGTGTGTGTGTATATACATACATACACACACACACACACACACACACACACACGCACACAGAATCCTGAAATTTACCAGACCGTTCCTTGGCTGTGCAGAAAAATATCTCATATTTGGAATGTACTTAAGCCACAAATAATGCAGTGAAGTCAAGCAGAGCACACAAAAAACTGAACTTCAGCAAGATGCACTGCAAATGTATATTTGTCCAGACACAGCAATTCCATAAGATTTTCATCTATGTTCTAAATTTTATACTCTACATATTCAAAGGTGATTAAACACAGAGGGTGCAATACATCAGACAACTGCCACTTGAAGTTAGCCTAAATTTCACCATGCCATTTATTTAAATGTACTGTTGGAATATCCCCTTTATCACTTTTTAACAAACACACTTGTAATAATGATGCATTAACTAAATGCACACTCAAGGCCAGATCAGCATTTAAAGTGGATAAAGGATAAGATGTGGCATTGATGGACTAACAATCAGTCTAATGTTAACCCTGGCCCCAAATGCTGGGAAGTCAGATCTAGTAAACTTTCAGAGAATCTGGCAAGAGATTTATGCCAATCCATATAGGTTTATGTAAAATTAATGATTCCATACAATCACTTTTTTTAATAAGTTCTTGGGTTTCTGTGATAAGGATAAGTGTGCAGATACATCATGCTCATAATTCTGCAGTGCTCTGTGGAAGTAATGTATGTATTGCTCAAGCAATTGTCTTCCAACACAACACAGCTTTGGGCTGTTCATATAAATATATTCCACTTGAAAAATTCACATCTTTAAAAAATGATGGTAAGCTTTCAAATGGATTAAACTCACAAACTGACATTTGTAAAGGTAAACTGATTATTCAAGAATTAGTGTTTCCAGAAATGGCTGAAGGTTAAGAATCTTCATCCAAAAGCTATGCCAGTGAACTGAAAACAGTTTAAACTTTCCAGTGAAATTTGCACAACACAGCAATTGGTGAAAAGTAAACAATACTGTGAGTAGAAAAACTACACAGACTGGCTTGAATCACTTGAGAAAACAGGTTTGTTTGAACAGAATGCATTTTAGGAGAATTAGGTTTATCAAAAAAAAATCCAGGAGTTAAGTTAGAGGGAAAGAATTCTTGAGAATTGTGACTGCAAATTAACTTTGATGAATGTGGCAGAAAACACTGTAGCTATTTGTAGACCCATGAAATATGGCTGCTCACGGCAGCTCCCAGTGAGGAGGACAGCAAGTCTCTCAAAGACTCATTAACAAGATACAGCTTCACCAATGCAGGCAGGCAGTAGCACACTCCAGAAGTCCTTGCCGCCTTCTCTGTCCTGCAAATCATATGACTTCCTAGTGGTTCTGTCAGCTATTAAATACTAAACTCTGATAGGAAGGTTACTGAGGAGCAAGGAAGAGATAGGTTAAGAGAGCAGAAGTTTGAGTACAACTCTAGCTAATTTTTTACAAAGCAAAGAAAAGTAAAACAGATCCAGAAACAGATATTCTGTTAAAAAAAAAAAAATGGTCAAGATTTCCTGCAAATATCCAAGACAGAGAACAACATTTCAAAGCATTACGGCCATTTCTTTAATCAAATATGTGATGTTTCATGTGCCATTTTCCAAACCAACCAATGCCTCTTCACAATTGCTTTCTAAAAGAGGGTTTTCAAGTAATTCCATTACTTGCATTCCAACACATTAAATACATTAGATTCGCCCTAACTAGAGAAAAGGCACAACTTCTGGAAGCAGAACTTTTTACTCATTCTGTGCACCCAAAAATTATATGAAGGATTAAACAAGAGCAACTTCCCATGCTGACGTTCTCTTGATTCCTCTTGACTCTCTCCATCTCAGGGGTGACACTCACAGGTGTAGCTTTGCAGAGCTGTTCTTTGTATTGAACCTAGCAAACATGTCAGAAGACATTACAACAGAGACTTCTGAGTAACAGAAATACAACAGTGTGCCAGACATCATTAAAGAGCACACTGCATTTGGACAGAAAACACCATTCCTTAATAATCACTCACATCCTTCCACACAATGCTTAGTACTCACCCTCTTGCAGTTCTATTTCAAACACACACAATTGATAATTCAATGGGAATATTCCAGACTCATGGCTGTTAATCAAAGTGCAAAGCTAACGAGTTTTCATTTTACCATTAATTGATTAAATTAGTCTTTGTGGACAAAAAGGAACTAGCACAAACACCACAGACACATTCACTGAGACACAAACACATTTAATACAGCAGAGAGGGGTGTGGAAGCAATGAAAATGGGGCACACATTGCTAATATTCTTCTGATTTTCCTTAACCCTCTTTAGTTCTGGAGGATCTGAAATAGTTGTTGCACGCTGGATTTCTTCCTTGTATTTAATCTGCAGAATAGATATTACAAAATGTTAGCAATTTAAAGAAGATACAGATATGTACTAAAACACAACAGTTTATAATCTCTCCCTTACACATACTGCATAGGTAGACCACATCTACAAACACCACTGACCTGAAAATGAACAGTTATTTTTAATTTGTGAAACAGGCTGCTATGGTCTCTAAAGCATCTTTGTTTCATGCAATGCATAGAAAGTGCATATAACAACCCTAGTGTCCTAAAACACATACAGCAGTAATATACATCACATGGTATTGTGGCTATATTCATGGTGATTGGAATGTTGTATATACTACTTGGAGACTTGCATCACTTTGACAACTTGGTCTTGCTATTATCTTGCAATAAAGTCTACCAGTCCATTTCAGAAACCCAGTATTTCACAAATGTGTCCCCAAAAGTGTAGATGACTTCAAACTTTCATTCAAGTTCTCTAAAAACACATGAAACCACGTAAGTGAGAATGCAGTTGTTTGGATGGATGATGCCTTCAAAGATGCTGTCACATATTTGCTGCTAAGTTTCAACTTTCTTCTCCAAGACACGATACTTCTGGAAGTGTCCCATTTCTTAACATAGACAAAACAGCTTGTTTTTCTCTAAGCTCATACTTGGAAGCTACTTTGGCTGAAATTTATAAATAAGTAAACCAAACTAGCCCAAAGCACAGACCAGGAATGGAAAATTTCAGTCCACACAGTCTAGGGCTGGCAAAAATACTAAAGCATTGGGGAAAAAAATCTTTTAATAGAGACTATTAGGTAAGTTTAAGAATTGGCAGTGCTACTAGTCCTTAAAATGCTTCAAAATGTCCATTGCTTGAGTTTTAATCAGACGCCAACATGGTGGTGTTGACTGACATACCACAGGAGTTTCCTCATGGATTTTACACAAACAAAAACACAAATAGAATCTTCTCCTGAAAGCCTTCTTCCCAGTGCTGTGTCCAGCCCTGCCTGCCCTAGAATATAAATGAGTTTTTAAAAATTTCTTAGTTATTTGTAGCTTCTCAGTTCAGATTCAGCTACAGTCCATGTTGCCTGCTTTGCAACTTCTGTGAGACCTTGACTCCAACTGTTTAGAAGGCTGCTTCTTCCATATCAATCATCACAACAGGTGAGATGAGCTCAGCCTCCTTGGCTGTCACCACCTTGTGTTTTAGAATTTGAAAACAGACTATTCTGATCTTTGTCTCCTATATATGTAATCTGGAAAAATCTGATCGCTTTCTGAACATGATTCAACAACTAAATTATGTGGTTGGTTGGTTGGTTGGTTGGTTGGTTGTTAACAGTGAGTGTTATTTTGGTTTGGTGTTATGGAATTTCTTTCACTACAAATTTGCTTCACATTCCATAGATTCATTCAGGTCAGAAAATACTTATAAAGCTGTCCTAAGTTCTTCTGGCTAAATTCAAAGATATGTGTAAAACGTTTAAATCTAATGGATTCAAAATTGGTGTAATTTACCCTTCCTTTGGGACTCCTGTAAATTACACAATATAATTTCTCTCTTGCTTACATATAATTTGAAACATTCCTGCACATTTTCTTTACATTTGGCATTCTACACTTTTAATAAATATTATACAAAACTTAAGTAATTTGAAGTACACTACATGTAATAAAATACCTTTTGTAAAACATTAACTCTACAAAAAGACCAGCGAGGTAAAGACTATACTACTTCCATCAGACCACTACAGCACTAATGCATTTTGTGTTTCTCTTGGTATGTTTTTGTTCTAATGTGTTTACTAGCATACTGATCAACCTTTCATTTTCCCCTCTTCAGAACTGTTTAGAACTTCTAAAACAGCAAGAACACTGTACACTATTTTTCCATTTCACTTTGAAAGGTACTGTGAAAAAACATTAGAGCAAGTGTGTGTGAGAATTTGTGTATGTGTGTGTGACATTACTCTTGAAATAAATGCCTGCGGCAACTGGAATTCAAAAAACAAACAAAGGAGAGAAAAAAAATACAAAGCCCACTATCAAATGAAATAAACCAACAGCTTCCCAACCAGAAACATTTCAGGATTTAGGACGCATGATACTTTGCACTGTGACTCAAAATGACAAGAGGAAAAGCGATAGATGGAGCAGAGAAAAGTTACAAGTAAAATTGCGAGCTTTTCAAAATTTGATGGAAATACCTTACCTGTCTTCACTTTGGTGGGATATGCAGGGTTTAACACTGCTCGGTAACCAAGGAAATTCTATTAGACTACTTGTCCAGACGCCCTAATTTAGACTACAACTAATATTTAAACACAAAATAATGTCGTGTCTATATAATACTTTCAAACTTTACTTTTAAAAAAGCATCTAATCATCAGAAAAGTCATGTCACAAATATAAGAAATGGCCCCAGAGGAGTCTGTACCAAATATAACAAACAAGTGAACAATGCAGTTAAAAGAGCTTTCTTGCTTGGCAGTAATTTTTCTGCTTTTTTCCAAGTTTTTATTTATCAGAAGAGAATGTTCTACTCGAAGAAACAATTTTATATTTTAATTTTAGCAGCTCATTAAAGTGCCAAAGACATGGGGCATCCATAGATAAACAACATGAATTCAAAACCAATCTCATCAGATCCACAGATGAACTTGTCATCAGCATGTAAAGCGGCACAAACTCTCCATCTTTTCACATAGCTCAAGTGTGGACATAGTTTCCTTCTTCTGACATGCAAACTGCATCAAGTCATACATGATTCATGCAGACTCTACCAGAATGTTACAGATCTTCTTTTTTGTCATATGGTATTTTTCTAAATTACAAATACAACTTGCTGTTCAGTTTGTCATATCAGGAGATACATCTCATGTTTCTCACCCACGGAACACAAAACACTTTCCTCAAATATTTAGTTAAAAGTTTTTCCTATTTTTCTCGTAATGCTTCAGTTAGAAACTCTACTTTTGACATTGAAGAACTACATTAGAGATGAGCTCTATCTCTACTAGTGTGAAGCTCTATATCCAAAACCCAGTGGAGTACTATTTCAATGAGATGTGTGATATGAAAATGTAGAATTTTTAATAAACAAGATGAAAAACAAAAAGAAAAATCATCCACCATTTACTCACACAATATTAATGTTAATAGCACTTACCGAACTAATATTCTGTTGATTTTTCTTTACTCTTTCAATCTCTGGAGTCTCTTTTACAGCTGTGCCAGCTCCTACTTCCTTCTTATATAATACCTTTGTTTCCCAAAAGAAAAGGTAATTATAAGACTGTTAGCAATGCAAAGACAAGTTCTCATAAAAGGGCTGGGCAAGTTTCCAGGTTTCAAATTGGTCTGACTATAAATCTTGCTAAGAAAGCAAATACTTTAATTTTACATAAATCATACCAATTATCAATAACTATGATAACATTGTTTGTTTTAAACTGTTATCCAGATGATATATTCTCATCCTTTAGACTGACTTCAGCATTTTTAAGTATTTGTAATTACAGTTTTACCTTTGGAAATAATATTATAATTTATGTAATAATCTATAAACTTTTACAAATGTAACTTTTTGCTTGAGTAATTTCATTCATTTCAACTAAACATACATGTACATGCAAGATTTGCTTTGAGATTTTTAATCTTCAGCTCTTAAAATACTGTGAGAAGCAAACAGATATTACTATTATTTCTAATTTCACAAACGAGAAATACTAGACATTCTCTTGACAAAACAACCAAAACAACTAGAGCTACAATCCAAGTCATGCAATTTTTGACTTATGGGTTCAAGCCAGATAGCTGAGGACTGCATCTAAAAACAAAGCTCACTTCTGAAAAGATACACATGCTGTTTATATAAGTCTCCTTTCTATTTCAGATACACATGCTGTTTATTTCATTTGTTTCAGTAAAGGATAAAACACAAAGCACATCAGTAGAATCAACCATTCAAAGTTACTAAAGGAGACATTAAATAACTTCTCTACAGATTCCAAGTGTGGCTACAGTTTAAATAACCATGGAGCACCAGTTCACACTGCAAAACTCCTAAAGAAGTTTTACTTAAATTTCAGTATTTGGTGTCACAGCTGTTGCTAATCCAGTAAGTATTTCCAGGCTTCTGGAGTAAAAAGTAAGTCTGATCCTGGAGTTCATAAAATAAACCTCTACCATTTAGTATTTCTGCCTTTCTTAAGCCAAGATCTACTTAACTTTTCCTATCAATAAACCTTAAACAATAAAAACGTTACCCTAGATTAATTTCTCCTTCTTTGCTGAAGTCCTCTGAAACGCATAGGGTGAATACGACTGTCAAATATTCCAGAGGACAGTGAATGACCACAACTAATTTTTTTAATATACAGAAAAACTTCAACAATTTAGAATTCTGTTTTACCATGTGACAATAGAGACAGTTTATGAGTAAGAACTTGAAAATTATTCTGCAGCAACAAGTCAGTTACAAAGATGTATGTCGTGGTCTGCACTAAAATATACTTTTCTCCCTTACCAAGTAGGGATTGGTAAAATACGTTGGAGACAGAAATTTTTCTATGAAAGAGATGACTGTGCAGTAAATATCCTATTGTAAATCATCTGCCAAATAAGGTAGGGAGCTAAAAGCATCAATGATCCTATCTGCAGAGCTAGTCACTTTTTTTGTCCCTTAAGGCAGGAAAATACTGGAGACAAAACCCAAAAATCAGAAGACTATTAGAAGTCATTATTTTTTTTTTATATTGGGGCTGCTTCCAGCTATATCTTATCTCAGTAAAAAGTAAACTACCTTTATACTCTAAATTGTAAAGAAAGATGGATGATTAAATCACAGAGAAGAAGGAAAAAGATAAATCAATCACAGCTATAAACTGCTTTCCTACATTTGTAGGATCCATTTCAGAAATAGAAAATGGACAGTCACAAAATAAAGCAAATATAAATCACCTTGAAGACAAAACATTTTATTTCATATTATCTAGTACACTAACAAAGAGGATAATTGTCAGCTTGGGCACTGAAGGCTTAGACTGGCCTTAGAGGGCTGCAAGGGGTTCAGATGCATCAGAGGCTTGTCAAGGCTTAATTAAGTAGTGAAAGGTCATTACACTCCTGGTACCTAACTGTTAGTGAGTCTGCACTGCCAGACCCATTAAGGTCTTCTCTTTGAGGACTTCATCAAAAGCTATCAAAGGCAGGAGCAGCTGGGAAAGCACATCATGGAGGCTACCTTGGATCCCCTCTGTTACAGGGAGTTTCAGTGTAGCATGTTAGGATACCAGTGACATGAGAAATGGTGGTAACCACCATTGCACCATGAGCAGAGCACCATTCAAAATCAGGAAGCAACAGATGACAAGAAACAAAATGGGGCCCGTGGGCCTGTCATGAGCTCCTATTAGAAAGCAGTGCCATGGAAAGAGACCTGGGGGTTGTGGTCAACAGAAAGTTGAACACGAGTCAGCAGTGCCCTGGCAGCCAGGAGGGCCAACTGTGTCCAGGGGGGGCATCAGGCACAGCATCACCTGTCAGTCAAGGGAGGTGATAGCCCCACTCTGCTCTGCACTGTGGCAGCCTCATCTCGAATATTGTGTGCAGGTTTGGCACCACAATATAAAAAATACATTAATCTCTTAGAGAGTGTCCAAAGGAGGGCAGTAAAGATAGTGAAGGGCCTTGAGGGGAAGCCATATGAGGAGCGGCTGAGGGCACTTGGTCTGTTCAGTCTGAAGAAGAGGAGACTGAGGGGAGACCTCACTGCAGTTACAACTTCCTCAGGAGGGGAAGAGGAGGGGCAGGCACTGATCTCTCTCTGAGGTGACCATTGACGGGACCCAAAGGAATGGCCTGAAGTTGTGTCAGGGGAGGTTTAGGTTGGGTATTAGAAAGAGGTTCTTCACCCGTAGGGTTGTTGGGCACTGAACAGGCTCCCCAGGGCAGTGGTCACAGCACAGCCTGACAGAGCTCAAGCAGCATTTGGATGATACACTCAGGCACATGGTGTGACTTTTGGGGATGGTCCTGCGAAGGGCCAGCAGTTGGACTCAATCATGCTTGTGGGTCCCTTCCAACTCAGCTTATGCTGTGATTCTGTGAAAGACGTAGCTTTCAGCTGCCCTCATCCAAAGGAAGAAAAAGATCAGGTAATGGCTGGAAGACATTACAGGAGTGACCATCATCTAGAGAAGTCTCAAAGAGTTATCTGCTCTGCTGTCCCAGCAGGCTCTTACTCCCAGGTTGATGCTGCAGCTGTACAGGAAGCTGCAGGTAAACACCTCTGCGAAACCCTAACTGATCTCACACTTCTGAGAACTGGAGAAGCTGAAGACACCTCTAAGTTGAAGGACAACACCTCTGTCAGATAACACTAAAATATTTAAGTAACTTATATTCCTTTCTCTCAAATAATTGGTTTTATTAGTCTTAGTCTGCCATGAAGAACAGCCACTAACCCGTCTTTTGTTCTGGAGGCTACATTTACTCCTCTTCTCTGTGATGTTACAAGCAAAGGCAGAATTACAAACAGCAGAATTAATGGGCCCAAAAGGGAAGTGGAACTTAATACATCCCAAACTGGGCAATTTTAGAAATCTAAGTACATAATTTATATTTAGGGATAAACTGAAACTTAATCTAGCATAAAATTTAAAAATATACCCAGTGTAACATAAAATCATTAGAGATATATATTTATGAAACCTGATCTGTTCTAATTTTATACCCAAATCTTGATGTTCAGTACATATGATAGGAAACAGATGAAAAATCTTATATGCACAGTAAGAAGCCTTAGATTTTTTTTTCCCCTCTTAAATAAAGTACTTCCTGGGGCTTGATGGAAAAGGAAAACGATCTTCATTTAAAAATAACTGTGGCTTGGCAAGGTGGCATAAATGGTTTAGAAATTCAAAATAACAGTGTCACACTTAGAAAAGCTGAGTATTTATTTTACAGAAAGAAATGAATGATACAGGGTTTGCCAGGAAAATTATGCAAATGGCTCAAAGGACTTCTACTCATAAGTTCCCTATTTCGTGCTGTGGCACAAGAGAGCCTATTTAAAATGAAAAATATCTGAAAAGTTACAAGCAAAGAGAGAAGCACTATTACTCACTGAACTGATGTTTTTCTGAATACTTCTTATCCTCTCCATCTCGGGAGTGTCTGCAACAGCAGAATAGTTACAGAGCATCTTCTCTGCTTCATCTTTGTACATTTTCTGAAAAATAGTTTTTAAATGTCTATTTCTTGCTTTTTGGGCTCTAAAACTGCAAAAAAAGATGCTTATTGCTGATGAGCCTCCTCATCCCTGTCTAGTATTTATTTCAACCTCTCTCCTCCATGATATTGTTACCATTGCCTGTGTGGGACACCCAGCACTGTCCTTCACACTAAAAATATATAATATACATACATATAATATATCCTCATATATGATATATCCTCTTATGCATTTTTTCTTCACTGTTAGGATATATGTAACACATCATTAAGTACTGTTAAAAAGAACTACAGGTTGATGTAAACAAATAAATTCAATTTACATGATATAACAGGCCTAGAGTCAAATAAGAATCGGGTAGTTCAGATGTTTTATTACACGTAAATTAACTTAGTATGGGTATGAAAACCTCTGCAGAGCTAGAGAAGAAATATTTTGAGCAATGTATATCAGGCACTCAATGTTACACAGAATTAAAACATTCAGCCTTTGACTATGTCTACCTGGCTTGCTATTTCTGAAGTATATGGACCAACTTTCATTCCTTTCCCTATAATTTCAGTCTCCAGATCCTTTTCATATTCTTTCTGAAGAAAAAATAAAAGGGAAAAAAACCCATAACTAATTCTAAAATTATCTTTACATGTAGTTTTCAAAGCTATTCTGATAATACTGGTCAGACTTTGAAAGAAATTCTTAAGAATGTTCTAGAAGATTTTATATTTTTAACATCTCATTGTGGTTTAATTCCAAAGTAATCTTAAAGTCTTTAATTGTATACTCACCTGGCTGACAATTTCAGAAGCTTTTTTGGCTCGTTGTATATCGAGGGTATCTGTGCTCACTTCCATTCCCTTTCCTTTAATTTCATTCTCCAAGTCTTTCTTGTATTCTTTCTGAAAAGAACAGCATTGGAAATACTCATGTTTGACAGCAAAATTCTTAAATTTTTCCCAATTTAACCTCTGTGATTCCACTAGTTGTCTTTGCAGTTTTGGCACCCACAGTCACAGACACATGTGGATGCAACTTCCTCCCTCTGCCATGCTTTGCAAGACTGGGGTAACAAGGTTTTAGCATCTCTCTGACTCTGCTATCATTTGGCCATAACTAAATAAGTAGCTATTTAGATCAAAAAGCAGTAGAGCCCACAACAACCAAACACATCCCAGGGCAGGCATAGTTCATGAGGAACAAGTACAACCTGCAAAAGAGGATGGCAAAGTCAAAGTTCTGGAAAGTCTTAATTAACTTTCTTCCATATACTGATCATGCAACTTCCAGACTCTATGCATCTTAACAGGTCAGCCACCTGGTGAAATCTGTGATATCACTACTGCTTAGATTGGCTACCTCCCGGACTTCTCAATGACAATAATTTGATCCATTCTGTCAAATGGAAAGCCTGTACCAGGTACAGTACTGACCATGCTTGCAATTTCAGAAGCTTTCTTGGCTCGTCTTATCTCAGGTGTATCTGGACCAACTTCCATGCCCTTCCCTTTAATTTCAGTTTCCAGGTCTTTCTTGTATTGTCTCTGTGAAGATAAAACTTACACAGTATATTCACAGTATCCAGAGAGTTATAGATAGATTTTTTTTTTTGCACAAGAGATTGAAAATTAGGATTTTGAATCAATCAAAACTCTCAAGCTAAGGGTCACAACTCTCAAGACTGTTGGTAAGCTGTTGTCATAAAAAAACACATAACAAACTACAGGAGGAAAACTTTTAGAAGGTATTTTTAATGTGGCAGAGGATAGAGGGAGATCAGTCCATACAGCTTGGTACAATTATCCTCTAAAGTAAAGGGGAAATTTAGCACTGCAGAACATAGTGTAATAAGCTAGTACTTTGTGCCAGCCTAATTGAAACACATTTTCTTTTAAGAAAATATTTTATTTATGAAAAGACTACATGTTAGAAATTCAATACCATAAAGAACTGCTTCCAGTGAACTTCCAGAGCAGGAAGTTGTAATTTATTCATTTAATAGGCCTTTCCTGAATCACAGCCATTAGGCAAGTGGCAGTACTCATCTGTGATTGCTGGTTTTGGCTCACAACATAAATTATAAATAACCAATAAACTGAAAACAAAATGAATATTTCATCTTCATCTTACCCAAGCAAGGATATATTACTAGTTCATCAGCAAATTATATTAAAATGTAATACTGAAATATTTTATACAATAGTTGTACTTTTTTATTTAAAAAAACTACTCTCAGCCAGTGCTATTTCTGCTACTATAGTAGTAATCACTCTTTTTCTATTCTAGTTCATCTCTGCTTGTAGAAAACTTTTTTCAAAATAAATACAAACAATTAAAAAATGCTCCTTCTCTTGTTTGCAAATTATTTTTAGATTGCACATTAGTTCAAAAAAAAGAAGAATATGTTTCTACTCATTGCATTGGTCTGATCACTTACAAGAACAAGAGCAAAAAGACTTTCAATCGTCCATCTCTGTCTCATTCTAATGTGGAAATAAATGTGATAAAACAACTCTACTTTGCGAAGCACAATTTTTTGCAAAAAGTGTAAACTAACCTGCAGAAAGACATAATCCCTCAATTCCTCTCTGCTAGAAGTGGGATGGTAGATGTTTCCTTCCTTCATATTATGTAAAATACCAAGGAAAAGATAATCCTGGGAGTTACAGTTATATATTCCCTGACTTCTTTACAGCAGTCAGATCATCCCAATACATGGCATTCCCTCTGGCTTTCATGGTTAAGTAGGTATATGTGTGCAAATAAACATATATATATACACACACACACATATTAAATGAATATAAAATACATATCTAAAATAAATATATATATATTGTTATATATATTCTCCGCAGGCATAATGTGCAGCATGAGGTTTCTCTTCCCTCCTCACATCCACCAGCACTGCTGCTGCTCCCCAGAGACAGCCTTTGCAAGACCACCCTGAGGAATCCGTGTTCAGAAAGCCTGTGTGCTCAGCAGAGCACTGTTCAAAATACTGTGTCTATTGACCCCACTAACGATCACCTTTAACCTTTTAGTTGCCTGAAAATCTGAAATATTTGTCCTAAGTTGATTTTTATCAAAAGTTTTACTGTATTTTTAAAGCAAAACAGAAATAGCCTTAGTTTCAATACTTAAGTATTTCATTGTAGATTATGCTAAAAAAAATATGGAACCTTCTCCATTGCGTTTAACATAAAAGGTGAACCCTCTGTGATATTAATAATCTTGAAAACATAACATACCTCATTTAGTATCTGTGCTGCATTTTTCACTCTAATCAAATCCGGTGTATCTTCAAACACTGTCATTCCTTTTCCTTTCATCCCTTCTTCTAAATCTTTCCGATACTCTTTCTAAGGATTAAAAAAAGAGATTTCTCCTCTTAATATTATGTGCAAGATCTTGAAAAAAGATGCCACTTATTAAATGTCTGAAGGGTCTCTTTGAAATTTCTATGAAATATGAATTAGCTGAAGTACAGATTTCAAAGTTAAAATAGAATTGGAAATTGTGAAATCAAAAGGTACAATATTGAAAAATGAGAAGATTTTAATGTCATCATACATTTTGTTGTGCTCTTGAAAACCAGTCCTCTTCCATACACAACTAGCACGTTGTTTAGAGGCCTTCACTGTCTTTGGACAGACATTTTAACTGCAATAACATTTTCTTTCTGCAGACCAATACATGCTGTGCTGCAGTTTTTACCTCTGTTCCACTAATGGCATCCCAATTAGGATGGATTCCACAAACACCATAGTAGGACCTGTTAAAAAAACTGCTTGATAGATTGTAATGTAGGAGCAATATTCCTACCATCCCACCCCTGTGCCTCTTAGACACTGCACTGATATGACCTATCAGCATCCAGCAACTGCAGCCTCCAGAGTACTCAATGTTCAGTATAAAATTCAAAGCACACTACAACCTGCCCACAGACATCTGGGGTTTTTTTCCTCTTCCCAGCTCCCAGAGAACTGATGTAAGCCTACTGAAATCTTTAAGTTTTGTAAGGATTTTTATTGGCTCTTCCCATCTCTGGGTGAGGGTTAGGCTTTTATAAGCAAAGAAACTAGAACATTGAAGAAAATATATAGAAGAAGGATTTATAGAGACATGAATTAATACTCCTAATTATGCATTAAATTTCATGAGCAGCAGCAAGAACTTTTATCTCGCTATAAGCTCTTGATTTAAATGAAAGGAAAACAGGTATTGTTAAAGAAGGTTGTTTTATCATCACAAGCATGTCCTACAATAAACAGAAAACAACTTCTATTAATTCAGAACTGTTTAGTTCATCTATCTCTTCTAAAGGAATTGTGAATGCGGTTCCAGAGAAGAAAGTTCATATTGTTACAATATGTGAAATATGTGCAGAATTATCTACAGTGAGAAGGCAACAGAATAAGCTGGAACACAGCTGACACTTGCGGGGGGGGTGGGGGGAAGGAACTGAAAAACTGATTCATTTTTCAGTTACTCCAGGTTCTTCCTGGTTTGTGCAGTGTCTATATAAAGTTTATTATGAACCTTCAAGCAAAAATATTGAGCTACATCCTTGACTATGAAGAAATACATAATTTTGCTGAATTATGAAAGACAATAATTAATTTGGCCTCTGCAATATTTGGATTTGGAACATCTTCTTGCATATGGATATAAAACCATATGAAATTCATGCAGTTATGCATTAAAATATCATTTCCATTTTCTCATATTCTTCCCCTTTGGCTTATAAGCATGGTTTATTCCCTAAGTAATGAGTCATAAAACTTGAGGAGGTAAGAATTAGGGAAGACTTTAATGCATATAGCACTATGGAGGAAGCTCCATTTACAGCATATTACATGTGCAGTAACCACTTCTGCGGGCATTCAGCAGGCAGCAAGATGAACTAAACAAAATCACAGCATTTGCATTTTTCCCTAGTATGTAGGTATACATGAGATGTATGTACAGAATGGTACTTCACAAACTAGACCCAGCCTGAGACTTGCTTACCTGACAGCCAGGCTTATAGGAATAAATTATTTATTAGAGCAACAACAATAAGGAAAATCTGAAAAGATTTCTTTTTTCTTTATATGTATGAAATCTAGCATAGACTGGGATAAGTTGTATAAAGAAACAGAAAAGGAACAAGATTCAAGGGGTTTTAATTCTATCATCTTCAATTTGTTTTGACCGAAACCAAAAAATCAATTCTTAATATAATAAATACAACCAAGATACTGTTGGCTTCCAGATTTAAAGGGAAGATACCTAGCAGCTCTGCTCTTCTCTTCTAGCAGTTCTAGCTCTCCTTAATTTGATCAAACAGTAACTGGACTCTACAGAACCAACTAATACTCAAAACCTGACAGGAAACCAATTTTGAATAACAATATAAAAAGATTAGAAGGATTCTCAGTCACAGAAAAAAACTTTCATTTGTAATGACACTACAACTGAAAAACATTTGACAAATCTTGAAACAGTGGACACACAGAAAACCTGTACCTTCTAACAAAATTTGCTTAAAGCAGATTATGTAATATCGCAGCTATATTATGGAATTTTGGTCTTCTTTATTTTCATTCATAGCATGTATGATAGATAATTATTTCAATTAAATTAGTAAAAGTGACCAGACACAGTTCAAGGAATCCATGTAAGTGCAACAGACTATCAAAAATGTGAAATATTTACTCAAAAGGAAAAAACTGCCATCTGGACAGCAACAGAA
Source organism: Myrmophylax atrothorax (assembly GCA_026770055.1). Classification (NCBI taxonomy): domain Eukaryota; kingdom Metazoa; phylum Chordata; class Aves; order Passeriformes; family Thamnophilidae; genus Myrmophylax; species Myrmophylax atrothorax. The sequence continues at coordinate 18,182,417 of JAOXXN010000395.1, read as the reverse complement.
ATCCTCCTTTCCACTGCTTCATCTATCTGAAAAGAAAATGGTGGTTTTCTGAATCAGGTGTGCTGAGCTTCATAATTTCCTTACTACAGGACTAATCAGAATACAAAATGATGTGAAGCAATTTCCACTCATGAAGTGACTTGTATTCAGCTACTAAGTTAACTTTAAGTTATTCAGCACTTAGCAGCTTGCAGCGATGCTCCTTGGTGCTCATTTACAACTTAACAACAGTACATATATATAAAAATCCTTTACCTCTTTCAGAAGGTTAGTGACCTGTTTTATATGCAAGAATTCTGGAGTCTTGTCTAAATCCAATGAGGGTCTTCCCTTGATCCCTTCTTCAAAATCTTTGCGATACATTTTCTGTTGAAGCAAAGCCTACGATTAGTTGTACATGCATATGCAATTCTAACCATATTTCAAAAAGAACACTGTATACAGGACCAGAAAATAAACATGCCATAAATTAATTATCACACTAATAAGCAACTTCATTACTCATTTCATTATCTAGATTTTCTACACAAGAGAGAGGCAATCTAGACAAAAATATGTGTGTGGTATTTCCAAAGAGAAAGTTGAACCTGATCTATGAAAGAAACAGTTCAGATGGCAGAAAAAAGAGAAGACAAATGGCACACAAGGTAGTGGTTTGAAACTCATTAAAGTTCCTACCAAGAGCATGAGGTCACCTGTTTTCCATGACACAGCAAAAATAATGGAATCAAACTGCAGCGTGGGGACACAGGGAAATACTCTCGCTCAGGATGGATGGTGAAGCACTGGACTAGACTGCATGGGAGGTCATAAAATCTCCATCACTTGAAGCATTTTTTAAAAGCAAAAAAAACATAGCCTGACACAGGGCAGCCTGTGACTGTTCTGGAGCCTGAGAACAGTCCTTCCCCATTGCTGGGGAGCAGGTTTCACTTAAGGCATGGGGTTGAACTGAGTTTTGTGGCTTCACTTGCTCACAAATGAGAACCATTCCCTCACTAATGATGGAATTAAAGGGAAAAGTTAAAAAATTAGTAATCTCTGATCTAGATGACCTCTTGAGCTTCCTTGCAATTAAATTATGCTACATACAATCTCTGTGTAGTGTTAGCACCAATGGCCTTTCAAGAAAAAAAATATTTGAAGGAAGAATTGAGCTACAGAATAGCAGAGATAACTACTCAGTATAATACTACCATATCCTCAATTTACACTCTGCTTCATACATTTTCTTAACAATGTCTGTTAACATCTCTGTTGATCTAAGTTTTACTTCTTCAAGCACACATTTTTACTTACCTCACTTTGCATCTTTTGAGCCTCCTTTGAAACTTGATACATTGGTGTATCTACAAACTCTAGCATCGATCTGCCTTTAGATTTCTCATAATTCTCCTTGTACTTGACCTAGGAAAATTAAAATAAAGTCTGTTAACAGCTGACTGAATGCAAGATCTGATTGCTTGCCTTGGCAACAGACAAATCCTGTATTAGCCATACTCCTTAGAGGTTTTGACTTGGAAGACTTCTCCCAAAATTAACCTGTTGGAGAAACAGGCCAGCTAGATAAGGCTTTTTTTTTTTCTGGAGTCATTTATTTCTTTTCTTCAAAATATCAAAGCCAAAATTGTGAACTTTGAGGACAGCAGGAATGAGGAGCATCAATCACAATCCTTAAACTCAACTGCATGATTTTGGCCAAATGATCTATGTCTGAACAGCTGGCATTTTTTTAATTGGCTCCGCAGTCATGTTTCCATAAAATAATACATTTACTGTAACAACAAAATCTGTTTCACAGCCAGGCCCCAAAGGTCTTTTGTTTCAGGCACAGGAACACCACTCTCAAATGCACTTCTGTTTGTACCTGTGGGAGGGAGAAGGGAAGGAAAACTAATGCCTCAGTAGGGTCTGGTCTTCCACGAATATTCCCCTCACAGCTACCAGGGACCATGACCTTAAAGCTAGAGGCAAAATAACACTGAAGGACACAGGGTTAAGACATCAACTTATGACTTTATGCTAACTCACAAAGCAAATACACTTTGTTTGGAAACCTGGAGAAGCCTTTTGAACTCATTCACTCAGACTCTTTTGAGCGTAGCAAACACATTAATTCTCGCAATCAATCAGTGTGGGGTATGATGGAAGATTCTAAACAAGCCTTAGAGGTAAGCAAATTGCTACAAATCAAAATATTATATTCATAATGAGTAATGTCAATTTAATTTACTTGTCTCTTCAAAAACAGTGAAGTCTGAATTTTTCTTCCCCTGTCAGGCTTCTGCATTAGGTTTGGATCCTGCAAAAAAACTGTCTTCTTAAGGGGTGCTTCTGACTGACTATGTGCTATCTCACTGTAATCTGTCAGGCAGCTTAGTGACTGATTTAATCACTGTTAGAATGCTGCATTTTTCTCTTTGCAAGAGATGTTTGCGGTTGCGTATACCTGACTTTGAAGCACCACATTTGATTCGTGATGGATTTGTTCAGCAGTATCAGGGTGAAACGATAGAAACTCTAGCTTTTCTTATATTCATACTGAAATAAAAAATATCCAAGAATGTTTTCACAGAAAAAATCCAGAAGGTTTTGGAATTTAGATACAATTTAAAATAATATAGAAGTAAGACCATAGAAGAAACTGTATTTGAGGCCTCCTAACTCAGGAGTTCTGTCAAATTTTAATTTAAAATACTGTGATGAAATGAAAAAAGGATATGATAAAAAATAATTTTTGTACGTTCTCAGAGAAAATGTTTGTCCTGCTAATCCAAAACTCAAATGTTTATGTTTGATAGAAAATAAATGTTATTGTTTACATTTGAAGTGCAAAGGAACACATATGACAGTCTAGTTCTGCCTCCTAGTGGAAAGAATTATAAATGTCACACAACAAGATCACTTCTGTAGTGGAAACAAATGAAAATTACCTCCATTTACAGATATTGATTTCATACTTCTACTCCATTCCTCAACTAATGGAACAAAATAAAAAATAATACTTACATAAAAACAAATTGTCCAAATCTCATTCACTTTTTCTACATTAAACTACAAGCACCAGGTTCAGTCTCTTAAGTTCTATGCATTCACCCCATTCCATAAAATGAAATACACCTAGGTTCACATTTTTTAGCCTGTAGTTCATCAGCATCTCAAAGTTTCTACAACAGGCAGAGATTTAAAACGTGAAAAATAATAAAATAGCTCTGATACATATATCAAATGTTAAATTTTATGTCTCCATAGTTCATGCCACTTGTATACCTGTCACAGCTTAACCACAGCCAGCAACTAAGCCCCACACTGCTGCTAATGCACTTTACCCCAGGAAAATGGGGGAGAGAATCAGAAAGGTAAAAACATGAAAACACATGGTTTGATATATGAACAATTCAATAATTTAAATAAAATAAAATTTCATCACCATAATAATAATAATTAAAACTAATACAAAGATAAATAAATCTCAAGAAAAAAAGCAAGTGATACAAATGAAAAATAATTGCTCATCACCAACTGACAAGTGCTCAGCCTGCTCCCAAGGAGCAGTCCTCAGCCAGCTTTTCCCTAATTTATATGCTGAGTATGACACCATATGGTGTGGGATATCCCTCTAGCCAGTTTGGGTCAGCTGTCCTGGCTGTATCCTCTCTCAGCTTCTCATGAAGCCCCAGACACCTCAATGGCACGGCTACATGAGACGCTGAGAAGTTCTGGACTTAGGGTAAGCACTGCCCAGCAATATCCAAACCATCAGTGTTTGGTTAACAACCAAATTGTTACCAACATTATTTTCATCCTAAATCCAAAACGCAGCACTGTACCAGCTACTAGAAAGAAAAATAACTCTATCCCAACTGAAACCAGGACAATACCATATGAGGGGAGAATTCCACCTTGTAAAATCTCTTTCTTATCAAAATAATAAAACCAGAATGAGTTCAACCTGTCAAAATCAGTCTATTTGTGTCCAAAGATTCCCACCAAGCTTTCCTCCTAACTGTTGGAATTTATTCCCATTGAAGTTACTTGTATAACAGCCTTGCATTGGTATTACAGCATATGTGCTTCAAAAAGTTGCACACACTTCTACACTCTAGGTCAATCAGCAACCTCATTCATTCAATTAACCATATTAATTTACAAGTTTAATTAATCATACAGGTTTCAATCTGTAACACTGGTGCAGGTGTAGCTATGTCATGCAAAAGATGAAGAGAAGCATAAAGTTCAATGGAGAAAGGTATACTGCAGGGAAACAGCAACACTGGGCAATTAGTAAGCAGTTCAGTATTTCAGAAGGAAAAAAAATAGACCATATAATCAGTCTTTGGAAATGAGTCAACACTACAGTCAGGAAGACTTTCATACAATGGAAGCAGATTTCAAGGCAGATTTGCTAGGAGCTCTGAAGAGACAAAGAGGAAAAAACAAGGAAGGTACTAGAAAAGCAGGGAGAAAGGCAGAAGAGTAAACCACTTTAAAATCAAAGCAATGACATTGGGAGCTTATATTTGAGAAGGACTGTGAAAATGGGATTTCTGCAGAAGGTAAGTAGTTAGTGGAAAGCTTAAGGACTGGCAAAGTATTATTTTTGCTGATTGTAGCAAGAAAAAATACCCATCAGCATCTGGACAATGCAAAAATCAGACTTAGTATTTACAGAGTCCTCCGACAAGTGAATAGACATTATAAATTAACTCTTCCTGGGCAAAAGAGAAATTTTGCAAGCTATGATCTGCCTTAAGGGAAAAGCCAGGTTTCTATCTCATTAGAGATAAGAGGACAAATTGATGAAGTTCAAATTTGTCTTGAAATCTGTTCAACTCAACTCCTGCCAACCATAGAGCAATGTTCCTTCCCAATACTATCCAGTCATGCCTCTCCACAGCAGTTCTGCAGGCCAACTGTGGTTTCTGGAGTAAAGATGGCAAATGCAGCTAACCAGCCTACAGACACCATGGATGCAGCATACGTGCTCTTGGAGTGGGAGAGAAGCATCACCGTGGCACAGGAGAGAGGGATTTCCTAGCTCTTCCTTCCTGTTTCAACCCCCACCACTACCATGTGTCAGGCCACCAGCCCCGTGAAGGGGCTTATCTCACTACATGGCACAATGGTGCATGTGTCTATTCTGACCCGGTGTAGGAAACCTCAGACTTTTAGGAAGGAAAAAAGTTTTAGGCAGAGAAGCCCTAAGGGAAGGCAGCACTCAGGAGGGTGTTCATGACAGAAGTCCAAATATTAAACTAGCATAATGGCCATTTCTGTACAGACACTTGCAGATGAAAGCAAGATCTTAGACAACACAAGATTTGCAAGGAAAGAAGTATCTTAGAACAAAGGAAAAATAAGACCAGGTTTCAGACATATAAGAATAAACACTCAACATCAGAAGTCTGTGTGATTCTTCCACAGTATCTTATTTGTTCTAATAACTGAAATATGTCTTCTTACAAAACCATTTTTCTTCTCTACACCCCTCATCTATGGTTACAACACTATAGTCTATTACATATGAGACCATGAAGCAAGTACTAAAAATTTTTGTTTTCCACAGTGACTATTCATACTACATTCCTTACTACATTTATCTTTCAGGTCATTCTTAAAAAGACAACTTACATCACTATGCATTTTGCTGATACTTAAAGCATGGTTTAAATGTAGCAGGTTTGGT